>CAKNXH010001752.1:344067-371793 GCA_932178445.1 Andricus quercusramuli
ATTTTATGAAAGTTAAATATTGAATAGAAACTCAGTTGAATTTATTTTATATCTGAAAAAATTGATATTCTAATATTATCTGATTCATTTAATTAATATAATAAATTAAATGATTAAAATTAATGAAATTGAACGAACTAATCAAATTAAGTAAATTAATTGACTTATTTGATCAATTTAATTTAGATAACATTAGAATATTTATTATTTTTCAGATTTTTTAAAATCGGAACGACTGAAAAATCCGGAAAAGTAAAATTTTCTACACTGTAAAATTCCCGAATTGGAACCTTTCCGAATAATCAATTTCTTGAAATTATAAAATTTCCAAATTTGAACAATTAAAACATTGTATTTTAATGAATATTATTCCCTTGTTGAAAATGAAAGAATCAAATATTTTTTTTAAGGAAACAAATTTTTTTAATGTTTGGAGTTAGAGAAATTATTGTTTCAACTTAAAAAAACAATACTTGAAAAAATGTTTTTCTCGATAAACAATTTTATTTGAAAATGTGCATAGTAATATTATTCGGAAATTTTCCAATTTGGACATTTTACAGTTTCGGGAATTTTATTTTTTTTAACTTTTCAGTCATCCCTTAAAATCTTCGAAAATTTTTTTATTTTTCGCATCTTGAAAAGGAACTGAAAAATAGTTTGAAACGCGTCAATGCTTTATTATCAAAAGTGAATTTAATATATGTGCTGGTAATTAAAAAATATATTATCTTTTATTTCGACAAAATTTTTTTGATTCGTAGTTATTATTTTTTCGATTCGTAGTTAATTCATTGACTGCTTACATACCTAGAGTTAAAATTAGAAGCCTGCGTTTCAAGAATAAAATTGAGCTTTTTAATTTTTCTACTCCACTTTCGCCCTTTTCCCAGGTGGGTGGAGGGTGTGTTAAAAACTAAATTGATTACGATTGAATACCTCTCCTGAAAACAATCATCACGTTGAAAGAGAAGGTGAAACTGCACAACATAGTTTGAAGTTGAAATGAAGGTTAAATCAGTAAGAAGAACTTATGCCAATTTTCGACGTTGAAGGCGAAAGAAGTCGAAACTGCAGTTTTCAATATTTTCACCTTCCATTGGATAACGCTGATGCTGAAAGAAGTTGAAACTGACGACGAGACTTCGACTCGGGAGATTGCCATTTTCGTCCCTCATTACTTCTGTTCTACCTTGAAAGCCTTTCCTTATAGAATTGATTCCCCTGTACATCTCGCGCGGGTTATTCTGTTTATTATGCGTTTCTATTGCTAGTATTTTATTCTTTTCCCACTCCCTTTTCTTGGATCTATAGAGCCTATTTGTACTTTTACTAATCTCGAGATACTTCTTATGTGTTTGATCGCACTTATTTTGTAAACTAATTAGTCTGGCCTTCCAACGTTTTTCAGACCCGAGTTTGCACTCTTCGTCAAACCATGGTTTGCTTTTTGTTACTTTCTTCAAACCTATCGTAAGTTTCGCGGCTGTCTTTACCGCCTTTTTCATATTTCTCCACAGGGTTTCCGGATCCTCCTCGCAATTATTATTATCGTCTCTGTGTTCTTGGAGAGCGTCAAAGCTGTTAGAAATCTCAACTTGATAATTTAATGTTTCTGTTGCTGTTTTGAACTTATCTTTATTGAAACGAACTGTTCGCTCTGTGCGGCTTGTTTTCTTAGTTATCGCTAGCCTAGATCTTATTTTTACTATCACGAGAAAATGGTCTGAATTTAAATCCGCTCCCCTATACGATCTTATATCGAGAACGTTTGTATGACGTCTTCTGTCAATTAGAACGTGATCGATCTGATTGTGAGTGTTACCATCTGGTGATCTCCAGGTGGCCTTATGTATATTTTTATGCTTGAAATATGTGCTTTTGACAACAAGGTTCTTTGAAGCTGCAAAGTTTATTACTCTAGTTCCATTGTCGTTACTGACGTCATGCAGACTTTCTGATCCTATTGTAGGCATCGGTTCTTTTCCAATTTTCGCGTTAAAATCTCCCGATACTATTTTTGCGTCAAAAGTTGAGAACTTGTCAAAAACGTGCTCGATTGTTTCGTAAAAGAGATCTTTGTGTCTTCGTCTTTGTCCTCGGTGGGGCAGTGCACATTGATAAATACCTGTTTGTTGAAAATACTCTTCAGTACAATGTATGATAACCGATCGTTAATGAATTGCATGTCGATAACCGCTTGCGAGATTCGTTTATTAATAAGAAAACCGGTCCCCAGTGCGCGCCCCTTAGCTCCCCCATAGTGAAAAGTATAGTTATCCTTAGAAATTGACGCGAAATCGCCCGGCCAGCAGGTTTCTTGAAGTGATATTAAGTCAGTTTTGTATTTATTTGCTATCCCAATGAGTTCGCTAAATCCGCCAGTATTTAAACTACGCGCGTTTAGAGTTCCCACCCTTAGATCTTTAACTGTAGTTTTTTGTTTTTGCAAGTTAGCCATGGTAGTTTCAAGATAATCCGCACGTTAGGATCCTATTCCGATCGTAGGTGAGTCCACTGTCCCAGGAGTGATAACCCCCATACCTCCCTAGGTCTAAGTATGGGAGCTTTCCGACTCTGACAAGGACCGTGTCAACTTGTCGTCAGACACATTACAGTTTCATCCTCGTATCCTAACGTCCCCCTGCAAGGCAGCGCGCCTACTGGCATCAATACACCTTTGGCCCTATACAGGCGAATCATTCCACACATCCCTTGCGGGCAGTGTCATCGCTGCGGTGTCCAATGGGCGGCAGGATTCTTCCCTTACAAGATTTTTAGTTTTGGTTCGGGTTGTGTTTCTAGGTGGATACACGCTGCACCTCGGCCTGCCAGGGCCCACCCAATGCGTATGAACGTGAATGGGTGGGTCCTCCGAAGCCATAGTCATCGTGTTTTCTACCAGTGCTGGGCCAACATCTTAGGCTGGGCTCACCTCACCCACGACTGGTTCCTATCGGCTGTCCGCGGCTGCTTATTCTTGTATTCGCAGCTAACCTGAGGGGCTGTTCAGCCTAACGGGCCGTTCCTCTATCCGCAACCCGAGGACGCGCTGTGTAGTGGTGACAGGAACCCACCGAGCAGTGACAGGAACCCACCGAACAGTAGAGATTATTATTATTATTTATTTATTATTACCATGTTAGATCAGACCATGTTGACTATATGGTTTTTGGGTCGCTGAATCCGAATCCGAGGTCCAAAAAACCAGAGCACGTCAGGGTTCTGACATAACCTCACAAAACCTCATAAAATTGTATCTTTTCAAGTTCGGGAGTCAGACCATGTTTATTATATGTTCTTGGGATCGCTGAATCCGAATAAAATGTCAAAAACGCCCATCACGTCAGGGTTCTGACATAACCTCATAAAAATTTTGTTTTCAAGTCCGGGGGCCAGACCATGTTTATTATATGTTTCTGTTGTCGCTAAATCCAAATCCGAGGTCCAAAACCCCCAGCACGTCAGGGTTCTTACATAACCTCATAAGACCTCATACACTTTTTTTTCAAGTCTGTTGGTCAGACCATGTTCATTATATGTTTTTGGGCTCGCTAAACCCAAATCTAAGGTCCAAAAAACCCCAGCAAGTCAGGGTTTTAACACAACCTCAAAAAACCTCATAAAACTTTTTTTTCCGAATCCGGGGGTCACACCATGTTTACTATTTGTTTTTGGGGTCGCTGGATCCGAATCCGTGGTCTAAAAAACTCAAGCACGTCCTGGTTTTGATTTTCAAAGAAACTCGTGAAATTTATTCATCCGACTTACGTGTGTCTGCCATTCAGAGAAATGTGCTCTTGTAAAAAAAGGATTTTTCTTGACCGAAATGAAATTTCCTTTTAAATTTAAGGTTAAGAGGATTTTCATTTGTCTCAACAGGAATACTTTTGCAGCAAGAAATTTCCTTATGCGATTCGGATTCAGCGACCCCAAAAACATATAATAAACATGGTCTGACCCCCGGACTGAAAAAAATTGTATGAGGTTTTTTCGGGTTATGTCATAACCCTGACGTGCTGGGGTTTTTTGGATCTCGGATTCAGATTCAGCGACCCCAAAAACATATTATAAACATGGTTTGACCCCCGGACTTGAGAAAATGAAATTTTATGAAGTTTTTTGAGGTTATGTTAGGACCCTGACGTGCTGGGGTTTTTTAGACCCAATCTGAACCTGAGATGTAAATCGTTGTACGACAAAATCCAAAACGGCGGCGCCAATATGGCACACTAAAATTGTAAAACGGAACCGATTTGATTAAAATTTGCTACAAGGTGATTTTTCAGGTCGCTGATTACAAATTCAAGGTCAACATTAAAGAATTAAAAATGGCGCATCCAATATGGCAGCCCAAAATTGTAAAAGGAAACCGATTTGACTACAATTTGCTACAAGGGGGTTATTCTGGTCGCTGATTTCAAATCCGGAGTCAACATTGAAAAATTCAAAATGGTGGACCAAAAGTGTGCAAAAAAAAACTGATTTGACCGTTTTTTTAAATTCTGAAATTTTGACTTTGGATCTCAAATCAGCCACCTGAAACCCTTCGATAGGCTATTTCAAGTCAAATAAATTTTTTTCTATAATTTTGGTCCACCATATTGGATCCGCCATTTTTAAATTTTCAATTTTGACCCCGGATTTGAAATCAGCGATCTGGAAAACCCCCTTGTAGAAAAATTGTAGTCAAATCGGTTTCCTTTTACAATTTTGGTCCACCATGTTCGTTCACCCATTCCGAAATTTTCAACTTTGACCTTGCATTTGAAATCAGCGACACGGAAGACCCCCTTGTAACAAATTTTAGTCAAATCGGTTTCATTTTACAATTTGAGTCTGCCACATTGGATCACCCATTTCAAATTTTTCAATGTTGATCCTGCATTTGAAATCAGCGACTCGAAAAACTCCCTTGTAACAAATTTTAGTGAAGCCGGTTTCCTTTCACAATTTTGGTCCGCCATATTGGATCCGCCATTTTTAATTTTTTAATTTTGACCTTGGATTTGTAATCAGCGACCTGAAGAACCACCTTGTAGCAAATTTTAATCAAATCGGTTTCGTTTTACAATTTTAGTCTGCCATATTGGCTCCGCCATTTTTGATTTTGTCTTACAACGATTTACATATCAGATTCAAATTGAGCATGCAAAAATCTATACAAAAACATGTACAGCACATAAAATGTAAGATCTAAGCGTTTTTGGTATTCAATAAACGATTTTGTTTGCCAAAAATTCCATCTTCAACACAGATTTTCAAGATCACCATTTATTTTCTGACTTCCTCTATAATTTTTCTATATTCGGAAAGGTTTTTTCGTCAATGAAAAAAAAATATCCCTCTTGGTCATTCAGATCCAAAGTTCTAGGATTTTGAGACAGAATTTCAAAAAAGATCCACTGCGCGGCGTTGCTAGTGTAGCTAGTATCAAATATTCAATTCAGACAAAAATTTTGTTTTTATAAAATAATTGATAAAAATATTGATTTAAACGATAAAATAAATTATTTAATGTGTTCACAATTGGCACTTGTTTTTTATCATTAAATTATATGGATTTGTGTTCAACGTAAAGTAAATATATACGATAAAATAACACCTTCTTCCGCAAAATATCGATTTAGAAGGGGAGTATATAATGAAAAACCTACGTAGATTTAAGGGGGGGGGGGGGGGGGGGTAGTGAAAAATGTACGGCAATCTACGAGGGGGGAGGGGGACTCCAAAAATGACTCAAAACGGGCTACGTAGTTTATGGACGAGCCCTAAGCAAGAGCGGGAAATTTACGCGTGATAACAACGGATAACACTGTTCCTTGGAGTCAGGTCTCTAGCAGCGGATTATTATTATTATTATTACTATCGCTGGCCATTGGACCGCAGAAAACTTTTCCAATCAATTTGAAATTCTTTGAATCTAGCTGTTGTGACTCCATTTCCAAATTTTAATTATGATTTGAGCACTTCTAATTTTAAATTCTTAAATTTTGAAAGGTTCATGTCTGACACAGTGCTCAATTTGAAGAATTATTATTCAGATTGAAAGTCTCATTGAAAAATCGTTTAATATTTAAGACTTGAAATTTACAATTTCAATGTTTAAGCAGTTTTCTTCAAAGAATAAGAATGAACTTTCAGCTTGTTCAGAAAATACTGAAAGAGTATGCCGTCACATATAGGTGGCGGCATGGTGCTACAGAAATACAAGTTTGAAAGGGGCACACTTTTTTTTCAAATAAAAATTCGAAAAAAATTGTATTTTCAATTGTACTCGTATTATTAGTTATTTTAAAGTAAATGGTTTCATATTCAAAGAGAAACAAAATTTAGTGGATGACCTCATTTTCTGAATTTCAGTAGGAAAATTCAGAAATGCCCAATTGACAAAATTATTAGATTCTCATTGTTATTATTATACCATTAAGCCTTTTCCCTTCCGGGGTAGGCGTGACTTGTTCGGTTGGAAGGTAGTGAAATAGGTATATAGGTATGAGGTTGATCGGTATATGGGTATAGGGTGGATGGGTATGTAGGTGTTATGTATAGATGTTTTAGATTGATCTGGAGTTCTCGTGTTATTTATATAAATGACACGTTCACTCCGCAACACTGTTCCGACCCAGGTTGCTGATCAAGCTCTCTAGCGATCACCCCAAATGAGGAGCCTCACAAAATTATTATGTATGGTTCCCCACTTGGGCCCATTAGTATCCAAGGTCTTTGTTTCAGGCATCATTCACTCTATTGTCACTCTGTTTATAAACTATTTGTCGCCACATATTTCTGTCCTGGCATACAATTCTAGATTCATTCACGTTCATGCATTTTTCCGTGCAGGCTCTTGTATTTCTATGGCTTCTTATGTTTCTTCGTATTAGTGTCTCATTCACAGATTCTAACCATTCTTTCGGCGGTTTACCTCTGGGCATTTTGCCATTTACTTTACCTTTATACACTTGCTTGGTCAGTCGTTCATCTTTCATTCTTTCAAGATGTCCGAACCACCTTAGCTGATTTCTTTCCCATATGTCAACTAGTGTCTCCCCTGTACCACATTCTTTGAGGATTGTCTCGTTTCGTACTTTGTCCATCAGTGTTTTCCCGCATATTATGCGCAGAGGTTTCATGCCGATCGCGTTGATTTTACTCCTGTCCTTTTCTTGACAGGTCCATGTCTCGCTACCGTATAGTACAGTCGGTACGAAAATAATTGCATAATTTAAAACTCGAATTTTCAAACTTCTTGAATAAGTAAATATAATACAAGTTTGAGCGCGCCTAGGGCGCCGACTGTTGGATCTCGCGCTTCACGCTCGATTATGTATTCACCTCGCGCTACGCGCTCGGACGTATTTACATCGCGCTTTACGCTTGGTTTCTCTAGATTTTTGAACTTCGTGTTCGACATTGATGGAAAGACAAAGTTTATTTGCAAATATTATAAAATTATCAAAACCTCTACATGTGAAGTGATTGTTAAGTTTGTTTTTATTTTAGAATGAAATGGAACTTTATTTACTCAAGGTTCTATCGACCTTAAGGAACACATTCTCATCCAGACACTCGCGCTTCTTGCTCGATATGTGATTTGGAAATCATTTGAACCTTGCGTTCTACGCTCGGTTTTGTGCACCGTATGATAGAAATGAAAAAGTCACGAATAAAACAAAAACTACGCATCCTATCAGAACATGATTCATAACAAATTTGTACCTCTTCTTTGGATGAACAAATTTTGTTTCTGCCATTTTTCTCGTAGCTTGTGTTATTCGTCTAAAAATTTAATTTTACTATTTCTAATACTGTCTTTTACGAATAAAATAATAACTACGCATCATATCAAAAAGTGAATAATAACGAATTTGGAGATCTTTTTTGGGTGCATAATTTTGTTCCATTCATCTTTGGTCGTATCTTGCATAGTTTGACAGCAAAATGAAATTATTGATTTTTCATTATTTTTTCGTGTGATCAAAATTTGGATTTTTGATTTTTCAAAAAATTCAAAAAGTTGCCACGAAAATATTGTAGGGTGTTCAAAAAGAAACACTTTTCCCCTCTTGACTTTTCTTCATATCGTGCGTTTTTCGGCATAAAATGTTCATTTACGTTTGTTTTTTGTAATTTTGAAAAAGCTATAACTCCGGTAATTTTTTTTTATCCGAAAAAGTCATTAGGATAAATTGTTCGAGTTTTGGATTACTATGAATAGCCGTACATAGAATTTTTGAATTTTGATCAAACTTAGCTGGTTAACGAACATGTTCTTTCTTTTTAGGCCCTAAAAAAGTGTGCCAAAGCACAACCCAATCTGATTATTTTTTCGAATGTTATCGTGCCTACAGACAGACTACAGACTACAGACTACAGACTACAGATTACAGATTACAGACAGGAAGACAGGAAGACACATTGGTAAAAACCTTTTTTTCTATCTCAGGGGGTTTCAAAACGTGGAGATTTGATGAAAACCGACCAAGTCAAATTTTACATAAAACCAATACCTTCTCATTAGAATGAGAATGTAAAAATATATTCATTATTTTCAACGGTAAAAATAATGTTTTATTTTACAGGTATAAGTCCATCGTTAACATTTTTGAAGAGATATTTTTAATTTAAATGTATGTATGCAGTATGCACAATATAAAATAGAATATTATTCTAACAAAGAAATATTGAATTTAAATATTTTTTTTTAGATTTAAAAATTGGCCTATTATAAATTTTAGAAATTTACTATGATTTCATGAAGTAGAAATTTTTGAATTTAAAAAATTCGGATTTCAACATTAATAAATCAATTTAATTATGATATACATTTGCATTTAGTTAGTTTAGTAGCTTTTCAATAACCACTTCTGTGAATTCAGTGTCATCATGCCAGCGAAGCGCTTTGATATAAAAGTATAAATAAAACTCTATTCAATCCTAACTGGAGTCGGTCTCGAAAAATTCGACTCAATCTAACTTGAGATATGAGTCGAATTTTTTGACTCAATTCTCAACTGAGTCGGTTCAGAAACTTCGACTCAAGAGTCACCGAATGAGTCATGACTTAAATCTTTCGACCTACGTATACAAATTCCAATGTCAAAAATCATGCCAAATATTTGTATGTATATCTGACGGTGAGGAACGGAAAAAAATGATAAAATTGTCCAGCGTGACATGTGCCCAACAAAATTAACAGTGAGATTATCTTGTTGCTAAGATATTTTTAACTATTTAAACGTTATCAAGTATACTTATTCTTGATAAAGAAATAATTTATATGCTTTACTTCGTAGAACAAATTTTAAGCTTATTTTTATATACAAAGATCTATTTTTTAAAATACTTTTATTATTTTAATTATGGTCGAGCATTTACGGTTTTTATGCTATAATCCTTCATCGCCTGATAAAAAAATACATTAAATAAGCGATCTTTCCGAATATATGCAAAAGATTGAACCTCAAAATTCAATTTTCATTTCAACGTTAGATATATTATAAAATAATATATTTGATATTTTGCACCGTTATGTTATGACGGCTTGTATAAAAAAAGAGTCACCGCAAATAGGGCGAATTTCTAATTTTAATATTTTGTGCATGTTGCATACCGTGAAGCATTATGTTTATATCCGTTTGAGGTCATAATACCAACTTACAATTTTAGGTAAAAAGTATTTAAAGTAGACGTTTTTCAATGCTTGGTAATGTACATGAAGAAAATGGTGAAAAATAAGTCCTTGATTTTTAATTAGAATATACGAAATGCATTGAAATTTTTATTTTACATTTTGTATGGGAACTAAATTATCCGAACTGGCTTTAGTGTATCCAGGCATACTAATGTTTCGTTTGAAAAAATCGACATTTCCAGTCGGTATTTGATCACTTTTTAATTAATTATTACAAATTATTGAATACAAAAAATTAAGTTTCAACTTCACATTTAAATTCTTTGGGCGTAAAAGTTTATAAAAAAACTTAACTTAAAGCAAAGAAAACATTTTTTAGATGACCTCACTTTAGGAGAATTCAGTTGAAAATTTGGTGATTTTCAGTTCAAATTACGGCATTTTCTGATACGTTGTATCTGAATATTCGGAATCTTGTAACAAAAAAATGTTACATATTTAGTTACGAAAGTTTTATGCCGTTACACGTAACAGAAAATTACCAAACTTCTTTTGAAATTCAAGGTAAAGTTACGAAAATGACATTATAAGTTTGTAATTTTATTGAAAATTTCGGTAAATTTCGATACAAATTTGGTAAATTTAAAATGCGGTTACGCATAAAAGTATCGAAAATTTTGTAAAATTTTCTATGGCTGTTGTAACGTTATAACTTTTCAAATTTCAGGATATTGCTAGCAGAATGTACATTTACAGAATATACAGTTACAGAAGTTACAAATATCAGATATTTTAGATTTAAAATAAGAAAATTGATAAATTTTTATTTTTGCTGATATGGTTTGATTACTTTTACTTTTTTCCTTATAGTTTTGCCTTTTCTGTTTTTCTGCTTCTTCTCATTCGATATACTGGTACTGGTACTGAGTAAAGTGTAAAGTAAAATTAATCAAAACAGAACAGCAAGAATCATAATTTTATCAATTTTTCATCTAAAATTTAAAATATCTGATATTTCCACATTCTTTTAACTGAATATTTTGTAAACATACATATGATTTTAGCTTCTTAAGCACATAAAACTAAGAATGCTTGAAAATGGAATTGATATTTTGCAAATATATATATACCGCGGTTCTACTGGGGGCCATTGACATTTTTTCAAGATGGCAGTTGCTCTTAGTGGTACCCTGCGGTGGTTGTTTAACTTTGTTTTTAATTATATAATATATATATTATAATATATATATATATATATAAATAATATATTATGAAAAAAAAATGGAAAGTCACTGAATATCTATTTCCCTCACATCACTATGAATCCAAATGAAAATCAAGAAAAAATCAAAGATGTTATTTTTTAGACAATTCACTTTTTAGTTGTTTCGAAAGCTGTATGCCATTTTTTTAATATTTTTTATGTTTCTTCAAAGAATTTGAAAAAGTGTTAATTACGAGTTGCCGTAAAAAGAACTAAATAATGCCAATTTGTTCTCAAGATACAACTTTTAAAAAAATTCTTTAATTTTTGCATCATTCGTCTAAATATTCAAGTAGACCTAAATTCAGGGAAGAAAATTTGGTTGAAATAATATAAAGATATATTACTTATTTATTTTTCAATTTTCTCGGAAATAAAGTATTCAATCCCCATTTTTTATTCACCAGTCTCCAGAGCAGATAATATATTATTGGAAAATTCTATTTTTGTAAATCATGCAACAATCCTACGCAATGAATAAAAGTCTCATTCAATCTTAATGAATAATGGCTCATTTTGTTCTTTGAAATATTCTCTACGATTATACTCGATGCATTTTTATAAAAACAATTCATTTGAAATTTGTTGAACAAACATCTTATTTTTAACAGATTGCGCGCAACAAGAGAAATTGTAAAGAATATTTCAAAGAACAAAATAAGCTATTGTTTATTGTTTATTTTTATTGTTTATTGTTTATTGTTTACATTTAAACACCAAATGTCAGATAACTGTTGTAAGAAAAATAATTTTGGTTGAAACAAATGTTTTATTAACAATATTTTGTTGCCTCTTTTGAAGTGCATTGGAATTGCTTGCCGTTATATTTTTTCTGCTTTTATAAACTTTTTTTCAATTTGAGGTTATGTCAAACGTGCCGATCGCAAAAATATATTTATTCATTATTTGCCTTATGTGTCGATTCAATTAAATTCGACTTAACCCGAGGGGTACATAACTTCAAAATTCGGTGTACACCGATTGCATGATTGCAAGTGATTGCACTGTGAAATTGCAAAGTGAATGCAGTGATTGCAAGGTGAAAATAGAGTGATTGAAATGAGCTTTGTACACCGAATGCAGGAGTTGTGTACCCTTCGACTCAACCTAATTTGCTGACTCAGTTTAAAAAAAAAAGAACTCAATTCTCAGTTAAATCGGTGTCGAAAAATTCCACTCATGACTCACGTCCAGAAGTAGGTTTTAAGTCAAATCAAATTATTTTGCACATCACTATATTCTGTTTCAATTCTGATAGTGGTAGTTACGATTAAACTATTCGAAATATTGTATGATTGGTTAAACAACCACCACAGAGTGCCCTTGGGAGCGACATCCGTCCAGGAAAATGATACACACAAACACACACACGCCCATATATTAAAAAAATATATTTTATTATTATATGCATAGCTAACTGGACCGTTTATATTTTAAATAAATAATAATATAATATTAGTTCAATACTAACATTGATATATTCGTTTGGATAACTTCCTAAATTGATGCGGCAGTTAAAGTGAGATTGATGATGGACAAGAAAATTCGTCTATCCACCGACGCGACGTAGCCAAATGCCTAGGAATTTGGCTAACAGACGCATTTGTCTAAATTAAAATCCTACGATATTACTCGGACATGTATGTATATGTATCTTTGTTAGGTAAGTGCAAAGTGTGAAATTTGTTTTGTTTAGAGTGTAAAAAAATGTAACACTTCATATTCATATAATGTTCTGCTTTATATAATGAATAATTAAGACTCAATATACATTTATTTGAGGGAATCTTGAACATGAAGAATACGCGAGAAGCATACAACGACGCAAGTGGTTTGACGGCTTATACAAAGGCTATAAGTGAAGGTATCTGGGAAGAAGTGAGACTTTCTATTCGGGAAATAAGAAATTATCTAATCATCGCGGTGGCAGGGTTGCGTTTCCGAGGATCGTGTACTCTCGATAATCGTTCGTTACGTCAGGTAAGAAGTAGCTGTAACGATTACGATCGGGTCTGACGTTATGTCGTGATGGTACACGTAAGATCGTCACAAGCTACTAATTTTGCAGAATGACCGATACTTCCATTTCTTTTTCTATTTCTATTTCAATTTCTATGACGATAGAGTGACATGAAATAGTATTACACGTATAAATATTGTGTTGCTCTTATATACATAATAGCCTACTCGCGCAACACTCAGAATTATAGTTTTTGCCGAGAGAAAAGTGAATTGGATAAATAATTAAAAATTTCATTATTACATTATTACAATTTTAGGTCATGCCTTAACAACTTCAAAAAATGTTGACATTGAATTTTGTTTTCTGATTTATTTTTTCTGCAAAAACATAAATTATTATATAGTAGGCCAAATCCTTCTCGGGGTAAGTGTAACACCGAAAAAACGATATTCGAATATCAAGATTAGAGTTTCAAGATATTTTAAAGGACTTTTAATATTATGGGAAATTTTATAAAGTTCCAAGGCATTTCCAATTGATTTTCGTAATTTGATGAGTTTTCAAAGATTTTGAAATACTTTAAAGCATTCCAAGGAAATTTAAAAAGATTCTACGGAATTTTTCTTTTTCTACATATTAATTTCAGTAATTTTAGGGCCATGTGACGAGTGGGTCACGTGACCGGATTCCTACCTTGCGGACGCTTTTTTTAATTGTCAACTTATTTTCAGATGAATAGCCACATCGAATTGAAAATTTGGGATAATAAATAAGAAGCACTAAGAAAGGCGGCTCTGGTCCTAAATTTTAATAATCATGAAAAAAGTTTTTTTTACAACTAGACTCTCCACCATACGACAAATCACAGCTTAACTTGTACATGATTTCGACTCGCAAAACAAATTTCGCGCATACAGGTGGTAGTTGGGTGTACAATCGGGTAAAAGCTACCACAGGGTCGCAGGGGCGACCTATTGTTTCGGCCGAGTCGAGCGTCTTGTTCAAAAAGACGCAAGGTTTGCAGTGCGAACCCTCAGTACTACCCATCACCGAGATACATTAGAGACACTTGGAAAAGGAAAAGAAAGAAAATACAGAGCAGCACTACATATCACAGGGCCCCGTCTGGATGTATGCTACTTATTTAAAATCATTAATTAATAAATTAATTTTCTTTTCGACTATTCATATATTTGTGTGTTGAAAATGCAAATGTTTGGTAAAAAATTCGTCTCTTTTATTTCAAAATCAATCAATTTAATTGAAAATTCCTGAATTTCGTTTGAAAATAAATCTTCTTTAAGGAAAATTCATCTTTTTTGCTTAAAAATGAACTTTCCTGTTGAAAATGCAACTGCCTTAAAAAAAATTAGTCTTTCTCGCTTGGGAACTTGACTATTTGGTTCCAATTTCAACTATTTAATTAAATTAATGATCATTTATCTCAGATTTGAATCAATTTCATATTGTGTATTAATAATAATTTAATCACTGAAAATTAGGCTTTATCAATTATTTTAATAACTGAATGAATATTTTAATGATTTAACGAATATTTTACTGATTTAATTGATACTTTACTGACTTAATCGTTGTGGCTATCTTGTGGAAAATGTATCTTTTTCCTTAATTGTCAATAATTTTTTTTCTTTTAAAAATTCATCTTGAAAAAAATTATTTAAACAAAAACTAACAAGGTTCTTAAGAATCTAACCAAGATATTCATATGTTCTCAGGGGATTTTTTGACATTTTCAACTAAATTTGTCTCGGGGACTCATTAGAGCATACAGAAGTATTAGTGGGAACTGGTTAATAAGGGTGACTAAACGCATGTAAATAAAAAAATAAAAAAACTGTACAATAATTTTAAATATGTAGCATACATCCAGACGGGGCTCCATGATATGTTGTAGTGCTGCCCTGTATAGCCTTTCTTTTCCTTTTCCTAGTGTCTCTAATGTATCTCGACGATGGGTAGTACTTTTACCCGTACAATCTAAACATGAATAAATACAAACAATAAAGTAGCCTCGGGATGGACTGAAACTTTGATTGACGAAATGCATACACACGGTAAACGTAAAGGTCGAGTTTCAGGCGATGAATGGAGACTGGTTGTTTGGATTGCTAGAGGAGTGGATGATCTTAAGGTAAGAAAACTACGAGAAACTATGCACGTAAGGAAACTAGATATTTTATGCGTACCTGAGACGAAGAAAAAAGTTTGCGAAAGTAGAAACATAGAAAATGGGGTATTGAAAGGCGGTTTTGAAATATGGTCAGGAGACGGTAATGAATCACATGGTAGTCAGAGGGTCGGTTTAATTATGAATGAAAAAGCAAGAAAGCATCTCAAAGATCATGATTTGTATCTCCCAGATTGTTGTGGGCTAGAATGAAGGTAGGAATAAGAAGTTTATTCATCATAGCGTGCTACGCCCCAGCTGCTAGCGATTCGAGGGAAGTTAAAGAAGCCTTGTGGGACACTTTAAATGATACAATAAGTACTTGCGATCAAGGTGAAAGAATAATTTTGCTAGGAGATATGAACGGATGGGTCGGCTTCCAACGTCAGGATACAGATACAGAAAGGGTACTAGGTAAATTTGGGGATCCAAGAAAAAATTATAACGGGGAAAAGTTAGTGAGCTTATGCTTAGAAAAGGGCATATTTATCACAAATACTTGGTTCCGACATAAAATGATCCACACTTACACCTAGTGTGAAGGAAATAACCGCAGTATTATTGTCTTCGTTATAGCGGATGAAAGACTAAGAGAACTAGTTACAGATATAAGGCTCATAAGGGGTTCCGAATGCAATACCGATCATTACCTTTTAGTCTCCAAAATGAACTAAGGGCGGGGATGAAGAGGAAAGAGAACCAAACAAACGAAGCAAACGCGAATCAAGGTTGAAAATGTACAGAAACCGGAAGAGCGAATAGATTTTCAGAATAAGATAAACGAACGCATAGATAAGGCAATTTGGGAGCCGCTTAAAAGCAATAAAGATATAGAGGGCGCGTGGACTTTGTTACGGGATATCATCGTTAAAAATGCGATTGAAGTGTGTGGTCCGGCAGTGGTGGGAAGAAAGTCTGGCGATACGTGGTGGAATGATGGAATGTGGAATGATGAAAAACACATCTGCGTCGATGTGTTTTTGCTCATAAGGATCCTCGGTCTTTCTGCAGTCCGATTTCCTAAAATCGAATAGCACAAGTGCATGTATTCGGCAGCACAACTGCGCAGATGTGTTTATTTGTAAGGATTCTCGGCGACTTTGTTCATTAATATCTAGCATATCTACAGTTTTGCATATAAATAATTGGAATTCGCTATTTTTTTTTGTTTTAATGAATAGAGCATGCCCGATTTACCCAAGAACAGTAATTTTTTTCAAAAAGTCTCATACGTTAAAAGGTAGAGATGCAAACGAGTTTTATTCAATATCTCGGTTCTTCTCAAATGCAGTTGTATACTTTCTTCATCAGGACGGCAGAATGCCAACTACCCTAGTGTTGAGGGAGCCAATCAAGACAAAGTCAATGCGATTGACCGGCACAATTTCATTACTTTTGAGTGGACGGACCGATTCAGGGACGACCTGCTGGAGTGCTATGTTACCAGTATGGCCCCTCAACGAAAATGTTACATGGCGCGACTGCATACTCTGTGGTGCGAGAAACACCCAGAGCTCTCACATTTTCCGTATAAGCGTATGCGATACCGTGCCGAGCAACTCCGAGAAAGGGGTTATATAAGCGTAACGCCTACTCAACCGCAGCCAGAATAAGCCGAAAACAGAGAAAGAGAGGTGACACTAAGACCAACCGCGAGCAGGCATTCAATAGAGGAAGAACGATGCTTCAGGACCCGGACAAACATCAACATTCAGGATTCTCTCAAGCCCAAAGACCTGGCTGAACTGGATGACGAGCTTCATGGAGATTTTTCTGAAAAATCCGACCTCTGGACTATCAATTGTGGTGTGTACAATGCAGCGAGACCTTCGGCAGATGCAAACCGCGAAATAGAACCAACGGTTGATCATAAGACCAAAAGACGAATATATCAACTCAGCACAAAGATAGGCTGGGCAAGACTGTAAGCGTCCCGCATTCAGTCTGTGATTCACTACGTAACATCTGGTAGGACTTCAACTGCCAAGGTTCGACAGTTCGCGCGCGAACTGCGGATCCCTCATCAGACAGTCAACAAGTCAAAGCTACTGACCATCAGGCAGCATATTGTTGACAGAATACGAGTACTATCTAACGCTAGGAGAAGTCTAGAGCGGAGAGAGAGGTGGATCAGAGAAAATGAACAGTTTTTGTCTAACCCATCTCGACTCTTCCAAGACCCTCCAGTTATTGTCGACCATGCGCCTAAACCAGAGGTCGAAGCATTTTGGAGAGAAGTCTACGAAGTCCAACATCCACTTGAAGAAGGCTCGAAGAATATAAATAGCTTCAAGGAGCTGTGCAATGCCCTCATAAACGTATTAAGAGGCATGAAGAACTATTCTGCTCCGGGACCAGGTGGTATCAGGACCTTCTGGTGGAAGAAGTTTCCTTTAAACCACCAGCATCTGCTCCGAATTTTCAACTCATATCTAAAGTCAGAAGAGCCTTTTCCGGAGTGGTTGGTGGATGGGCACACAGTGCTCCTGCCGAAGACGGACAACTTAGCTGACCCTAAGAATTACAGGTCAATAACTTGTCTGAACACACTGTATAAGATCTTCTCAGCTATCCTAAATGGTAGGATTGTTAAGACAATTGGACCTGTGTGGCGAGAGATGTATGAACAACGCGGCTCAAAGAAAGGCGTAGCAGGATGTCGGGAGAACCTGCTCATCGATAGATGTGCTGTAAAGGCGCAGCATCCTATGAGCGATTTCTATCGATGGCCTGGATTGATTACCAAGAAAGCTTTTGATTCAACCCCCCACAGACTTATCATCTGTCTATTGGGAAGCCTAAAGGTTCATCCACACATCGTGAGGAACATAGAGAGATTCATGCAGCTTTGGAAACCCACATTTACTATCTAATCTGGAAAACATATGGTGATCACTAACAAAGTCACCTTTCAGAAAGATGTGCTTCAGGGCGACACCATGAGCCCTCTCCTCTTTTGTCTCACATAATTTTCACTATCTCTCGCACTTCGCCATTCCAAGGGGCACCTCTGCGGCAAACCTGGAGATCAAAAGCATAAGGTCACTCCTGTATTTTACATGGATGAGCTCAAGATCTATGCTAAAAATAAAGAGAAACTACATCTAGCTCTAGACATTGTCAAAAAGTACACTCAAGAGCAAGAATAGAGTTCGGGTTAGAGAAATGCGCCAATGTTTATTTGAAGAAAGTAAAACCTAATGGCATCCCCGAAGACCCTCAGCTCGTCGACAGAAGCGCTATACGATACCTTGGCGCTAGAGAGACCTACACATACCTGGGCGTGCCACAGAGCCGCATTCAGGACGTGACATCTATAAAAGATACTCTCCGATGCAGATACAAACGTCTCATCCGACGAAATGGTCTTCCGAACTGTCAGCAAGGAACAAAGTATGTGCGAAGAACATGCTTGCCATCCCAGTAGTACTCTATTCATTTGGAGTGGTTCCATGGACGAAGGACCAGCTCAGATCCTTCGATATCAGGCCCGAAAGGTTATGCACATGAACAAAAGCATGCATCGTAAGTCTTCTGTTCCGCGACTTTACATCCCACGCCGTAAAAGTGGTCGCGGAATACTTAATCTTGAATATCTTCACAACAGGGTCACTCTGAGTACAGCACATATAGATGCGAATGAACAAGACCCTCTTCTTAACATGGTCAGGAAACACGAAGAAGTGGACAAAGGGCGTTTCTGTGCAAAGCAGCGGAGGAGGCTGCTGAAACACTCGGCTTTGACTTCAATATCGGGGGTGAGCAAAATGCATCAAATCTTATCCATCTCGAGTACTCACTCCTGAAGGCCTCGATTAGGAAATCACAGAAGAAAAACTTCCGCGAACAGCTCCTCGACAAGAGGATGGCACGGCATCTTCCACAGATATGTGGAGGATCAGTCGATGTCGTATGAGCTAACGTTTGCTTTCCTTAAATCACCCGGATTGAAGTCGAAGACAGAGGGTTTCATTTTGGCATGTCAAGACGGTGTGGTTTCCACTCTAGCATACCGTCATCACATTTTGAGCCAAGCTATTCCCGATTATAGCTGCAGAGCGTGTCATGCAAATTGTATTCTCTTGCATCTAACAGAATTTTTTCTCATTATGTAAAGCTTCAGCAATGTATTGATTATCTGCGTCTATCAAACTATAAATAGTTCAAAATTATTTCGTAAAACTTTAAATGTTGCAACATATTATTGTGTAAACGAAAGGATTTAACATTCTTTTTCTATAAATTGATAAGTCAAGCCGGGTTCGGATTTATGCGGATTCATTTGGATTGAAAATTCGGTTCGGATTGAACTGGATAGAGTCAGATTAATTTCTTAATATATTAAAAAATTTTTTCCTGAAGAGATTAATAGCGAGATTAACAGTTTTTCGCATAATAATAGTAATTATTGCGAGTATTTGAATATATACGACTGCTGTGTCGTGGAAAATATTTTTGTTAATAAAAATCAAAGAATCATTATAAAACTGGCACAAAAATCGACTTCCCACGGACGCCCCAAGGTACCCAGTCCGCCACTGCCCAAGCGTGTTAACGGGAAGTCAATTGGTTTGCCTGTGAAATTTAATAAATTTAAAAATAGTATATTTCGATACGAGAGGCCAAACGGGCGTTTTGGTCACTGCGAGTATGAAGGCGCCGCGTGAACCCGAGGCGAGGCGGAGGCGAACGAAGCTGAGCCGAAGGCGAGGCGTAGGAAGCCGGAGCCGAGCCTCGGGTTCACGCGGCTCCTTCACACGAGCAGTGACCATATCGCCCGTGAGGACTCGAGTATCGAACACTATTTTTCTTTAAAGAATACTATGCAAAACCCGAGATATGCAGACTTGAAGAAGAGTGGGGGGGGGGGCAGGGCGCTGGGGCGAAGCCCCAACGGGGGTTCGGGGGGCGGGGCCCCACGCAGGAAACAAAATAACTCCCAAAATGTTTATCCTTTCCTGAAAATAGCACAATGTTGTCTGCCTCCTCTATCATTTTTTGTAGGTCATCGAAACTTGCAATAGTATCTTCGTCAGCGAAATTCATTTCTATGATTTTTTGCCGTTTGCACCTTAGCTTGTGAAAACTCTTTAACCTCATCATGCAACGAATTACTTGAACGAAAATGAACGAAAATCACGAAGTAGTATACTACTTCGTGACGAAAACAAACTGTCACGAACGAAATAAACCCAACCTCACCCAAAATGATGTTCGCATAGTAACAGCTTACGACGCTAGATGACAGGCGGTGGCCAAAACGTAGTAACCGTTCACGACGCTAGATGGCAACCGGTGGCCAAAGTATTTTGGTAACCGTGGAGACCATTTTGCTAACCGGTGACAGCGTTTTGGTCATCGGTGTTGGGGATTTTGCTCATTGCTTTCGCGCACAGTGCGGAATCGGCCATTTTGGATGTCTGTAAACGGTGGGCAATCGAGGGTTTTGCATGTATGTATAAAGAAAATTATTTTTTTCTCACACATGCATGCAAAACCCTCAATTGGCCATCGTTTTCAGATATCGAAAATGGCCGATTCCGCACCGTGCGCGAAGACGATGAGTAAAATCCCCAGCATCGGTTAGCAAAATGCATTCATCGGTCATTTTATAGTATGAGAGCCAGCGACACTGGACCTTGCGTCATCGCAGATATTGATAAAAAAATTAGGAATGATAGTTTGCATATATGGTAATAACGAACCGCCATGCTGACCAAGGAAATCCTGACCCCACGAACCTTAATTAATTATTGAGAAATTAATTTTTTTTACAATATGAGGGAATAATAATGATGCTATAATAATTATAATTTACCCCAAATGAACGCGGATTTAAAAAAAAACTGAATCACGTGATTGGCGGCATCGAGCACTCATTGGAAATATATGTGTGCTTAATCGCTGCAATTTTATTTATTTTTATTTATAATGTACCTGAAAACAGGGCTTTAGTGTCTAGCATAATAATGGTTGAGGGTTCTAAAGCTTGTTCTCAAAGACATTATAAATTAAAAATTAAGGAAATGTAATTATTTTTCAAACAACAAAAACTTCAATGGGTGAAACCAACGTTCGCTTATATATTTTCTATTGTTTCCCAAAATGTGAGCGAGGTATCTTCTTTAGTTTAAAAATCAGAAAGCGGAAAACAATACATGGGAAATATGGCAATTTATGATATCGTAGGAACTGTTTACACCGGCGAGCCTACAATAGACCAGCTTACAATAAGCTAGTTTAAATGAGAGTGGCCAGATTCCCGCCGGCGCAGAAGCTGCAGGGACACCACGTGTGCGACAGAGAGCCACTGCCGAAATCGCTTTTGCGCCGAAGCGAAACTGAGCCACTCTCGTATTTAAGCTAGCTTATAGTTAACCGGCCTAATACTGTAGGCTCGCCGGTGTAACCAGGCCCATAGAATACCATTTGCCCTTGAGGCATTCAATGCGAAACGATCAGATGTTTTTGGTCATTTAAATTTAAAATGTACAGGCTAAAAATTAAAAATAGTAATTTTAAATTTAAAAACTTGACTGAAAAAAGTAAATTGATATTAAATTAAAATTCGAATTTAATTTAAACGTACAGTCCACATCATGTATGCCTTAACAAAAAAAAAATCCAAATAAAGAAAGAGGAAAAGGAAAGGCTACCATCGAAGCGACCTCCAAATTCCCTTACTTTTTTCCTTTCTCTTCTCCTTCTTTATTGCTGTCCTTTACCATCTTTAAATAAAAAGTATTAACAGAAATAATTTATTTTTGCTTGTTATTTTTGGTCCTTGCAATTAACTTTTATTTTAATTTCTTTAGAATTTTGTTATTTAATTAAATCCAAATTTGGATTTCGAAGATGTTGACACGTTTAGTATATAAGGAATGTTGAACCTCATAATTATGCAAGGCCAACCTTCTTCAGATTCTATCAATACAATTTCAACTTTTAAAAATACTCTAGCTCGTCCTATTTCACTTCTACTTACATTATATACAGCTCTATGATTATTTTAAATGCTACCCTCCACAATTTTCACCATAAAGAAACCTTAGTTATAATTCTGCTTTGCCTTCTTTGGTGACAAATAATAGGTGATACATTCATAATTTCAGTGACCTCTTATTTTTAAGAGTGAATGGGATCCTCAGTGGCAAACATTTTTCTGAGGTAAGTCCCTTCTTTACGCTTACTTAGTCAAATGGGTAAAGGATTTATAGAAAAATAAATTATATAAGAGACAAAAAATATTTGTTTAGGGTCCAATGTAGAGCCTACTTTGATCAGGTAATAGGTTGGATAAATCTATCATTAGAACGTGGACTTTGAGTTCATAAAAAAATTTGCGTAAGATTGACCTGTAAGTCTTCTACTGAATAGTTGTCTCTAAATCTGAATGTTTCGATTATTACCACACTGAGGAGGAAGTTATCAGAAATCAGATCAATTTTATGCCTTTATTTAAATTTTGAATGATTTTTAGTTTTTTTTTATATCTAGGTATTATCTGTAAGACTATACGTATGTTAGCTCTGTTAATAAAAAATGATTTAACGTTGGGCGACCTGAATACAAACTAGTGATGGGTACTTTGTTTTTTAAGAAGGTCTAGTTATGATTGACCTTACGTCACGAAAAGAGTAGCTTGCTACCGTGCTCGTTTTGAAATGAAACTTTTTCTTACTTACTTTCGCAAAAAAAGCATAGACTCTCGTTAATTTTTCCAGCGTTTGTATGTGTATGTGTGGGGGGGGGGGGGGGAGGCATGTGAAAGATATACTATGGATAAAAATTAACGCTATCCTGTCCAATAGGAGAATAAATTGAACAATTTTGAACCTGATCTGAAAACTTCAAATTCTCAGGAGGGGTCACTTGAGAAACAATGTCCCATAGGTGGGCATTATGAAAGGGACCTAACTCCCGGAAACTACGTTTTACAGGAGGGGCGATTGAAAAGGCGGTCCAATACAAAAACTCGATGACAGGGCCTCACTTTGCAGTTTAACAACAATTAGAATTTTTCAGATAAAAGAATAATTTTTTTATTATGAAAAATGGAATCAAAAACTATCGTATGGTGTATACAAACTGAAAATCCAAGGCAATTTAACTGACTGTTAAATTATGCAATCCTGTAATTAAGTCTAGTTTTAAAAACATTTTTACTTTCCTAATTTGGCTCTCATAGGTGTTAGTTCTTCGCTGCCATTTGTATCAAGAACAAATTCTGATCGCATTATCTAAGCGTGGCATATATTTATGAGTAGTAAAGCCTGGGCATTGCGTCCGATATAAAATAACTTTAATAAGAACCAGCAGATTCATTGATATTTTCTCGGGGAAGTATTTAGGTAATTATAATCTTTTTATTGATTCAAGGAAAGTGACACAAATCTATAGATTTTTTAGGAATCATGAATTGATATACACGATGTGATGTAATAAATTAAAAAAGGATTACGAAATCGTTATACAAATATTAGAAATACATACATAATATAAAAATTCGCAAAAGTCACGTCATTAATGATCCAGTTAAATCACCGGGAAGACTTTCCCTGCAAGTTTACTAGTAAATACTTCCGTTTCACTTGGTATTAGTAGGCAGTTCGTAACGGGCTGCTCGAATTAGAATAAAATGGTAGTCGCATCAAATGCTTTTCAAATCTGTCAATGTGTCAAGAATAAAAGAAGTAGAAAGCTGTCTTCATTGCGGTAAGTATGAAATGAGGCGAAGGCGCGCTCTTATCTTGAGCTTCTCGCTTCTTAATTTGATTATTGAGAATTCTTTTATTTTAGTTCAGGAAATCTTCTCCAGTGACTTTCTATACAAGTTTGAGAAGATTTTCCACTTTCTAAACTAGGTTTTATTATTACTTGTATCTCAATGACATAATTATTTTTAAGCATAGTATTTTCAAGTCATTCTGTAAATCTGAATTAGGTAATAAGAGTTTACTAATTTAATAAGTGCAAAGCCGTTTACTGATTCCTAGAATTTATATTTGGCTGTTGAATTATAGTTAAAATACTTATTAACTTGGTTACCACCTGGGTTATTAAAGATAAGATTACTAAATGAATTAGTAAAATTAGACTATAAATTACAGTCATTTTCTTTATTTACTGTGAGATTTTTAAAATCTGAGTTACTGAGAAACTGAAAACTTAGTCACTGATTTGATTAATTGAAAATATCTGCTAACCATTAGTCATTTTTTACTCAAACTTTAGTAAAGAGTTGTGAACTTCTAAAAGAAATAATACTGAAATACAAATTTTCATTGAAGCCTATTCTGCCGTGATTGTGTTAAGGAAAAAGTTACGTAAGTAAAAAGGTGAAACTGCGATAATCGGGGAAAACTGCTTGTACCCAGAACTCTAATGTAGAATCCAATTTTTCAAAATCGATTACTTGAATAAAGTGAATGCGCTCTTTTTTAATAAAAAAATAGATTATTTAAATAATTTCTATTAAAAAATTGGCTTGCATTTCTTCCTTATGTCACATAATAACTAAAATGTTACAAGTTTCTACCAAACAGGTAGTTGAACTCGGGCGCAGGGTCAGATACATAACTAATAATAATTATTAGTAGTTTTATATTAATTCATATTCAAATTATCCTACTAATTCTACATTCAGTAGAAGTTCAATTTCTAATAATTAAATTAGTTGATTCAGAGATCAGTATTTTACTTTATTATTTATATCCAATTGTAATTTTTTTCAAATAGTTAGCATTCAACAAAATAATTTCGAACATTTCAGAATATTCTAAAAAAAATCTAAAACTATAAAATTGAATTTTTTTTTTCTCACTGCTTAGACATATATGTCACTTTAACTGTATTGTTATGTAGGAAAAGTATATAAACAAACACTAAAATAATAATGTATTACTAAATCATCTTATCGTATGCTTAAAAAAGGTATAACATTGATCGAGTGGATTGCATAATCACGCGCGAGCCTTGGCGCGCCGAGCCGCCCGCGCCAGCCGCGCTAGCGCATGCGACCGCGCATGAAAAACGGCTATAATTCAACAACCGTTCAACTTATATGCATCAGGGGGGGGGCTCAAAATTTTCGTTTTGCGATGTAGAATAACATGATATAACGGATTTTGCGATATCTTGTGGTGTTCATTGCTAAAAAGTCTTATAAACAATTGAAATTGCCATTTTTCGATCAAAAATTCAACTTTCAAGGGCTGTAAACCTGCTCCAAATCACTTCAATGATACGTGGGTGGACTCGTTTTGAAGGGCAAAGTATTTTCTTTAAAATGAATGGTCAAAAGTTCAAATTGCATTATTAGAAGCCGAGATATGATCGATCGAATGAGGAAAGAGCGCATATTTGCAGTATTTTTGCACTAATTTGCATGCAACTTTGGTTCTAATCAATATTTTTCAAAAATTAAAAGTGGAAAATGTTTGTATTGAAAATTGGAATCAATTTGTCCAATCAGAATTTCGCTATGTGTTATAGATAAAAAGTTATGAGCAATTAAACAATTAAATTGTTAATAACAAAAAAACTGACGGGTTTTGGAAGTGACACCTACGAAAAATCGATTCTCCACATCAAAAAACATAGATATCAACAAAGTTATCGAGGGGAGGTGAAAGTGGCTACGGGAAGTATAGCCAGCTCCCGGACTAGGTGTCGTCAGGGCAGAGATTGTAACCAAAAAGGTAGGGAGGCCCTAAGTTGGTAACCAGGAGGGGAGTGGGTGAGTTTCATATACCCCGAAAAAAGGTGGGGAGGCCGGGCCTCCATGGCCTCCATACAATCTCAGCACTGGTGTCAGTTTAAAAAATTGATTTCCTCACGTATGCCAGTGCGTATACCGCGCGGCACAAGCATTCGATTGGAATGCTGCTCTTTAATATTCATAACACGCAAACCAGATGAGTGCCCATCAAGTTCATTCTTTTAATGAAAGATGAAAGAACAAGAACTATTAAGTTACTAAGTACTATTAAGAACTAAGCTATTCGCATTCCCTTAACGAATAATAGATTGTGTATCAAGGGCGTAATGAAGGTGATTTTTGAACAGTGCGAAGTTAGCAGAATCGCACGAGTGAAAATTGTCTTCATTCATGCCCATAATGCACACGATACTTTTTGTAGCTCGAACCCTTTAAGCCCTCAAGTATTCATGCATAAGAAGCAGGTGAGAAACACGGATAGCCCTCCCGGTAAGAAGAGAAGAATTCAAAAAAATTCAGAATCTGAATTCTCATTAATACGTGAATTTTCTTCCATCGAAAGTTCCACCAACAAGCAGAAAAGAAGCAAAACCCATTCCTTTTAATTGACTTAAAAAAATTCAATGAAAGTGAATTGGGAGGAATTAAAAAGTGAAGGAATGCAAAAGAAACTAGCTGTGAATTCGATCTCGAGTGTTTCCACTTTGTTTGTATTTATAATTATATGGTGCTCATTTCACGAGCACTTTGCTTCCCGTTAGCAAATGTATTTGCTTCCTCATAGAGGAAGCATTAGTTATTTTTTTCAATAATAGAGAAACCAAAGTCTTCATTTTGCTCAATTTAAAAATAGAAATTTACCAAAAATGAAAAATTACAAAATAATAAGAAAAAATGTTTTAAATACAAAGACAAATCAGACAAATCAAATCTTGCGTTCGAAATAATAATTTTTTGAGCTGGAAAAGGGAAAGGAAAAGTTCTGTCGCACCGTATCCCTTTCCCAGCTTTATGATTTCTTCACAAAAATTGTCATAATATTACTCTATTTGAAAATTTATGATCAAACAATCTTTTCTATTCATGCATCAACTTTAAATTATGTCGATGAAAAAAGTTTTTCTGTTTGAAACTGATGATTCAGATATTATAAAAGAGCAGAACTTCCCTAATCTTCAATAAAGTGTATTATTATTATTATAGATCAATCGATTTGCCTCGAATCAAGAGATTTTTTCCGTTCTTGCATCAATTGTGAATTATGTTACTGAAAAAAGTTTTACTATGAAAAAACGTGTTTTCAAATATTATGAAATTTCACAATTTCCATACTCTTCAATAAAATGTATTAATATTATAGGTCAATCGATTCGTCTCGAATCAACACATCTTTTCTGTTCTTGCATCAACTTTGAATTATGTTAATGAAAAAAGTTATACTATAAAAAAACGATTTTCAAAATATATAAATTACCATAACTTCCCTACTCTTTGATAAAATTCGTTATTATTATAGGTCAATCGATTTCTTTCGAACCAAGGAATCTTTTATATTCTTGCATCAACTCTGAATTATGCTAATGAAAAAAGTTTTACTATAAAAAGTCTATTTTCAAAATATATAAATTACCATAACTTCCCTACAATTTGATAAAATGCATTAAAATTATAGGTCAATCGATTCGTTTCGAACCAAGGAATCTTTTATATTGCTGCATCAACTCTGAATTATGCTAATGGAAAAAGTTTTACTATGAAAAACCGATTTTCAAAATATATAAATTACCATAACTTCCTTACTCTTTGATAAAATGCATTATTATTAGAGGTCAATCGATTCGTTTCGAACCAAGGAATCTTTTATATCCTTGCATCAACTCTGAATTACGCTAGTAAAGAAAGTTTCACTGTAAAAAACCGATTTTCAAAATATATAAATTACCATAACTTCCCTACT
>CAKNXH010001752.1:374273-391106 GCA_932178445.1 Andricus quercusramuli
TCCAACGGTTTTTGTAGGTGGGAGGGGGGCGTATAATTTAGGGGGCTTGTGAAAAAGTTGGAAAAGGGGTCGGGGGCCTACGAGTCGTAAGTGCCCCAAGTCCAGATCGTTTCGAATTCGAAAGCACCCCGACCCGTTTTCCAACTTTTACACAGCCCCCCCCCCCCCCCCCAGCAACAACCGTTCGAAAAAGCTCGGGGGTGCCTGCGAGTCATGAATGCACCCCCTCCCTCAAGTCGGGATCGTTTCACATTCGAAAGCACCCCGATACACATAAGTGTATTTCAGAAGAAAAACAAGATAATCGATATTAAAAGTTCGAGAGTACAAAACTCGATATTTCGAAAACGTTAAGAGATCGACACTTTTTCCGACCAGATTCGTGTTCAGCATAACAAATACATACAATTTTTGAGTTTGAACCAAATCGAAGGTGATCGACCTTTTATGCAGTTTTACCCTATAATTAAATAAATATTATTCTGAGACTCAAGTAGATATAATATATTTGTAATATTCTTATATTAACTTCAAATCCAGTGAATGACATCCAATCTTCAATTAGTTATGGATTTTTAAACCACAAAAACTAATCGCCGACACCCTAGATTTGCCAAAGATGTGAAATGAGCAACTGAACATAACCATTAAAAACATAATATTGAAGGTATTCCTTCCCGGAAAAAAACTTCCTTTTACCTACGAATAACTTGATAATATCTTTTTAATTGAAAAATAAATGCAGGTGTCTTTCTCTGAAAATATAGTGTCGTTCACTGAATTAGAATAAATTACCATATTTTGAAGTAGTACAGTTTGAAAATGGAAAAAATCTGCCCTTTCACATGGAGTCATATTCGCTATCAGATAATAAGCATATAAATTAATATTCTTGATTTTCTAATCACTTTTTCTCAAGGTGTCGGTTATAGCCCTGTTTATTCTATGTATATTTACATTCTTTGCACTCAATTTTTATTATTTTCAAGGTTTTATAAGAACTAAAAGACAGGCATTGAAAGAAAGTTTAATTATTCTTTCAAGAATCGCAATGATAATAATAAATATACTGCTGAACCGAAAATTGCGAGACATTTTTGACAGTCAACCCTTTTCAAAATAAAATAAAAAACTCAAATTCTCAAAATATCATAAATATTGTTAATCAAAGTCAAAATGTTCAATTCCGTATCACAGTAACTAAGTAACCATACTTACCTGCATTTACTCTGTCAGACAGATGGTTAAATTATTGTTCGTAACTTTCAGCAATACGTTGAGGGTATTTCATGACATTTAAATCATATTTTTTTGAATAGGTGATACTTTGTACAAAATAAAAAGTTTCAGTTTACTTTTACTTTACATTAATTGCGACAATAATTTAAATTTATAATATAAATCGTGTTGTTGAATTCAGAAAAGACTGATTCATCTCGGAGTGTGCCTTCCATTTTCGTGCAGCGCTTCGGATGTGGCTGTGATAGCAAAACTCGCTGCGAGTGAAACAGCAGCGCAGAATTCCTTTGTAGAAAATGTTCGAGATCAACGTAATTATTATGATGTATATGCAGATAACGTGTTTTGGATACTATTGTAAGTAATAAGATAAATCTGTATACATTAAAAATTTCATAATCTCCGTAAATATAAAAAAAAGGAAAATGTTCAATAGAGCTTTGAATTGAATCATTTTAAATGGACCGTTCAAACAATAAGAACTTCAATTTAAGAGCCGTATAAATTACTAATATAAAATATCTATATTGTTTGTGCATCTATAGCTTGCGGGAAGCCCCAGATTTTAAAACCGTGCTAAGAAGATTATAAAAAGACTTTTTTCTAGCTTCTGCGTTGGTGCACTTAGAGTAAGATTACTGTAAACTACTATAAATTACCGAAAATTTACGAACATTCTGGACATTTTTTGACACCTTCAATCTCCAAAAATTTTCGGTAATTTATCTATTTTCCACAAAATTCCGGAAATTTCCGTATTTCTTCTGGAAATCTTTGGATACTTCAAATTTGCGGTAATTTTCAGGTTGTTATGGTAATTTTACCACAAATTTGCAAAATCGCGTTTCCGGCTCACGTGCTGACTCATATACAACTCCACTTCAATTCGCCTCTGTCTCGTACAGCAAACTTTACGCTCGTGTGGTACTTTCTACTTTATGCACTCGTAGCACAATATATTATTTTGCATAAAAAAACGAGATAAAAATTTACCTCAGGCTGGATTTAAAATAAAATACAAATTTAGTAACAATAATTTAATTATAATTTTTGTAGTCGAAAAAACTTCCATCAATAATTTGAAAGCCATATGAAAAGCTTTATAAGTTAAGTAATACAAAATCTTACCGCCAGAATTTTCGAAATCTGAAATGTTCAAACTTATACAATTAAAATTAAAATTGTTAATATATACAATATTGATGTCACTTGTTTTACATTTTTCTCAAAGTTATGCACGAAAACAAATGAAAAAAACTACTTCTGAAAATACAAGTACAATTTATTTTCTTTAAAATAATTTGTAAGCTTTTATTGTACTCAACCGTTCAGAACCAAATAAAAAAAAATCTAACAATTTAAAAAAATCTAAATATAGCAATTTTTAATTTAATTTTTCGAGTTATTTCAAAACAAAAACCTCAGTTGATGAAAAATTTTCAAAATTAATTAATTTAAGACTTGTAGAATCTCAACTTACAATCGTGAATAGTTTAGCAAATTGCAAAGCTTGATTTTGAGTCTTTACCATTTTGATGCCCTAAATTCAATACTGTGCAAGCTATGGAAGGCTTCGGTTTAAAATCTAAAATTTTTTATGCTTCCAGCTTTCAATTTTATGATTATAAAATATTTAATACGTACAGACATTTAGATATAGGAATTATAATTCTACAGTACTTGAAATTAAAGATTAATTAATTTTGAAACTTCTGAATTCAACATTGTTAAGATCAATATTTTTAAAATAGCTAGATTAGAATATTTAACTGAATTAGTAGAAAACAGCTGACTGAACTAGCGCCAAGTCAAGATGTTTACCAATTGCTTTATAGTAAGCATTTCTACTAACAGTAGTTTTCTGCTCATTCATATCTATTTATACTAATTTAATAGTACACGCAAAATTTGCGTAAATCTGGGACATAGAGGCATTTTGGGAAACTTCAACATTATTTTGGTAGAGTTGAAAAATATTTTCGTCTTTATTGAAAACACATTCTAAAATCTCCAATTAACCTCTGAAAGAATACCCACAGTCAAGTCCAACGAGCGGTTGCTTGAGGAAGATTGGAAAGGAAAATTCTTTTTTATTTGTTTTTAATAGAATTCCTTTTACTCAACTGCATTTGAAAATTTCCCCAAATGCCTCTATGTCCTAGCTTTACGCTTATTTTGCTAAATCTTTTCTCAATCAATTTTCTCCACGTAGAATATTTCTAATTGAAATTTAGAGAGTAACGTAATCAATTTTCGAAGGTTTGAACATATTCTTTCTTTTTTAAATGACTGTCCCTTCAAATTTTTTCATATCTCTCGAAATCTTTTAGCAGATTTCAGAATCCCTTAGAACCCCTTCAAATCTTTAGAAAACGTAAAAATTCATTTAAAAATGTACGAATTATTTAAAATCCCTTGATTATAAATTAAATGACACTTCTCCACTTAACTTATTCAAAAAATACGGTTAAAATCCCTAGAAATCTTTGAAATCCCTTGAAATTCTTGAAGATTTAATGAAATCTTCAAATCTGCTTAAATTCTTTGGAATACCTTAAATTCGTTCGAATTTTTTGGACTTGTTATGAATTTCCTTGAAATTTCATTTAATTTATTCCTCAAAATTCACGAGAAATCCCTTTATATATTTCGAAGTCCTACTCAATAATTCTTTAAAATTCCTTGAAATCTTTGGAAAAGGTAAAACCCAATTAAAAACAATAAACATTACTTTAAATCCCTTAAATGTAAACACTAATAAATTGTACTCTCATTCATCAAGTTCTCTTTAAAAAACATTTAAATCACTAGAAATATTACAAATTTCTTTAAATTATTGGAATCGCTAGCAATTCTCCTGAAATTTGATTTAATTTCTTTCATTTTCCAAAGTTCACTAGAAATCCCCTGAATTATTGGAAAACCCTAACAAATTCTTTGCAATCCCTTGAAATTTTTTATATATCTTGAAATCCCTTCGAGTTCCTTAAAATCCCTCAAAAACTTTGGGAAACGTAAAAAAGCCCATTTAAAAAAGTAGAAATCATTTGAAATCCCTCGAATATAAATTAAGTTACACGTATTCATTAAAGTTCTCTAGAAAAACCGTTGAAAACCCTTGAAATTCTTAAAGATTTTTTAAAATCCTCTAATCTTGTGAAATTCCTTTAAGTACCTTAAAATCCCATGAAATCTTTGGAATCGCTAGGAATCCCTTGAAATTTTTTAAATCTCTTAAAATCGTTTGGAATTCTTTAAAATTCTCAAAAATGTTGCGGGAAATCTTTAAAAGTCATGAAATTTCTATGAAATCTAACAAAATTGCCTAAAATCCATGAAAATTCTCTGGAATTTCTTGAAATTTGTAGAACTTCTACGTTAAATATATGAATAAATCATTCGTTTGTAGTTTTTTTTTGCATTGATTCTTACGTTATTTTTACATTCTGTATTTCTGTACTGATTTTTTTATAAAGATTTTCTTACAATGATTTTCTATAATGATTTTTCCAGAATCGCGAAAAAATTATAAAAAAAATCATTAGAGACCTATACTGAATTTCCAATAACTAACCCCTCGGGATCACCTAGTAGTTCAGCTAATATCCCTTGTACACTATGCATATTCTGTTTGCCTTTTCGGAAAATCAAAGAAAATTTTTTGCTTGTCTTTATTTCTGCATATTATTCTCATTTTCCTGAATCCTTGTTTTTTCGTAAGAATTTCGATTTTAGAACTGTACAGGGAAATTTCGAAGGAAATTTGAATGATAAAAAAATGTAACCTTATTTTAATCCTTCTCATTAGTGACATTTATCGAAAAATGTTTATTTTTGTGAACTTAGATCAGGTTTTGACAATGGGATAACAGTTCATGATTAATAAATAATATCGGTTGGGGTTAACCAAACCAAACTCCGTTCATAGACTGTTGTCGATAAAATCCAAGTGATTTTGTTAAATGAAGGGATTAGTTCTCATTTTTCAATTGTATAAAATTATTGTTCTTTCACTTGGTTGAACTTATTTTCAGTTTTTTGCTTAGATTCACGTATTTTTTATTGTATTTTAGATTTTAATTTCTCTGATATGAGCGGACATTTCCAAAATCAGTTAGATCCCTATATTCAATAATCATCACATTTTGTAATCAATTTTAAGATTAATAGTCCAGGCATCTGGTTCTTTGACACCGTATTAAGTAGCTGATGCGCGTTTTTTCGCTAAAACGGTTTATTGAGGGGTCCTGATGAAAATTCCAAGTTTTCTAGAAATGTCTACCATGCGTCCCGGAAATATTTTTGAAAAAAGTTCCAAAAATCGTGTTTGCGTAGACTGACCCGCCCCATTGCATTTAAGAGCAAAATGTTCAACAACCGAAATTAAATTAGAGGAAATTCTGAGAAAGTTAAAAAAAACCTCCTATGTCCAATAGGTTTTCGAAAAACTGTTCAATGACCTAGCCCCAATGGGTCATAAGTTATGGCCTCCCAAAGTTGACCGCTTTTGACCTATTTTTCAGGGCAAATTACTCGTGTTCAGTTTTTACAAAATACTTCGCTTCTGGATGAAGCTACGTAAGTTGTGCTAGAGAAAAAGTTGTAGGGCAGGAAATTCTGCTTAAGTCTAAGAAAAATATAATCTTCTAGTCTCCATAGATATGGGATATCCTGAAAAATGTCCAAAAAATCTAGCTGGATATCCGCGGCATATTCCAAGGATATCGACATTTTCGCCATGTATGATATCCACTCAATGTCCTGTGCGGAATATACACAATTTTGACAATGGAATCAAATGTTTCTGAAATGCATATTAATTAAAATATTTAGTATGCCTGAAAACATAAAGATTAACAAACATACGTTTGACAAAAAACCGTTTCATGTAGTAGTAGTAGTAGTAGTATACCATTAGGCCATTGCCCTTTCGGGGTAGGCGTGACACTATTTAAATCTCGAATATTCAGTTTCTTTCAAATTCTATCTCAGTATAATTATAACAAAAATTATTACCGCAATTGGTTATTTTCATAACCAATAACAGCCTACTTATAATAAAAAATAAGCCACTTTCTGAAAATTTAAAAGTTGGCTGTTATTGTATCTGTAACCGCTCGAAAATGCGCAGTTTAGAGATCGCACTTTTCATCAAATTCAGTTTTTATGATAAAAAACAATCAAATAATATGTACCGCGTCGGTTTACATAATATACATGAGAATAGATTATAATCCGGCACGAATATTCGAGAAATTGTTGACTTTTTTTAAAGCGTCACTTATTAATGCGCGACAGTTCTCACACACTGGCAGCCATGAAGGAATTTACCTGGAAGTGACTTTAGAGGGGACTCTACTATTATTGTACACTTTATAATGTTGTACCAGGTTGTACTTCGTATGAAATCTCCAGAAAAACACCTACTATTGTTAAATAATTTATCATTTTATGGATACGATTGAATATACGTATAAGACAGTAGATATATCTGAATTTCCAAGAATATACTAAATTATAGAATTTGGATATCTTGGGGACATCTTTGGCATATAAAATTTGGACATTAATGAGATATCCTCAGGATATTCTGAGATTTCCTTGGGATATTCCAGGGATATCGAGATTTCCACCCTGTAAGATATCATTCGCAATATCCCTAGGATCTCCTGGGATATGCCCAGGATATCCTGAGAGATAAATGGGATATCCCGCCGATATCTCATGCTGCGAGGGCTGTATGTACTGAAAAATGTACTGCGCAGTGGCGGATTTACCGTATAGGATACCTAGGCTGCAGCCTAGGGCGGCAAAATTAGAGGGGGGGGGGGCCAAATTTGATAACTACATGTCTTACTGTGGATTCATAAGCGAGTAGTTAATGATTTCTGTTAGCCTCTAAGGGCGACAAATTTCTGTTAGCCTAGGGGCGGCAAATACCTAAATTGTTCAACTATTGTTTAAGCAATACGCTTCACACTATCAATGTCGTGCATATTTTACTTACATATTTAGTTTGTGAAAATGACTTCCAGAATATCTGTTGTCAAAAGTGAATGAAGAAAAAATATATTAATTAACTGGTTTTACATTGTTTACTTATTATTTTTTGAAAACGTTATTGAAAGGATTAGTTTTATAACGCTGTATTATTTTATGTTGAAAATGCCAAAAATTGATAAATGAATCATCGCAGAGGAAACAATTATTGTTAATTCTTGATAATAAAAGAATATGAAAACAAATGAATTACGTAATTATGCAATTGATGAAAAAACTAATGAAATAATATGTACATAAAATATGCACGCAATTGATAGTGTGAAGCGTATTATTTAAACAATGGTTGAACAATTTATTGTTTTTTAACAAAAAAGGGAAAAAAGTGTACTTGTAATGAAATACAAATGCATATATGCCACCAAAATGATCAAATACGGTTCGCAGTTCATTGTCCAGTACTCACAAAGCCTTCGGAATGTCAAAGTTTCATAGTCATAATTCGTACCTCTAAGAACTAAACATTTTTTTTTATTTCACGCAAAATTTAGCCCTCTATAATTTACCTTTTTAACATTTTTCTGTAGGATATGTACGAAACGAACTATTTTGAACAAACTTTTTTGGCTACAAATAGTTCATAATAGCAAAAAAATGGTGTTTTTTGAAGAGTCATAACTCTTGATCTATAGAGACTAGAAGGTTATGTCGACGCCTCCATGCTGACAGCGCCGTGTATGAGACTATGCGCTGTGTATAAGCATAGGGAATAGTCTCATAGAGGGCCCTGTCGGCACATAGACTCATATTGAATGGAGGCGTCGATATATTTCTTAGCCATAAGCATAATTTCCTGCCCTACAACTTTTTCTCTAGCACAACTTACGTAGCTTCACCCTGAAGCGAAGTATTTTGAAAAAACTGAACACGAGTAATTTGCCCTGAATAATAGGTCAAAAGTGGTCAACTATGAGATGCCATAACACAGTAAATCCCAAGAATAAATTCTATCTTAAAATCGTATAAAAACGCTGCAGCACGTTTATCTACTCAAAGATAAAATTTATCTGACGAAAGATAAAATTTATCTTGTGAAAGATAAAATTTATCTGGCGGAAGATAAAATTTATCTGGCGGAAGATAAAATTTATCTGGCGGAAGATAAATTTTTTTTCACGAAAATATTTATGTCAAATTCGTGAGCCTATGTAAACTGAAAAGAGCGGTTAGGTTCACCGAAATTCGGTGGGCCTAGATCCAAAATTTTCGGTGGGTCTATGAAACCTGGAAAGGACGGTTATGTTTACTGAAATCCTCGAGGATCAACTGTCTGACTCGAGTATTGCCTTGAGAAATTTGAAAATCCTGGCGGCATTCTTTGGTTAAATTACCTTTAGAAATTACGCGAGGGTCTTCTACTCTTCGCAGATATTTTAAAAATCCATTTCCCCTTATTACAAACAACACTTTATTTAAATGATTCAAACCAAAAAAAAACATTAATCTACACTTACACGATATATAGACTGCACTTAGGTTACCTTATAGTGCTTGTTTACAAATTTAAAAGTCTTCATCAGAGTCGACAGAAACTAAAGGTTCGTCCAACAGAAGTAAAGGACTGAAGTTGGCTGAGTGTCCTTGTCGTCCGCATCGCAGAAGCTCTAGCCGGCCAGGGTTTGGAAGCCAAGTTCAGTCCTTTACTTCTGTTGGACGAGCCTTTAGTTTCTGTCCACTCTGATGAAGACTTTTAAATTTGTAAACAAGCACTATAAGGTAACCTAAATGCAGTCTATATATCGTGTAAGTGTAGATTAATGGTTTTTTTGGTTTGAATCATTTATATAAAGTGTTGTTTGTAATAAGGGAAAATGGATTTTCAAAATATCTGCGAAGAGTTCAGTAAGTCAGCCCTATTCATAAGACCCTCGCGTAATTTTCGAAGGTTATTTAACCAAAGAATGCCGCCAGGATTTTCAAATTTCTCATGGAAATACTCGAATCAGGCAGTTGATCCTCGAGGATTTCAGTAAACATAACCGTCCTTTCCAGGTTTCATAGACCCACCGAAAATTTTGGATCTAGGCCCACCGAATTTCGGTGAACCTAGCCGCTCTTTTCAGTTTACATAGGCTCACGCATTTGACATAAATATTTTCGTGACAAGAAATGTATCTTCCGCCAGATAAATTTTATCTTTCGCAAGATAAATTTTATCTTTCGTCCGATAAATTTTATCTTTGAGTAGATAAACGTGCTGCAGCGTTTTCATCCGATTTCAAGATAGAATTTATTCCTGGGATTTACTGTGAACGTATGGCCTATTGGGGCTAGGTAATTGCATTTTCTTGAGAAATACTCGAAATTGCGTCTACTTTCATTTAAATTCAGAACATTTTTTCGTAAAATTGACAGGTTTCAAAGTATAGATACAAACTTCAGAATTGGGTTTTTTCGCCTCTTTTTTGAAAAAAAATCCAGGTTCTTCGAAGAATCATAACCCGGCTCTTATTGGAGATAGGTTTTTTTAAATTTCTCAGAATTTCCTCTGATTTAATTTTGGTTGTTGAACATTTTGTTTTTAAATGCAATGGGGCGGGTCAGTCTACGCGAACACGATTTTTGGAACTTTTTTCCAAAATATTTCCGGGACGCATGGTAGTCATTTCTAGAAAATTTGGAATTTTCATCAGGACCCCTCAATAAACCGTTTTAGCGAAAGCACGCGCATTAGCTACTTAATACGGTCAAAAGACTTTTTTTTGTACGGGATGCCTGGACAATAAATAGAAATTATTAATATACTTTATATAACACTTGCATGAATACGTCTGTTTCTCATGCCTGCAGTGCGAACATGAATTTCCCCTTTTCAGCTCATAGACATGTAATGGTCATTATATATCTATGACCTATATGCGGCCATGACGTACCACCGCATGTAAATTTCGGCCATGTCCATGCATTTGTCATATAAAATATCGTATGATTTCGACCAAAAAACGTGCTTAGGCCCCTTTTTGACAAACGGCTTCAGTTTCGTTTTAACTTGAGATTTATAAATGTGGGACACAATTAGTTGATGTTTTTGTTATACGAAACAAAGTAAGAGTTTAACCGACGACGATTTCATTCAAATTTTAGTGGTGTGAGCGCAGTGGTTCTCGTTTTAATGATCGCTGGTACCGGTTACGATGTCTATCTCTCCAAGAGATTAGCGAGGCAGCAAAAAGAAGCATGCGACGTAGAGAAACATGCGAAACTGGAACAACTGACAAATGGCAATCACAAATCGTTGAATGGTAAGATAATTAATCTATTAGGGGCCGTTGAAAAACTACGTCACACTTCTAGGGAGAGGGAGGGGGATTTTGTGACGATTTCTGACGTGGGGGGGGGGGTAATACAGAAGGAGACATCTCACATGGAAAATAAAAATGTGTATATATGACTTAAAGGGGTTAAATTTGTGACATCACTGCCAGGGTTTTTAAAATAGCGTGAAGTAGTTTTTGAACGACCCTTTATTTTGAGATGTTGAAATTGTTAATAAAGTGCAAAACTGCAATAATGGAGATGCGATTTTTTTCTTACTGTCTTCTTTCAGTAAGGCTTCTTCCTTTAATTGATAAAAAATAATTAAGTTCTTTATGATCATTTTTTATCTTTATCATTACTTCTACCAGAAAACCTGTAAAGGAAAAGACTATCCCAGAGACTAACTTCATAGTTCAACATAAATGAGTTGCTAAATAATATCTGGATAGAAAAAAGAAAATCACACTGATGTCGGGATGGATTCTGGTAGATTTAATACCGAAATCTGTCTAAAAACGACCCTTTATATTTTCTTTCTTTTTATTTCAGGACGTGATAACGTTTCTTTTTTATTTCAATAGAGGCAATTTTAATACTGAAATGCTTACGAAATACCAGCACATACAATAATTAATATTTATTATAATTTTAGAAATGTAACCCTTGACAAAAAAAATCGTTTATGGGGTAGACTGTTCCCTAAATCTAAACTTCATGTATCTTAACAAATTGAAAAAAATATGCATTTTTTTATACTACGGTTTTCATACTACTTTTACTTGCTTCCATCGATGATATTTTTACTCTTTAGCTTTATCATCATATCATACTATGCCAATGTGTTGTTTTAATATTCATTACTCTTCCACGCGGAAAATCAGAAGCAATTTAGAAATACTTGTCTCACTACTATTTCGAAAATTAAGTTTCAGAACTTGTACTATTATACCCGAAAGCCTCAAGTATAAGTTATATAGTTGAAAAATCGGAATTTGAGCCAAAGACGCAATTTTTCTAATACTGTCCCTGAGGGATATTCTTAGTTCTGCATTTCTTCAGTTGTACAGGGTATTTTTTTCCACTGCAGTGACTAACACTAACAGACAAGAAGAGCAGACAGAGGACAGTATGCTATAAGAATTTTGTTACAATTGTATGTCGCAGCCTTTGAAGGTAAGGTCTACATTCCTGTTCCAGTAGCAGATTCTATCGTCAACGGATCTACTCCAGTAAATAACAATAATGATCACGAGGGCAGCTTACGACCTTCTACTCCAGATGATCAGAAACTGAGTGAGTTTGATACTTTAAGCATTGATATTTTAATTTTAAGTTGAGATATTTAACCCTTCAAGAGCAGACATATTTTATTATTTTAGAGGCACGTTTTTGTGAGCGGTGGGTAACAACCCTTTCGTATTCATTTATCACTCTAACTTTTCCAAAATTTCCAGATGTCTTTAAACGCTTCTTGCTTTCTTTATTCTATACTAAATTAGTATGAATATACTAGAATTGGAAGGAAAATAAATGATTCTAATTTATCCTCTCAAGGTGATAGAAATTACCTCCAAAGTGACCAGAACAAACAATAACATATATTAGGAACTGTCTACCATTACGGAATTTTGTGTAAAACTAACCCCTTTTCCAGCTCGTTCAGAGAAAACGCTACCGAAAATTGTGTAATACTAGCCATAGCGCTATACTTGACCGGTTAGTTTTACGAAAATTTCCGTAATATTAATCAGTGCCAACATATTATCAAACTTTATTATTTTAATGCGAAAATCACACAGAAAAAAAAAAGTCTTAAAGTTGGGTTGGTCTTGTTTTTATTTTTGCCTTAAAATAAGCCCAATACTAAATGAGAGCATGAATATCGTTTTAAAAGAAGGCCTTATCGGCTTAGAACTAAAATGAATTCATTGATATGGCTTCTTTGCAAATATTCATCTTGAAACAAGCCCCACTAGACTTATTAAGATAGCAAGATCTTCGCAGTTAAAAAGAAGACGATATTGAGGCTAACGTTTAGCCCTCTAGAAGCGAGATTCAAAAATCTAACGTCTTCTCACAGTTGTGACAGGAGCAGGAAAATAGACGCCACGCCAAGCATGCGAAATGCGTCAATTATAAGTTTTTATTAAGTGAAATCATATCTTATTTAACCTGCTCTATTTATTAAACCTAATTTAACATATTCTCAACAATAATCGAGGTTAGTACATCTCATTATATACTCTTGTTAATGTTATTCACGCAGTCGTATATGTCGGGGTTCTCGTCTCGACACCTATAACCTATACAACTCTTCACATCATGATTGAATCGCAATTAGGTTGTTTCACAGCAAATGAAACAAGAGTTTCGTATGTTTTAGTGTTAAATGTAAATTTTTTTATAGTCTCATGATAAGAAACAAAATTATATGCATTTATTATTGCTTTAGTCCTTCTCCTATATTTTAGTCTGCGATAACGCTTTCTTCAAGCCCACGATTTGGCTTACGGCTAGTTTTAGACAGTATAGCATTTACATTCAAGCCCACATTCAGGCTTGCGACTACTTTTCAGCCCATGCCACGTCTCAACTTTAGTTCCTCAATCGCTTTCTTTTAAAGCCTTAATCCTATTCTAGTTTTTAGCAAATGCTGTCTTCTTTTTGTTACACCTTAAAACAAGCCCATATTTGGTATTGTATTAAGACTTTTTTTTTTCTGTGGCAGTCTAAACATCTGCCCGCTGCGTCTGTTGGATCTCGCACTTGGCGCTGGGCCTTTATACTTCCTCCACATTTATGCACAGACATTTTAAAACTAAAGGTCAAAACATCGACAACTGTTATTTGGTTACCTTGAATTCTCTTTTCTTAAACATTATGTTCATCAATATTATATCAAATGAAGGTGGGCTAAAAGTGCCAAAATTTACTTTTCTTAACACTGCGTCCAAACGAAATTAGGTATTGCCTTAAAATATGTAGTAAGACATTAAAGTTCCAAATTATAATCATGATAAATTTATATGCATTCTATCATATTTTTTTTCTAAACGTTGTCTAATGGTACTTCTTGGCCCACACGTGGGGTAAAAAGTTCATAGCGGTGGGGAAAAAGTACCAACATAAAATTTACATTTTTTTTCTTTTTAAATTAATAAAAAATGTATAGATCTTTTTTGGGTACACAATTTTTAGCTCTTAATCTTTCGTCGCATTTTGCATAGTTTGACCGCAAAATGGAATTTTTTATTTTCCGTTATTTTTTGTGCGATTAAAATTCTTGATTTTTTTTCATATCTTGCATTTTTTGGTTTAAAATTTTCATTTATGTTTGTTTTTTTGAATTTTGTAAATGCTATAAATCTGGTAATTTTTTATCGAAAAAAGTCATAAAAAAACATTGTTCGTCTTTTTTAGCACTGCGAATAGCCATATACATCGAATTTTCAAATCTTTAAAGAAAGTGGTCTAAACAATTTTGGAAATGCTCTAACTTTTTGAATTTTTATACAGAATGGCTGGCTAACGAATTTGAACTTAATTTTAGAACACTAAAAGTGTATATCAAATACCAATACAATCTGTCAATTCTTTCGAAAGTTATCGTGCTGACAGAGACTAAAAATCCACAGACAAATAGAAACACATGCAGACACACAGACTCACATTCAGGGACACAGAAATACATACACACATACAGACACAAACACACATAAAGATACACACGCAGGCAAACACATTCGCGAAAACCTGTTTTTCTGATTCAGAAGGTCTCAAAATGTGGACATTTGATAAAAACGGGGAGGGGGGGGGGTGTCAAATTTTACACAAATTTAATACCTTCTCTGATGAGAATGTATAAAAATGTTGCTCATTTTCTATTGAATATTTGAAGGTATCTTATACAAGTGCCCTATATAATTAAGGTACCTTATATAATTAAATAAAAACCACCCTTTACATCTTAAGTCCTCCCTCGTGAAGAGTTGAGTCTGCAAATTAAAAAAAAAGATTGTTTAACTTTTAACGATTATCAGCAATTTTTACCAAATATCCCCAGTAGATCATACATATTGGACATTTAACCCCTAGGAAAAATAAGACTTAACCCCAAGTTTGTCCCAGAAATGAATGTTATCTCATCATATAATTTTAGAGCCAAACTAATTCTCTTTAATATTACTATTATGTTTTACATGCCATAAAGCATAGTAAGATTTACTTCTTGTGCTTCTATGAAGAACTACCCCTTATTTGTAAAATCATCCTCTTTCACATATTACGCATTTGAATCCTTTAAAAATCTTTCAAAAACATTTGTCCTTTTATTTCGGCTGAAAAAATATCAATAAAATCATTTTTGCAAAGTTCTTGCGACTAATTGTTCAACAAACTCTTCCAAATATTCTAAACCCAAAATAGTTATTTGTGATACAAGTGCGCAAAATGTTTGATTGTTTGCGAGTGTGAATTGTGCAGAAGTAGCCGCAGGCGAAAGATTCAATCACACGAGTTACCAATCACCTATGCACACGTGTATCACACGCTATTTTTTGCAACGCCCGTCCGAAAAAGTTGTGTTATGAGGAGGTAACGAAAAATACTAATTTTATATTGCATAGAGTGGAGTGAAGAAAATAAACAAAAAATTGTTTGAAACAAAAATTAGAAAAAAAAAATGTTTGAAAAAAAATGTTCTGGAAAAAAAATTTTGTGCAAACAAAATTTTAGAAAAAAAAATTGTAAATAAAAATTTGTAGAGAATAAAATTATTTAAAACCATTTTGGCGTTTATGCTCTTTTGCCTGAAGGGGGGGGGGGCTACGAAACCCTAAAAACAAAACTTCAATCATTAAAAGATTTGTTCAAGTTAAATCTAAAATTTCAAGAAGATACCAACACCAGTGTTTAAAGTTACCTATGCCAGTGTATAAAGTACCTTGTCTCGAAAGTGCGCATGCGCAGCTTTTTCACTAGTGCCTAAAGTAAGCCATCTTCAAACTGCGCATGCGCGAAAATTGTTCGCACACAATCTGCTCAAATAAGGTCCTTCAGGCACAATTTAGAAGCATGAAAACGTCAAATTTTGAGGTGGGTGTTTTAAAAAATAACAATTGAGCGTATAAACATTAGTGTGAACTAATCTAAAAAGCTCCAATTTGGTTAAAAAGCTATTTAACTTTTTTTCTCCTATTTTTTCCCAGAGGAGTTGAAAGGCGTTTCTGTCTTTAAAGACAATTTTATTTAAGGTTTCATTTAAATCATGCATTTTGTCCTAAATAACCTTAACACATTCTTAAAATTCGGTTACTTAACTTGGTCGGTATAGTGGATTACTGATTTGTGGATAGTGAACTTCTTAGAAGTAATGAGAATGACTGAAATGAAAATTTAGCTGAAATTGTCTAAACTAAACTTTACATGAGAGATGAGTTAAGATCTTATGGGTATCATGTATTTAATTATATAAGACAAATAGTTTGATATCGATTTAGTAGAAAATAAGGAACTCCTTTCAGAGTTAAAATTCGAAATAAAATAATAAACTCTAATAATATTATTATTATTTTGTAAGACATATTCGGTGGTGAGTTTCAAGGCCTAAGAGGGTATTTTCCACCCTTACAAGTGAATTTCCGCTTACAGTTAATCTGGTGCATCTTTTCACATTACTCTCCCTCCCACCGCCTTTCAGGTACCAGAAAATTTACTAAAATATCGGATCCTGGCACCAACCAAATCGTGTACTCATTCATTTACAAGTACATATAGATTTGACTGTTCAATTAGTTAAAAATATTTTTAGGTTTAAGTGGAGGATGATACTAGGATCTAAAGTGAATCTATTGGGAATATACTCATGTCCAAAATGCAACCGGACGTAGGTATATTTCTTGTTCGAAGAAAAAGTATAACACGTGTGCTTATAGCACTTGCCAAGTTTAGATTTATTTTTCTCGAAAAATATTTTTTCGAAGTGGCAACTTTAAAAATGTCCCAGTAATTCGTTTTCCAACTTAGAGGGTTCGTTTTGTGTCTAAGATGCCGAGAATTTATCAGGATATATGCCCCTATACGTGACTCCATGCCAGCCATAAGGGCCCTTTTCATGCGGACGCCCGCATTTATTAATTTATAGTCAAATCTATAACAAATAAATGAGTAAACGACTTTGTACTGTTCGAATAACAAATACTCAAATCCTAATAATTCAGGTTCATAGATTGTGGTACAAATTCAGACGAACGATTCTCAACCAGTTATATATATATA
>CAKNXH010001752.1:405942-429703 GCA_932178445.1 Andricus quercusramuli
GAGCGCTTCTCCAACCGCTGCTTGATCAAGCTGCAGACGAAGATGAAGAAGCGACATTAAGACCAATCGCAGGAAGCGGGCACCTTCTGAAAGATGATTTTTTGTAAGTAAAACATCGGGCTGAAACTTTGGAAAATGTATGAGAAGACAATAAACTACGTTTACGTACTTTATTCGATGAGGAATCTCGCAAAAAATTATTTTCGAAGAAATTAAAACTAGGTGCATTTTTTGAACCTAAGAACTTTATTTGTAAGTGAAGTATCGGCTCCAAACTTTGAGAAATTCAAGAGCCGACAACAGTGAAGTACATTTATGTACATTATTTGAGTATAAAAGATGCAATAAGAAAAATTCCAACTAAATGTCAACAACGGTTGCCAGTTCGATCGGTATTCGCGATGAGCACGAAAATGCGAAGTCTGGCGGCCACTAAACGAGGCTAATAGCGATTTCAATACTTACATAATTCAGCATTGAAACATCATATTTCACTCAACTTTTATTCTGGACACAACTTTTCAAAAATATTATTGAAAGAACACCGCATCATCAATCTTTGACAGCATGGACCCCATATTTCAGATATAGATGAGCCAGCTGATAGAGTCTCGATTAGTGGCCGCCAGGCTTCGCATTGTCGTGCCCATCGCAAATACCGACCGAACTGGCAACCGGAACCGGAGTTGACATTTAGTTGGAATTTTTTTTTGCATCCTTTATACTAAAATAATGTACATAAACGTACTTTACTGTCGGCTCTTGCATTTCTCAAAGTTTGAAGCCGACATTTCACTTCTAAACAAAGTTCTTAGGTTCAAAAAATGCACCCAGTTTTAATTTCATGGAAAATAATTTTTTAGGAATTTCCTCCTCGAATAAAGTACGTAAACGTAGTTTACTGTCTTTTTTTTTACTTACAAGAAAAGTTCTTAGATTAAAAAAAAATTCGGAATATTGAAAAAGTGAGGTCGGTAATGTAGGTATTTGACTGAATCACATGCCCTTAAGCCCCAAGATCTGGCTGAAATAGATGCCTCCCTTCGTGGAGATATCTCGCAAGAGTCCGACCTCTGGACCATCAATTGTTCAGTTTATGGTGCTGCGAGAGCTTTGGCTGATTCAAATCGAAGGCTTAAACCGACGATGGATCAAAAGACCAAAAGACACTTGCACGAGCACTTGCATCAACTGAACAAGAAAATTGGATGGGAAAGACAGAATGTGTCCAGTGTTCAATGTGTGATTGACTACATAACATCTGGTAGACCGTTCACGGAAAGGGTTCGAAAGTTCGCCCAAGAACTAAGAATCTTGAATCACACACTAAACAATTCAAAGCTGCTGACAATCAAGCAGCATATTGTTGACAAAATACAGCTGTTATCTGACGCAAGGAGGAGAATACAGAAGAGGAAGAGATGGATTAGGGAGAATCAACAGTTTCTCGCTGACCCATCGCGCCTCTTCAGCGATCTCCATGTTTTTGTAAAAAATCCACCCAAGCTCAAGGAGGTGGAGACTTTTTGGAGAGAGGTATACAAAATCCCGAAAACACTGGAGTTGAAAGTGTATACTGACAATATCATCCGCTTCAAGGAGTTTTGCGGCAACCTTATTAAATCTGAGGAGGAATGTTCCTCAGTCACTGCTGAAGAGGTGAAAAAAGCACTTAGAGGCACGAAGAACTTTTCCGCGTTTTTCAAGGTGATACCATGAGCCCTTTGCTTTTTTGCATCACACTTCTGCCTCTATCTCTCGTACAACGAAATTATCCTGGATACTTCTGTGGCGACACTAATCAGCGCGAGCATAAGGTCACTCATGTATTTTATATGGATGACCTGAAGATCTATGCCTCTGGTAAAAGATAACTTCAATCTGCTATAAATATCGTCAAGAACTACACAGGACAGATTGGAATGGACTTTGGTTTGGGCAAGTGTGTCAAAATTCATCTGAAGAAAGGAAAGATTACTGGCGTTCCCAAGGACCATGAGCTTGTGGATATAAGTGATATTAGACATCTTAACACTGGAAAGACCTATACATACCTGGGCGTGCCTCAAAGCCGCATTCAGGACGTAACATCAGTGAAGCAGTCTCTCCGAAGCAGATACAAGCATCTTCTTCGACAGATTTGGTCTTCCAATCTGTCGGCGTTGAACAAGTTATCTCGACTAACATGCTTGCCGTCCCGGTTCTACTCCACTCGTTTGGGGAGGTTCAATGGACGAAGAACGAGCTTAAGGCCCTTGATGTAACCACACGTAAGATTATGCATATGCATAAAAGTTTGCATAACAATTCGTCAGTTCCGCGATTATACATTTCACGCCATCAAGGTGGACGCGGACTTCTGAATCTCCAGTGTCCTCATAACCGAATTTTTCTAAGTACAGCTTACATCGTTGCTAATGGCAGAGATCCGCTCCTAAAAATGATCAGGAAGCACGAGATGATTGGCGAAGGAGCGTTCCTTTACAAAGCCGCGGAGCAAGCGGCCGAGACAATTGGCCTGAATTTTAACATCAGAAGTGAGGAAAGTGCATTACTCCATCTAGCTGATTCACGTCTAAAAGCCGAAGTAAAGAAAGCAGAGGTTGGAAAATTTCACCAAGAGCTACTCGACAAGCATATGCACGGAAACTTTTACAGAAATGTAGAAAAGCAGACCTTGTCAAAGGAGCAAACTTTTGCTTTCCTCAAATCATCAGGGCTCAATTCAGGTACAGAGGGTTTTATTTTTGCATGCCAGGACGGTGTCATTTCCACCTTAGCATACCGTGCCCGCATTTTGTGTCAAGAAGTTCCCAGTGATAGGTGCAGAGCGTGTCATGCACACGCTGAGTACCTAGAACACATATTATCTGGGTGTCCGATCAACGCAGGAACGACGTACATCTATAGACATAATGCGGCCCTAAGACTACTTCATTACCATCTTTGTCGCTCTTACGGTGTTGGTCGCGACCCTGCCCTGCCGAAAGCTTCAAGGGATATAGAGTCAATTGTCCGAAACGAGAAGTGCCAAATTTTCTGGAACTACGATTTTCGGGCAGCAGTCTCCGTTGCTCACTCGAGACCTGACATTATTTTCCAAGACTTCGAGAAACGAGCTATATTCGTGATCGAATTCTCGGCTCCGTCCGAATACAACATCACTGCAAAGGAGAAAGAAAAGGATGAGAGGTATTAAGACCTTAAGAGAGAGCTGCAACGACTGTACCCAAAGTATTGGATGCGAGTAATTGTCCTTGTGATTGGTGCTCTCGGAGGTGCGAAACTATCACTGGTTCGTAATCTTAAAGCCATACCCGCGTGCCAAAAATATGCCAAGGCACTAGCGAGATGGATGCAGAAAGCTGTCATCCTTGGGTCGCTTTCTGTCCTCAAGACACACAAGGGTTTCGCCGGCCTGTCGTTGTGATTTTGTCGTGCCCTGTGCCCACCCATCTCACGGTTGTGAGACGTGGCCATAGGTGTGATTTTCCGCGGTTCTACTGGGGGCTATTGACATTTTTTAGATGGCGGTTGCTCTTAGTGGGACCCTGCGGTGGTTGCTTCACTATTTTTTTAAATTATATATATATATATATATATATATATATATATATATAAAGTCCTTAAAGAGCACGGAGTCAAAGGATGGCTACTACAAGCAATAAAAACATTATATACAGGTAGTAAAGCGATTGTAAGGGTAAATAGGAAACTGAGTGAATGGTTCGATATTATGCAAGGCGTGAAACAAGGATGTGTTATGTCCTCATGGCTATTTATCATATTTATGGATAATTGTTTAAGAACTGCCCTCTTCGACGAAGAAGGTGTAGATCTCGAAACAGTGAAGGTTGGCTTTCGCAAATGAAAACATTTTTATGGCAGAATCAATCGAGAACTTGCAAAGAATGTTGAGTAAATTTAACACAAGCATAAAGAACATGGGCCTGAAAATAAACGTGAATAAAACAAAAATCATGGTGTTTGAGGGAAAAAGTGAGAAAACAATGTGCAACATTGTCCTCAATGATGAGGGATTAGAACAAGTTGACAAGTACGTATTTCTGGGTAGCCCATTCACTACCCTGGCGGACCGGCCGAACGCAAACATTACGCTACAGCGTAACGGTAAAGTAATGGTAAAGTAATGCTAAAGTAATATGGCATTATAATTAATAAAGGAAACCAAATTAATATGTAAATTGTTGCAATTATAATAAAACGTTAAAATTTACATTAAATGGTCATGCCGTAATTGCAACAAGTTGCTTTCTCAGCGTTAAAAAATAAAAAAAACAAAGTGGCTGTCATGCAAGTCGGGTCCCTGCAGACTGGCAACCCACTTAGAGCCACGTTAGCGGGTTGCCAATATGCAGGGGCCCGACTGCAATGACTGTCACTATTTTTTTTTATTTTTTAATGCTGCAAAAGCAACTTGTTGCAATTGCGGCATGACCGTTGAACGTAAATTTCAACGTTTTATTATAATTGCAACAGTTTACATATTAATTTTGTTTCCTTTATTAATTATAATGCCATATTACTTTACCATTACTTTAGCATTACTTTACCGTTACGCTGTAGCGTAATGTTTGCGTTCGGCCGGTCCGCCAGGGTAGCGACGGAAAAATAGATGGGGAGTTAGATAGGCGGATAAATAAGGGTAAGCCGGTTATCGGTAAAGCAGGGTCTATTCTCAGAAATAAAAACATATCAAAAAAAGCTAAAATGGCTATTCATAATTCTGTATTCGTACCGACTGTACTATACGGTAGCGAGACATGGACCTGTCAAGAAAAGGACAGGAGCAATATTAAGGCGATTGGCATGAAACCTCTGCGCACAATATGCGGGAAAACACTGATGGACAAAGCCCGAAACGAGATAATCCTCAAAGAATGTGGTGCAAAAGAGACAATAGTGGACACCTGGGAAAGAAATCAGTTGAGATGTTTCAGACATCTTGAAAGAATAAAAGATGAACGGTAGACCACCGAAAGAATAGTTTGAATCTGTGAATGAGACACTAATTCGAAGAGACATAAGAAGCCATAGAAACACGAGAGCCTGCATGAAAAAATGCATGGACGTGAAGGAAGCTAGAGTAGTATGCCAAGACAGAAAAGTGTGGCGGCAAATAGCTCATAAACAGAGTAACAGTAGAGTGAATGACGCCTAAAACAAAGACCTTGGATACTAATGGGCCCAAGTGGGGAACCATACACAACAATTTTGTGAGGCTCCTCACTTGGGGTGATCGCTAGAGGGATTGATCAGCAACCTTTGTCGGAGCAGTGTTGCGGAACGAGCGTGTCATTTAAATAAATAACACGAGAATTCTAGATCAATCTAAAATATCTGTACCTTACTCCTATATACCTATTTACCTTATACCAATATACCCAATTGTGCGTAAGTTAAAAGCGGTCCTTGGAAAAAGGTATCGCCAAATTCTCAGAAAAGTTTGGGCTTCCGAATTATCTGGAAAGAATAAGATCCAGGCGACCAATATGCTGCACGTTCCTAGACTGCTCTACACGTTTGGTACAGTAAAATGGAACGTCGATGAATTGAAGCAACTTGACAGAAGCCAACGATGACAATACATCGAAGTCTTCATCCTAGATCTTACGTATTTCGAATATATCTCCCTCGCGATAAAGGGGATAGGGGCTTGCTAAGCTTAGAGTGTCTTCATCGAAGAACGGTTCTGGCTACAGCCTGCTCAGTTCTAAAAAGCACAGATTCCCTTATGCGACTCGTACATCAACATGAAGTAGCCAATGCTGCGGCGTTTCTATAGCGTGCCGCATATAGGACCGCAGAGGTGCTTGACCTCCCATTTGATTCCAGCGACACTACACATGGCCTAGCATCACTAACACCTCTGGTGCTCAAAAGTGGTATACAGGAAGCAGAACATACGCTTCTACTAAGAGAACATGCTGGCAAGCCCCTTCATGGTAAATTCTACGGCATCATACGTAGAGAAGAGCTCTCGATGGGTCTGTCCAACATGTTTCTCAAGTCTGCTGAATTGAGATCGGAGACTGAGGGATTTCTGTTTGCCTGTCAAGACGGCGTTATAGACACCTTAGCTTACCGCGAGCACATCATGAATTTACATGTGAGTGATACCAACTGCCGAGCGTGCAAGAAAGAGCCAGAAACACTTAGACATGTTCTGAGTGGATGCTCTAAATATGTACGCTACGGGTACATAGAGAGACACAGTGCAGCTGTAAAAGTGTTATATTACCATCTCAGGCACTTCTATGGTGTTGATCTATTGCTCGTCTTGCCGTACGCCCAGGGGGAACTCGAGTCCGTTGTGGAGAACCGCTATATTGTCCGCTTGGAACGCTCGCGCGCCAACCTATCAATATAGCGGTCAAATCAAAATCAGGATATCTCGACTTCCATCAAACATTTTTCAAATCTGAAAGAACCTACGTGTTCTGCAAGAGATAAGGGATGTATGGCTATTTATAGAATGTTGGTAAGTCTAATAATAAACTATGTATAGCGGTTTAAACAATTATATTGTTAATAACTAATTAACCATTGATTTTTAGACAAGCCACCCTCGATATTCGTGTTCAGCGGGTCAAAATACATAAAAAGCACTTGGGTGGAGCCCGTTACCCCTATCGGCCACGACACCCCCCCCCCCCCTGGCTCCTAGACTAATAGAAACATGAGAACTTGCATGAAAAAATGCATGGACGTGAAGGAAGCTAGCGAAGTTTGCCAAGATAGAAAAGTGTGACAAAAAACAGTTTATAAAAAGCGAGATAAAAAAAGTGTCAGTAGGGTGAATGGCGCCTGAAACAAAAGACCTTGGATACTCATGGGCCCGAGTGGGGAGCTTCACATGACGACTTTGTCAGGCTCTTCACTTGGGGTGATCGCTAGAGAGATTGATCAGCAACCTAGGTCGGAGGAGTGTCGCGGAACGAACGTGTTTTTTAAAAGAAATAACACGAGAATTCTAAAACCGTCTAAAAAATCAATACCTCCTTCCTCACATTACTCCCTTCCTCACCGAGTGAGTCACGCCTACCCCAAAAGGGAAATGGCCTAATGGTGTAATAAGAATGATTTTCGAATATAATGAGGAAAAAACTCAAATGAAGACTTGAGGTTGAATGATTGCAAGATTTATTTGTAATCTATGCGAAAGTCATGTTTAACTATCTCCTGTAGACTGGAGTATATTAAGAATAATGAAAGATACATATAGAATTTAAAAATTAATTACCGAATCCGGGCACAAAACAATCTTGATCTTTCATAATTTCATTTATGCAAGCAAAACAACCTTTAGTACAAATATCGTATGTCCAGAAGATAATTCAAGAATATTAAATCAAAATTTGCCATCTCACAACTACTTAACATTTATTTTCCCATTTAAAAAAAAAATTTCACAACTTTACAGACTTTTTTCATTACATACTATTCCGGTTTTATTGATTCCTTAATCAATTATATAATTAAAGAGTTATTCAATTATTTTCACTGATAATAAAGTAATTAGTTTTAATTTAATGTTGATTATCATTTGCTTTCCTGCGAAATATGAGAATCAATATTTTCTTATAAGTATGCTGAATTTCAAATGATACTATTTTTTTCTAAAGTTGATTTATGTATGTAATGTTTTTTGAACCGTTCAGTACATAAGAATTTGAGTTCAAAGTTTTCAGCAAACAAAAATTCAAGAGGGTCCATTCAATATGACATTTATATTCCATAGAAAACATTTTTATCAATCTGGCCCCATTTTCGTAATCAACGACACCAAAAACTTTCGAAATACCCAGTTTCCAAAAAGTTGCCTGCAAGGAAAAATATATCAATGATAATTATCAAGTTGGAAAGTATTTAATGGAATTATCCATTTTTTCAAAAGTGTCAGAATTGAGAAGCAGAGTATTTGTAAAATAATGAACTTTTTACTCAAAAGTTGTTGGACGAAGTTTGTGTCATAGCTATAAGCATATAATCATTATGAAAACGTTTGATTAAAATCGAAGCTGATCAGTTGTCACGGTTATGCAAGTTGAAGGATAATGTTACCCATGCATACACTGATAAAAAATCTTGGATCCAAAGAAATGCATTTCTTTGATTCCATTTCTTGGAACCAAGAAAGCCGCGTTTACTTCATTGTACTGAATATTGTTCAAAGGCAACAAACTCGTGTATTGATTCAAAGAAATCATTTCTTTGGGCGCCATTTCTTTGAAACAAAGAAATATTTTTTGGCCTGAGAATGTGAGATAATTAACTCAAGGAATTCATATATTTGAAACTAAGCACCTTAAATTCCTGGAATCTTGTTTCGCAGCCAAAGAAACATTTCTTTATTCCAATGATTTTGAGCTTTTGAATTAAGAAACATTCTATTTGAAATCAATAATTCATCGATGCATGAAACAAATATTTTGGCTTCTTTGAATTAAAGAAATATTGAGATAACTAAAAGCGATATTAATTAAGTGGGAGAGATATTTATTACAAATAAGGGGGTGGGTACTGGTATTCCAATAGAAAATTTCATATGTCGAATTAAGTAATTTGATCACTTGAGTAATAATTTATTTACTCGGAAGAAATGTTTTTTCTGATAAATAGAGTCAAGCGATGCATCTCCAATAAACATTTCCTTCAAGCAAAGAAATGTGTTTTTAAAATAACTTCATACACCATTCGTTCGAAAAAATATTATGGTAAAATTCTTTATTTGTACCGGGTAGTTCGGAACATATGCCGCTAGGTGCGCAGAGTTTATGGTCTCACAATAGAAACTGATTCTCAAGTCTTTAAGTATGATAGTGATGTATATTCATTTCACCATAGATACGCAGTAAAAACGTATACTTAAAGTTATATTCGACTTAATTCAAATTTGACTTGAAATAAGGAAGCAAGTAAATTTAAGTATACACACGATCTTGAATAAAGCACCTTTTTTTTACCATTAAGCCATTTCCCTTTCGGGGTGGGCGTGTCACTAACCTATTCGGGTAGTGTTTCTAGGTGGATTATTTATTACTAGTACTACAAGTGTGGGCTCCCCACACGGTCCAAACGCCGCTCAACTTCAGTGATCTTACGAGAACTGGTGTTTTCAGCGTGATATCGCCGTTGGCATCTCATCTTAACTAAGAAATAAGCATTTCTCGACTGAAATTAAATATCTATGCACCTAAATTTCAATATACAGTTCTGGAAGTAAATTAAAGGCAACCTGAAATAACATGCAAGGCTTTTGTTACCTAAAATTGAGAAGTACGCCTTACTGAATTTCAGGTTGACTCTGCCCTAATTACGCTGGGACAATCGCACGCCGCGGTCTTGGTATTTTGCTTCATTTTTATAATTATACAGCCCGCGTTTCAAGTGACGCTTTATCGTAAGTTTCTAAAATTCTCGAACACAATCGGAATTGTATGCGTATCTTAAATTGTATTCAGTTAAAAAGTCACTCGTGAACTGTCTATTGACTGTTTTTCGAAGTAAAAACTGCAGTTTCTACTCGTATGTTGAGTGTAAAGTTAGATTAGATTTTCAAGGAACGCACATTGTTCTTTATCCATATTGTCATTGAAAAGTATGATTGTATAGACAAAGTGTTCTACTTGTGAATTTATAGAAAATCCAGAAGGATTTTAAAAAGATTATGTTTATAAATATGCGACTTACTTTCATCAAGGAGAGTCCTTAATTCAATGTCATCTCAACCTTACACTACCTTTTCAGTATAAAATATCGTCTTAACTTCAGGTCTTTACTACCTGAATTTTAGGTCTTCACTGCCTGAATTTCAGTCTTTTTGTTTGCTTACTCCGTGAAATGAAAATTTATTATTTTAAATTATAAAAATCATTATGATTGTAATAAACATTTTTTTCAATAAATGGCCCTGCTTAGCTTTTCAGTTGACCTATTCAACTTTTTTTAAATAGAAGTGATATTGTGAGTTAAGAAATCTTAGAAATAAACATTTATTCCCGTCGAAAAAATTTGTTTGTTACAGAGAAATGTTTATTTTATCTTAAAATAGGCTTATTTAAATCAACAAATCATATATTTGGTTAAAGAAAAATTTACTCAGTCCGAGTTATATTTATTTGTATGTAATAATGATCTTCATCGACCTGCATCATACTTCCTCACATTAAGGAACTTATCTATCTTATCAAATACTTATTTATTACAGTCAATAACAAATCTATTTTGCTCAATGAATATTTCAGAGTTTCAAGTGAATATTTCTATGTCTTAAGCATTGCGTTCCTTAGATCTAAACAAAAATTTATTCAAACTGAAGAAATATTTCTTAAGCCACATTCTGCTCTACCATTTCTTTGAATCAAAGCAATTCTCTTTGATTCAGAAAATTTTCTCCGATTCAAATAAGTTTTTTTTTCAGTGTACCAACAGAAACCCAAATCTGAAAATCTCTTATGTTAGGTACTTCTCAATTAAAGTTTTAACTTAAAATGCTTCGAAGACTATAGAAAACGATTTTAGCTTTACATATTTCTTCTATAAGTCACGTTAGACGTTAAAAATGAAAAAGCTCAGAACTTGCCGGCAATCCACCGATTTCAATAAAACATTTTGCATTATGTTTTATTGCATTGTGTAGTAAAATTTTTTTGAAAAACCTGTTCGCTAATTCGAAAATCGAATTTGTTTTCGAAAATTCCTAAAAATTGTTTGAAGACTTGAATGACTTGAATAAATTAATTCCTAGATCAACAAAAACACTTTGTATATGTATATTGCATTGGAGTTGCTAATTATGAATTTAAGGTCAAAAAAATTCAAAATGGCAGACCAAAAGTTTTTAACGTTTATAAACTTAAAGAATAATAATAATAAATAATTCATATTTGGCATGCATATTCCTTAAGACATAAGAAGTTAATAACAAATAATTTTTACCAAGGATGAATGGTGAAAACACTTCCAAAAAGTGGTTTCTGACGATTATTTTGGAAAGGATACATCGGTAAAAAATGAATTTTTGCAGACTTGTACAGAAAATATACATGGAAAATGATGGAATTCGCTTTTCCTTTGTCGGCCATATTTTCCGAGAATCCACCCTGGGAGTAGAGGTTGAGTTGTATACCGCGCGGGCCGTACGCTCCTTCCGTAGCTCATATCTCGAAATGGGGTCGTTTCTGGATGAAAGTGTACAGAACTGAAATTATATAGAATTTTCCGCTCTACAATTTGAGTTCAATGCATTTTCATTGAAAACCCATCTGATTTCGAGATATGAGCTACGGAAGGAGCGTACGACCCGCGCGGTACAACTCACTCCGTACTCCCAGGGTGGATATCTCGGAAAATATGGCCGACAAAGGAAAAGTGAATATCATCATTTTATATATATTTTTTATGTACAAGTTGTTTGCAAAAATTCATTCTTTACCGATGCACCCTTTCCAAAGTAATTGTTGAAAACCATTTTTGGGGGGTGTTTTCCACGATTTAAGGGTGTTTTGACCTTTCATCCCGGGTGAAAATGATTTCAACTTCTCATGCCTTAAGGAATATGCATGCGAAATATTAGTCATTTATTAATATTTTTTTTCTTTAATTCATGAATGTTAAAAACTTTAAATCCGCCATTTTGAATTATTTGACCGTAAATTCGTAACCAGCAACCCCAATGTACATATACACAGTGTTTTTTTTTGCTCTAGGCCTTAATTTATTCAAGTTTGTTTTGTTTTTTGGGAATTTAAAAAAAAAATTGGATTTTCAAATTAGGGAACAGGTTTTTTAAAACTTTTGCGATACACATATTTAGCAACGCAATGCAGAAGGTTTCATTGAAATCGGTGAATTGCCGCCGGGTTCTGAGGTATAAACCTAACTTGACTCCTCTATTCCTGTTGAAAGGTTTCTTACAATCATTTAAATATTTAAATAATCATTTTTGTTAACAGTGTATGCTTTGGAGTTGGTACGTAGCAGATGATACTCAATTTTACGTCGTGGGTGCAGTAATATTGATCCTGGCGACGAATCATTTCAAAATCGCAGCCTTTGCGGTTATCACACTACTGGTAAGCTCGTGGTTAACTACTGGTTACATTGCCCTGATTAATAACCATATGCCAAGTATCGATGATCCACTGGCACTCTTTGACAAGATTTACGACAAACCATGGACAAGATTGGGTCCATATCTCGTCGGAATGTCTGTCGGATACTTTCTATTTAAGACTGATTGTAAAGTAAAGATGTCCAAGGTGAGTAGTGAGTCGAGAAGATTTCGAAAAAAAATGTTAAGAGTGTCGTTAAAACGAGATTCTTTTAATTTCAGACCACTGTTGTTGTTGGCTGGATGCTGTCTTCAGCTTGTCTTCTGAGTCTTCTCTATGGTTTGTACGAGGCTGAACTTTCCCCTGTGACGGCAGCTGCTTATTCCTCCTTGGGCCATACTGCCTGGGCTCTTGGTTTAGCGTGGATAGTGATCGCGTGCAGTACAGGATATGGAGGTAACTGTTGACTCTACAAATTATGATCTTCTGAGATGAAAGCTGTCAGGTGGGGCACCAGGTCAAATTCAACGAAGGTGTTTTTAAAAGCAAATTTACAAACGCTTTTCATTTCTCTGTATGAGTTTTAAATATTCATCAAAGATTTATAGTTGAAAGCGTCGACAGATTACAAATCTACACCGGGAAAAGTATAGGCACAAGGAGCGAGGATTTTTTTTATGAAATAGCGCGATTATAGTATGACATTACTCAATACGAGAATGGGCATGTATTGCGATTTAAGTATAATACGATTCCGGGCGAAATTCGGAACGTGTTTGCCTCAGTGTAGATCATTTTGGATCTAAAATAACTTGAGGGAAACATTTTATAGTATGGGATTCCATCTCGGACTCACGAATAACAAATATGATTACCAGATGTAAAACAGAAGAATAATTTACATCCCAAAAAGTTCTTTTTTTTTACTTACGTAAATATGTTGTTAATATTTGTTAACGTTCTTTTCCGGTTATTAAGTTTTCTAAACTGTTTTATAAACACATTTTAAATGACCCATCCTCGATTTACTTATATTTTATCCGTAGACAATGCGAAATGTTTTTTTGAACAGAAAATAAAAATTGCTCTGAGCCCTTTTTTAGAGATAGTTGTAATCGTCTGTTACAAAAATGTTAATTGAACGATAAGTGTCCATCAAATTTCGGCAATCTTGAGAGTCAATGTTGTAATTTTTTCTTGTATTTTTCCTGAGATAGAAATTAGACAAAAAAAAAGTCGGGGAAATACAAACAGACCAGCGCATGTACATCGGATTTTTATGTTTATCTCTAATAATAATTATAGTTACACATTTTTTTCATTTTCAAGAATGTCTTTTTCAAAAATCCGCGTCAAGAAAAATACAAGGGAAAATTCTTCAATTTTCTTAGTAGATTACCATAAATTTCTATGGAATCCCTCCACGAAAGACCTCATCGAACCAGATAGAAATATGTAAATGGACAAGAACCTCGTTGAACCTCGTTGAACTAGTTACAATTTCTACCTGGTTCAACGATGTTCAACGAGCTTTTTGACCACACACACATATTTCTATCTGGTTCAATGAGGTCTTTCGTATAGGGATTTCACGTTCAGAATCAGTACAAGAATATTGCACAATAATTAATATTTCAGGAGTTATTTGTAGATTTGTAAAAAGAATATATGTAATTTAAAATTTAATGCTAAAATAATTACACTTGAAAGGTTGGCATTTAAAGGACGGCCCTCGAAATTATACATTCAGATTTATCAGATATACCCTCAGGTATTATTTTCCGAAATTTAAAATGTAACAAAGAAACAATAAAATATTTTAATTAATATCAGATTTTTATACCTTTTAAAGTTTATAATAATTTTGCATAATCATAAAAGATCGTTTTAAAATAGAACTTAAAACTTTTAGAAAGCCTTTCTTACAAAACTTCAGATGTGACCTTCCGTTTAAAAAGATCATTGTATCAAAAAGTGGTTCCATTACATTTTCTGTAATGGTAAGAAAAAGAGAAAACCTGATATATGGAACAACCGGGGATATTAACCCCTATTACATAATACGGCTCACATTCTATTTTCGGTCACACGATCAATGATTGTTTTCAACTTCACTTCAAATGTTAAAGTTAAAACACAAATTAACTTTCTTTCTTTAATTAACTTAAGGGCATGCTCTCCGGTGATCACGTGACCAAAACAGTCCTTTTGGTTGTGAAACTTTTTTTGGTGTTCACCATGTCCAAACGCAATGATGTATTGCTCTCAAAATTTGGAATAAAGATAATGAGTCAATAAATTGCGTTTGTATATTTAGTTTCAGTAATAATTTTGAAAAAAATTTTCCATGTAAAAAATAAATGTGGAAAATTTCATAACCGAGCTTGGTTATGTGATCTCTACTTTACCGACGTTGAAATGCTCCAACAATAAAATGACAGGTTAGGTGTGTGCAGATACTTATTTTTTTATTTGCAATGAATGTGCAAGTGTTATTGTTTATATTATTTTTTTGAATGTTCAGACGACTTAATCCAAAATTTGTGTCAGTTATCAACATACGTGAATCAGAAAATCTGAAATGCATCAAACCAAAAATTACCTGCACGTGCTGCAACTCGAATGGTATTCTATCAATTTATAAATGAAATTTCCTTGAAATTATAAACATATTGATGTGTACAAACGTTCTCTAGTGCTTTTTATTCAATCTTTCAAATTCTAAACACGATATCTCAATCCGTGTGGACGTAGTGAGCACCAAAAAAAATGAAAATATTTTTACACATTTATTTTTTACATGAAATTTTTTTTCAAAATTATTACCATTCACATTCGTTGCACATTCGTTGCAACGTTATCGTGCACATTCGTTGCAAATCAAAAAATATGTATCTGCACACACCTAACCTGTCATTATTGTTGGAGCATTTCAACGTCGGTAAAGTAGAGATCACATAACCAAACTCGGTTATGAAATTTTCCACATTTATTTTTTACATGGAAAGTTTTTTTCAAAATTATTACTGAAACTAAATATACAAACGCAATTTATTGTCTCATTTTCTATATTCCAAATTTTGAGAGCAATACATCATTGCGTTTAGACATGGTGAACACCAAAAAAAGTTTCATAACCAAGGACTGTTTTGGTCACGTGATCACCGGAGAGCATGCCCTTAAATGATTAAAAACAGTTTCCCTTTCAAATAAAGGGCCTAGCCCGTTAAGCAGGTCAAAAATGCCCTTGGCTGGAATCAGATTTTCAATGAGCCCTTTTCTGGGACTTGGAATCATAACTTTTTTCCCACATTTTTGAATTCTCATCACCACCCCCATAGTCATGGTGGCTAAAAATGTGTTTTATTGTTTTTATTTTTTTGTGACACATCTGTGTAATGGAAAAATCTGAAAAAAAATTAGTAAAAAACAAATGATTAGAATACACCTAAAAAATCTGTTTTCCAGTGTTTTGGCGTGAAATTCAAATTTTCGAGAGAAATGCAAATTTTCAAAAAAAATTTTTGGTCTAAAATTTTGTAAGTACTGTTCCAAATTGTTCACAAATGAAATATCATCTCATGTGCTAACTTTCAGAATTTTTTCAGATTTTTAATCAATGTGGACGGTAGTTTTTTTAAATAAAAACTTTCACAGATGGCAGATACCCTTATTAAGAAGAAGTATTGGTAAGTCTTGAATCTAGTACTTTTTTCCCGAAAAAGTATTGACTTTCCAATACTTATTCGCAAAAAAAAGTCTTAGGTCTGATACTTACCAATACTTCTTTTTCATAAGGGTATCATGGATTAATAGTAATGAAATTCTAAATATTACTTATGATCAAATGCTGTATTTTTAATGTTTCTGAATGTTTTAATTAGTATGTGAAATGGAAATCCTTCATAAAAGTTTTGGATTAATCATCGTCGCTATCCTCATTAATTACAGGCACCATTTTTCGTCGTACGAACAGTTTGCTCAATATTTCTGCTGGTCGAACGATTTTCGAAAAATATCGAGCATGGGATAGATAGTAAATCACAGCAGCAGTATGTGAGCAGCAACCGATTGCACGATTAGCATTTGCGCACTCACAACAAAATCGGTTAATTCCTACGAAACCAATGGAATCAGGCGTGTATTCAACAAAACACTTAGAACGCCGATGATTCATATGACGTGACTAAAATTCTACTTTCAAAATGTTCGCGATTTCTTTAGCGCAGCAAATGTTAATTTTGTTGTCATTGTCCATCAAATTCAGCTAAATACGATACAGCTTGACTGAGTTGATACGAACCCGTGAACAATATTTCGAGATCGTTGACGGTGATTTCCGAAAAATCTCCTACATCCGATGAACGTACAGTCAAACCTGGATTGAGCGTTGATTTTTAGACTGACAGCTCGCCTAAATCAAGGGACTCCGGACTATTTTGTCTCTCACTTGTTTTGTCTCTCTCCTGTTTCTCTCTCTGTTTTGTCATGCCTGACTGAACACTACACACCTCCCCGCAGGTCCTCTCACGCATCACCGCTGCTCAGCGACAATGGCCGGAAACGCTGAATTAAGGTTCGCTAAATCCAGGTTTGACTGGATATGTTTGAAAGAAATCTTTCGCCTACTCCATCGTTTTTCTTGATTTTCTTGTGCCAAAATATTCTCGGAATCATTAGTTGATTTCAAACGCGATACAATTGACACGCAATTTCTCATATCGGAATTAAGACGTTCTCCGAATTTTTTATTTTAAAAACATGCAATTTTACTATGATAGCCGATTTTCGGAAGTAACTTATTATCTATTTGATGACGGAGGAGTCGATATTTTCGTTCAATGATGTCATGTATTGCTTCAACAACCCAACGAATTTTCTTCACTTGGAGAGTCATTAGATTCAGCTGTATTCAGCTGGTTACGTTATCCTTTAAGTGCTGCGGCATGATAACTTTATACCCTGCGAAGAACCATTTCCACTTAATGCAAAATCATATCGAGAAAAATTTTCAATCACGCATATTTTTAAAACCCAATATTAAATATAATACAGAAAGCAGTTAATGAAGCAGGTTTTAATCTATCTGCTACAAAAAATGGATGACTGGGTTCTCTCAGGAAAATCGGCTATTATAGTAAAATTGCATGTTTTTCAAATAAAAAATTCGGAAAACGTCTCAATTCCGATATGCGAAATTGCGTGTCCATTGTATCGCATTCGAAATCAACTAATGATTCCGAAAATATTTTGGTTCAAGAAGTTCAAGAAAAACGATGGAGTAGGCGAAAGATTTCTTTCTATGTTCATCGGATGTAGGAGATTTTTCGGAAATCACCGTCAACGATCTCGAAATATTGTTCACGGGTTCGTATCAACTCAGTCAAGCTGTATCGTATTTAGCTGAATTTGATGGACAATGACAATAAAATTAACATTTGCTGCGCTAAAGAAACCGCGAACATTTTGAAAGTAGAATTTCAGTCACGTCATATGAATCATCGGGTTTCTAAGTGTTTTGTTGAATACACGCCTGATTTCATTGGTTTCGAAGGAATTAAACGATATTGTTGTGATTGCGCAAATGCTAATCGTACAATCGGTTGCTGCTCACATACTTCGTACGACGAAAAATGGTGCCTGTAATTAATGAGGATAGCGACGATGATTAATCCAAAACTTTTATGAAGGATTTCCATTTCACACACTAATTAAAACATTCGGAAACATTAAAAATACAGCATTTCATCATAAGTAATATTTAGCATTTCATTATTAATCCATGATACCCTTATGAAAAAGAAGTATTGGTAAGTATCAGACCTAAGACTTTTTTTGCGAATAAGTATTGGAAAGCCAATACTTTTTCGGGAAAAAAGTACTGGATCCAAGACTTACCAATACTTCTTCTTAATAAGGGTATCTGCCATCTGTGAAAGTTTTTATTTAAAAAAACGACCGTCCACATTGATTAAAAATCTGAAAAAATTCTGAAAGTTAGCACATGAGATGATATTTCATTTGTGAACAATTTGGAACAGTACTCACAACATTTTTGACCAAACAATTTTTTTGAAAATTTGAATTTCTCTCAAAAATTTGAATTTCGCGCCAAAACACTGGAAAAAAGATTTTTTAGGTGTATTCTAATCATTTGTTTTTTACTAATTTTTTTCAGATTTTTCCATTACACAGATGTGTCACAAAAAAATAAAAACCATAAAACACATTTTTAGCCACCATGACTATGGGGGTGATGATGGGGGTTCAACAATGTGGGAAAAAAGTTATGATTCCAAGTCCCAGAAAAGGGCTCATTGAAAATCTGATTCCAGCCAAGGGCATTTTTGACCAGCTTAGCGGGCTAGGCCCTTTATAAAATTAGGTACTTGAAGTTAATTATTGTCGTTTTGAACGTGAATAATTAGTCAAATATTTTTCATAAATTCTGCTAGTCGTCCCGAAATTTCAGGAGTAGTTCATACCCTTTTCCAGCTCCGCCAATTTTTCGGGACAACTATTAATAAAAGACGGAGCCTATTGATAAAGAAAAAATGTATTTCGGTTTGTAGCTGAAACAATATTTCAGAACAAATTTAAAATGATAAAAAAATAAATAAATTCGTTCTATTGAACGATCGACATTGTAAATACATTCTAAAATTACAAATGTAACTTTGCCGAATATTATTTTATGTTCTCAGGGTATGTAAATGATATTTTGTCAGCGCCTATCCTGTATCCCTTCAGCAGGGTGACATATTGTGCATATCTGGTCCATCCTATTATTATTAGACTCACTGCAATGAATGCAGATTCGCCACTACATCTAGGAAAGGACTCAATGGTAAATACATATTACTAAAAAATAAACTTAATTTTAAAAAAGAGTGACCACTAAAAACTAAAAAAAAAATGTTGATCACTTCCCGATTTTTAGTACATTTTTCTGTCATTCAAATTTTGAATTCAAGCCGTCAACACTGAATAACTTACAATTTGAAGTATATGAGCCTTCAAATTTCACAGTTCAATGTTATAGAATTTCAAATAGGGTAGTTCAAGTTTTAGAGCAATCCATTTAGAATCCATTATAGAATTTTGAATGATTTAATTCAAAATTCGTTCATTTCAATCCTACATCCTATTTCAATTTCTAGCGCTTCAAATTTCCATACAACTTTAAACATTTTAATCTGAAATGAATCCATTTTGAGCGTATCAATTTAAAATTGTTTATTTAACTGTGACATCTTTCAACTTAAAAACTTACCATTATTATACTTGTATTATTATTATACGGGTACAATCCGTTTCAATCTGAAACGTTTTCAATTTTATAGTAATTAAATTTAAATTCTCAAATTTTTTTCAAGTACTTTTTTGTAATTCAAAAAATTTAGGACCATAGAAACGTGCTTATTTATCTTTCCAAATTTTCAACTTGATATCTCATTTTGTGTGGACGTGATTTGTTCGAAAAGAAAATTTCAGTAATATAGGAATCGGGTTAGTACATATGACATGACATATGATGAAACCTGGTATAATTTCATGTGATATTAAGTAACATTGAAAATTATTAGATAGCTTTTTCCACTAAAAATTATAAAAATGTCTAGTCAAAAAATGATTACACTGTCACTTTCTAGTTTCCAGATCCGGTGACCAAATGGAAAATATATAATCAAAATTTTTATAAATTTTTATTTTCCATTGTTAAACTAATCACCCCTTTCAACATCATTAAAATTCATTTTAATTTACAATATTTTCATTTTATTTTCAGGTAATAACATTCTTTGGACAAGTCGTTGCCTCATACCTCGTATCGTTTGTTGTTTCGGTTTCTTTCGAAGCTCCAGTCGTCAGCATGCTAAAAATTTTATCGCCCAAGAAACGAAAACGAATTCAATAAGCGAACAAATAAATGTCTTCAAGCTCGAAGACAATCTCTCGCTCGTATCATTTGTTTTATAGTCCATTTTTTCACATTCCTTTGATTATTACTATTTCCATCCACCCTTATGGTCAGTTTATCAAATATAATGTAGAATTGTTATTTCTTCTAACAAAGGCTTTCCAAGTGATAGTCAATGCAAAGTTATCATAAAATCACTATGTTTAAGTATTTACCAAACAGTGAACCAACTGATTAAGATATACAGTTTTTAAGAAGTAAGTCATACTGAATTTCAACAAACACGATCGTTTTGATATTTAATAAGAATTGTTTTAAAATGTGTCCTCTCTTATTTTATATGTTGTACTAGGATTAGGATAAATAAATTATTTTTCTTCGTATTAATCGTATTTATTCATAGTCCCTCAATAACAATGAATCACATGTTAGACAAACTAGATGCCTATGAAGTAGCAAAAAGGTATGCAATACCAAATAGTATCGATACTTTAGGTAAAAACCTTAAGACAATACTAACGTCTAAACGTGGTAAAAAATTTATTGAGTTTTTTTTCACTAGGTAACTTTCGGCACCTATTTTGATTTTTTGTCGACAATAGTTTTACATAGGTTGCAGTAAAGAAACGCAAATAAAGATGTGATTACTTCAATGCTACGAATTTTACTTCTATCTTTGTCAAGGTTTACATCACCTTAGATAAGTTTTTAAAAATAATTTCCGTACAGACTTTCAATGAGCATTTACATTTTAATTAATCGAATGGAAATTAATTTGAAAAACTAAACAATGACTTTTTTGGGCAATTTATCTGTGAAACTGAAACAGATTCTGACTGAAATGTTAGGATATCACTGATAAACCGAAATTGAATGATTCAACCATCATCAATGATATTACCATGTTGAAGTTCTGAATATTTTATTTCCTTCATCCATATGTTTCTTACTTTAAAGAAATATATTCTGAAGTAAAAGCCTACTCGAATTCCAATTATTATCAATCTTAAAATACCTGAAAACAAAAATTCATATCCTGAGAACAAAATTTGCAAATATTAAAAGATTCTTCTCCAGAATAAAATCTTTGAACATCTCAGTTTTTAAAGAAAGGACAATCATTGTCCAGACGTAGCAACATTAGCAATCTTCGTACTCCCCAAAAAGATCAGTCTCTCGTTAAAAGATAAAATTGGAAAAACTACATACAGTACTAAGCTACACTTTCAGTCGCCACTTCAATCTGAGTTTCGACGTACATTGGTCCTTGGTTTACGAACTGTTTGAATCTCTGCATGGTGTTCGCATCAAAAATATCGGAGACAGCGTTAGAAAGATTCCTGACGACGTCGTACTTGGCTTCCTTGCATTCCTTAAAGCTCTCTATATTTCTGTCCAGCAAAAACTCCACCAAGCCTGGAAACGCGGCTATGTATTCCTGGCCCCAAACTTGAGATGCAAGAACAGCAAGAAGTTCCAAACTGGCTTGTCTAATGTCAGCAAATGGTTGCTTGCATAGATCAACTACCATTTTCAACGGTTCTTCGCACAACAAATCAAACCAGGATTTAGTTAGAGAAAGTATTCTGTTGTCTTGCTCTGATTTCTTCACATCTAGAATGCAGGCGAGGTTGTTCAAACCACGCACCCTGAGATCTGTGGGCATTTTCTTAATAACTTCTGCGATTCTTTTCAAAGCGATTGACATATTGTCTCCAAGATCTTGCAAAGCATATTTTCCTTCCACAGTGGTGGCGATGTGACCTAAGGTATCCAAAGCAGAGGCTAGTATAGTCTGATCGGCACTTTCGAGGACTTCAAAAAGAGCGGAGACCACAACTGGATATTTGGAGAATATCTCGTTGGGACGAAAGCGAGCTACGTGGCCGAAAAACTTCATCAGGCCGGGAATTAAGAGGTTTGAAAGAGGAGTTTTATTAGCGCGAGCAATTTTGTGAGCGAGTTTTCTGAGGACATCTTGCTGCTCGAGAAAATGTAGTCCTTCTTCAGTTACAGCTAAACCCGTTATTGCTTCTAGAACGTTGAGATGAAGAAGTTCATCTTCGTTTTCAAGAATCGCTATTAGGCTGTGAAGAAATCCTGATTTTACAGAAGCTTCCAAGCCGACTTTTGTACTTTTAGATATATCGGTTATAACATCGTACACTCGGAAGCTAATGATATCGTTCTTAGAAAGAAGCCTGGCTAAGGTTCTTAGAAGGGTACCTGAGTAAAGAACCTGCAGACCTTCGGAAGTTTCTCCAATCTTTTTCAGAATGGACATGGCATATTTGGCTACTGATAAATCTTCATCTGCGACTCTTTCTACTACAGCTACGAGCAGATCTGTATCCTTAAGTAAGTAATCCTTAAGTTTGGTGAGGCTGGATGCCGTTCTGAGTAATTCGTCCAAGACGAGGTTCTTGATTCGGACGTCGGAGTGAGATATGAATTGGAAAACCTCCCTTGGGTAACGCTGGTGCACATCTCCGGGTTCTAATGCTATGATGACTATTTTTATGACGTCACATAATTCATCGAGGAAAGCACTGAAACATTAGAAATTAATATTGTATATACAAAAGTGCGCGAATATTGAGAATGTTCACGAACTTTAAGGGTACCCGTACAATGAGAATTTTCCGAATTCATAAGAAATAGGCGATTGCAAAACATTAATTATCTCGACTTGTACACACTTAGGAGAAATATTTTTTGTACTGTTGGAAACACAATCTTTTAAGAATAAGAATTTAAAAATGAAAGTGGATTGAATTTTTTAATATATATAAATTTATTCAATATTTTTCAAAAAACTCCTATGAGCGTCGTATCTCTAATGAAAGTTATTACATGTTTTTCACAAAATAACCTTAAAGAGTAAGTTTTAAAAGACTGTGCTAAATCACCGTTACCAATAACCGTACCAATAACTTTGAAACTATGTATTGTTGAAATATATGGTTGCAACATGGTTGCAGCCTTCAAATATGCTGATTAAATTCAACAAAATTGAACTATAATATTTTTCTAAATGTCTATTTTCAGTAAAATTAGAAATTTTATTTCGTTCGCATGAATTTTTTTTTTCTGTGATTTTGTGGTTTAGAATGGGGAAACCGTTTAAATGCTTTTGCATTTTAATAAAAATAATATATATATATATATATATATATATATATATATATCCTTGCACGCGGGGCTCTACATGGATGGACGAACCTTTTCCCCAGCTGCTCGTGGGAACAACAATGAAACCGCCAAACCACCAAAATGTTGTAGATGCGGTTCAAAACGATCGAACGCGCAGAGCACCCGACAATGGATCGGCAAACAATGCCGATCATCCTAAAGTTCGGGGTGCTGAAAATAATTTAGATGGAAACACGACGACGAACCGGCGAAACGCCCACATTGAGTGGACCGATCAACTTAAGAATGACGTGCTAGACTGCTACGATGCCAGCATTACCCCTGTTTGCGGAGGCTTTATGGCGCGTATGCATACTCTGTGGTGCCTGAAAAACCCAGAGCTTCAGCACGTTCCGCATCAGTCTTTGCGAAATCAAGCTGACAATCTCCGGAAAAATGGATATGTACGCGGAGCGCTTCCTCAACCACTGCTGGAACAAGCTGCAGACGAAGATGAAATGACATTAAGACCAACCGCAGAAAGCAGGCACCTTCTGGCAGATGATCGCAATTTCAGTACAAGGAGGAACATCAACATGCAAGTTCCTCTTAAGCCCCAAGATCTGGCTGA
>CAKNXH010001752.1:442497-473656 GCA_932178445.1 Andricus quercusramuli
AGTAGGGAAGTTATGGTAATTTATATATTTTGAAAATCGGTTTTTTATAGTAAAACTTTTTTCTTTAGCATAATTCAGAGTTGATGCAAGAATATAGAAGATTCCTTGGTTCGAAACGAATCGATTGACCTACAATAATAATGCATTTTATCAAAGAGTAGGGAAGTTATGGTAATTTATATATTTTGAAAATCGGTTTCTTATAGTAAAACTTTTTTCATTAACATAATTTAAAGTTGATGTAAAAACAGAAAAGATGTTTTGATTCGAGTCGAATCGATTGACCTATAATATTAATGAATTTTATTGAACAGTAAGGAAGCTATGGTAATGCATAATATTTGAAAATACGGTTTTTTATAGTAAAACTTTTTTCATTAGCATAATTCAAAGTTGATGCAAGAATGTGAAAGATTCCTTGGTTCGGGACGAATCTATTGACCTATAATATTAATACATTTTATTGAAGAGTAGGGAAGTTATGGTAATTTATATATTTTGAAAATCGGTTTTTTAGAGTAAAACTTTCTTCATTAGCATAATTCACAGTTGATGCAAGGATATAAAAGATTCCTTGGTTCGAAACGAATCAATTGACCTATAATAATAATGCATTTTATCAAAGAGTAGGGAAGATATGGTAATTTATATATTTTGAAAATCGTTTTTTATAGTAAAACTGTTTTCATTAACATAATTCAAAGTTGATGCAAGAACAAAAAATATGTGTTGATTCGAGATGAATCGATTGACCTATAATATTCAGACATTTTATTGAAGAGTATGGAAATTGTGAAATTGCATAATATTTGAAAACACGGTTTTTCATAGTAAAACTTCTTTTCAGTAACATAATTCTAAATTGATGCAAGAACGGAAAAAATCTCTTGATTCAAGGCAAATTGATTGATCTATAATAATAATAATAATACACTTTATTAAAGATTAGGGAATTTCTGCTCATTTATAATATCTGAATCATCAGGTTCAAACAGAAAAACTTTTTTCATCGACATAATTTAAAGTTGATGCATGAATAGAAAAGACTTTTTGATCATAAATTTTCAAATAGAGTAATATTATGACAATTTTTGTGAAGAAATCATAAAGCTGGGACAGGGATAGGGTGCGACAGAACTTCTCCTTTCCCTTTTCTAGCTCAAAAAATTATTATTTCGAACCCAAGATTTGATTTGTATGATTTGTCTTTTTATTTAAAACATTTTTGTATTATTCTGTAATTTTTCATTTTTGGTAAATTTCTATTTTTAAATTGAGCAAAATGAAGACTTCGGTTTGCCTATTATTGAAAAAAATAACTAATGCTTCCTCTATGAGGAAGCAAATACATTTGCTAACGGGAAGCAAAGTGCTCGTGAAATGAGCACCATATAATTATAAATACAAACAAAGTGGAAACACTCGAGATCGAATTCACAGCTAGTTTTTAAAGTTATCGAAAAAAAATGCTTAAGCAAATCAAAATTGTATAAAGAAATATAAATTTATTAAACATTATGAGAAATGTATCAATATTATATAATTATGTAACAAAAAGTAGCATAGGATACCAATTTGATAAAAGAATGGGGTCAATTTTTAGAAATTTTGAGAATAAACAATAAGTAATTGTTTAAATAATTACATAATGTCTTTTCAAAAAATGTCTTCTCCAGACAATGACAAACTATTACATTTCAATCAGAAAATACGATTATTTTTTACATTTTTTGGGAATAAATCATTGTTTAAATAAGTTACATTCGTTTAAACAATTAAAAATTGTTTAAAAAGTCATGGGAAATATTCAAATTGTCCATTAGTCATTATTTGTATGAAAAAGACGACGGAAATTTCTAAAAAGTAACAATAATACGTAAAAATGTACTTTTTTGATTTTTGGGTCATATTTGAGGCGTTACGGGGGGGGGGGGGGTGCCCTCTATGATGAAAAAAAATTTTGCAATGCATTTTTGGACCACCCTAATGGTCATATGAGGTTTAAAAAAAGGTAAGAGGTTAGGCAATTAAAAAAAATAAGAGGAAGAAGATGGGAGACAATAACATAGTCAGTTACCTGGCTTTGAATGCCCAATCTTTTTTTTTAATATGATAAAAATGAGATTTAGAACAAATCCTTATAAATCGACACTTATTAAATTTTTTAGGAATTTTGTAGGCAAAAAGCCCATTTTTGGCAAAAATGTTGGTTATCTAGTTCTGTACTACAACCCTTCATATATAAATCAAATGTAATATAAATATCTCTGTCAAGAACACCACTCGGTTTTATCTAAATTATAGCGCAATTAATGTTAATAAATAAGTTCATGCCTAGACTTATAATCAAGAATAAAACCTGCAGTTTGAATTTTGATGGTTATTGAATTTACTGTCGTGAAAATAGTTTTAATACGGAACCTGTGTACCATCTTTTAGTAGAATGTCAACTTTGTTAAACTGTAATATTTCCACGTATAAGCGACAGTAAGATCTGTATCCCTCCATTAAATGTCTTATAGAAACTTATACAAATGGACAAAAGGATATATACCATGTAGAGCCATATAGAAATGTTATAAATTCTAGATGGCTCCTTATGGTTCTATATATCCTTTTGTCAATTTTTATAAGTTTCCATAAGACATTTAATAGAGGGATGAGATAAGGAATACCTTGTTCAATATTCTAGATAACCCTGATAAAAATTCTATCAAAAAATTATTATGTTAGTAAGTTTCACGAATTTATCTCTGGGGTAATGTTTACCATCAACCTTTAATTTTAGTCTTTTATTTTTATTTATTAGAATAACAGTTTTAGAATTGAAATGTAACCCATTTGTATGAATCAGATGATTCTCAAACAAATAAAGCACTACTACTATTTTATGTTAAATTCGGAATTAAATTCTCTTCCATAATATAAATATCATAAACTAAACAATACGAGAAAATTGTTACCAAAAAAAGTATATTATGGATCATGTATTATATGGTAAATGTACCTGCGCTCGGCAACAACGATTCTAAGGTCGGACCCCACTTCTGGAAAGCCATATGTAAAAAAGTATTACATTTTGCGAATTGTCAAAAATAAGCTAGAAAATAAATGCCAATCCCTTTCATATGATTGAAATTTTATAACAGAAGCTGGTATACTTGCACTATTTTCGTAAATATTGAGTAAAACAAGTGGAATGAGCTCCTACCGGAATCTAGCAATTCAAGACCGGAATATGGCTCCTTGTATATTTTTTAGATGAATCCCAAATATTACGCTCCATAAAAGTAAAAAAAACTACAGAATCAAATTGCTAATACACAAAAATTAATCTTGAAATCCGCAAATACCAAGTTGACCCAACATTGCAATAATTCAGAAATGAAATAAGCGAAGTCATTGTACCTGTCGTGTGAGGTTAGTTGTGAAAATAGCTTCCCAAGATCCAAATTGCCAGCCACCGGTTCTAATTCACGGTTAGACAGGCTCAATAACTTAATCTTGATTTCTGTTAATAATTCCTTTTTTTCATCCACATCACTCAATTCGCCGAAGCGGTTTATTTTTGCAACAAACCATTCCGTCATTGTTGACAATTTAACTTCAAAATTTCAGTTTGTTTGCGCTTGCATACAATTTTACATACGTTCGGTTTTCGGGGTTTTCATAAAATGTCTAGGGACTCTAGCATGATCTCTCTAGGGTAAAGGAGAATGGACGTCCCTTTTTTTGACATGCGCAGAAAGTGTTGGTTAGTTGCATTACTATTGCGGGAAAATTGACTAATTCGAAAAAGTTTTTTCACACTGTAATTTTTTTCATTAAAAATCAAGAATAAAAAAACAATCAATCAATCAATCATTAATGAGTTCATATAAGAATAATGTAAAATATTAATTCCTTAGAGATTCTGACCCTCCGAATGAATGAATTGAGTTCGTAATCATTTGTTTCAATAGATTAGTCACTAGACAGATAGATAGTCACTAGATTGATCTCTGCTCAAGAACGGCTCAAAATCTTGTAGGACCCTGCGAATTTAAAAATTCCAGTTCAGAATTATTTTCAATCACATACTTTACTTTATTTATTCTGGTATAACCTTTTCGACTTTGACTGATATTTGGTAATAATTAAATGTAACTTCAATCTTCAATATTAATTAAATCGTAATATTAAAAGAGCACCATAAAAGCGCAAAAAAGACGGATCTAAGTCAACTAGCGACATCTCCTGAACAAAGTTGTAGTTTGAGGACTGGCCATTGATAGGCCATTGTTTGTTCCGTTTGTTCGGCAAAAGTCAGCTAGCAGCAAAAGTTGGTGGTTTGTTGCTGCAGTTGTATGTGGTTGTGTGTGACGTCTCTCAACATTGAAGGGTTGAAAAGTTTGTATTTTCCTGTTTTTATTTCGCAATTTCCAAGTAATTACTGTTATCAAGTATTAAAATATTATGCCGTGTTTTTAATTAACGATTAACGAGAATCATTTTTGCATTTTTACTGTTCCTTGTCGTCATTTTCTGACCACTTTACCACCTTCTGCACCATCCTCAGGTGAAAATTGCCAGGTTATACTGCCTTATCACGCGAGGTTCTGAACTAAACCAATAATCATAACAATTTTCTTATGCCTGTCTGTATTCTCTATTTTATTCAGGTTTTCTTTTTTGCTTATTTCAATAAAATCTTACAGTTATAACTGTAAAAATAAGCGAAAAAGGTCATGTGAAATTCCCGTCTTCTCTTGATCGATTGTTCTCTTTTATTCTCATCTGGATTCTGTTTATGATCAGATCTTCCCTCCCTCTTCTCTAATAGACTTTATTTAATGAAGCTCAAGCTTTTTCAGAGAATAGTTAAAAGCATGAAATTATGTTGATTGCAGCTCATATAAATTTTTGTTTTGAAATTGCTTGATTGTAAGTTTGAAGGCGTAATAGGAACAATTTTTCAATTTGATTTCCATTTTGCAAATACTATTTCAAATTATGTTCATTTGGATATTGACTGGTTTTGAATACTACAAATAAACATTTATATTTAAAATAAATATATGTTTAAAAATAAACGAAATTAGAACCACCACAAATTTGTTTTTGCCATATCAGGATTGTTTAAAATTTGTATGCAAATTTTGAACTCACTGATTTTTTAACTTACATACAACTTATTTGCAAAGAGAAATAAACATGTCACTAGTTTTTTTTTTTTTTTTTAATTTTTTGTAACAAAGATAGCAAAGTTCTAATAATAATAATAATAATAATAATTTGTTCGACTCAGATTTTATGCAAATAAATAAAACTATTATGTGTTTTTGTGTACAATTTTCAAGGGAATCCGAATTTTTAAGTCCCAATCACGTTCCATAACGTCTTTATGCTTATTTTTATTACTTTCAAATTATTTACATGAAACTTTGCAAAAGAATCCTTTTTAGAATACAATTTTTCATATGATAAGGCTTCCAAACATTCCGGAAATTATTTACTTAAAAACATGTTTATGATTTTTGCAATAAACCAAGTTTTCTAAAATGAATTAGTGTCAAGAATATTTTAATTAAATTCATTTGTTTTTCAAGCAAATGAACGGCCGTAAATTTTTTTGTCCGATGAACACAAATCTATGCACGAAAGTCACCCATCATGTCAAGATTTGAGAGAATAAGGGTTGAAACCCCCAAAATATGGGTTTTGGACATTTTTGATTTAATTTAATTTGTTTGATTTAATTTATTTAATTTCGTGTACATAATTCAAAAACAAGCATGAAAGAGATGGGAAATACGAAGGACTTTTCTTTTCAATTTCGGAAACGCAAATTAAATGTTTAGAAAGTTTAGTTCAGTTTCTATAACGAAAAGAAAATAGTTACTTTGCATTTCGATACGTTCTCTTGATATAAAAAGAACATTGCAGTAAAAGTAATTTTTATATATGTGCTTACAATCTTATACTTGTAGATATATTTTTGTCTATATTTATACTATAATTTCCCATGCAGGACGAATCTCCTAATTGTCAGAACAATCTTTCAAGAGGAGATGCTAGTATAATAGGGTCATCCACAAAAATGTTGTTTGCCTTATGTAGTTGAGTTTTTTATAAACTTTTGCTCTCAACGAATTAAAATATGAAATCAAAACTCAATTTCTATTATTTAGTAATTTATAATAATTTATTAAAAAGTGATAAAACATCCACCGTAAATGTCGATTTATAAAAGATAACATGTGGCGCCCTCACGGCTCGAAACACGTGGTGTGATGTCACGCCCCGTCAAAACCGAAGAAAATACATGGTCAGTTTGATAAAAACAATTGAAATAATTAATTATCAGCTTTTTTTGGCAAAAATGGTTTATTTTTATAAAGTATTAATATGCCTGGATACGTTAAAGCAAGTTCGGATAATTTGCCAAAAGCGAGTACACTTATGACTAGCGATTTCTTACCGATTTCTTTGCGAAAAGCTTCAGTTTCAATGTTGCGCTGTCACTCGAGGAGTGAAAGCGAAAAAATAAGTAAACGGGATAAATGACGATAACAGTTTGAAACATTTATTTCTATTCATTCAATTTATTAGTTTAGAATGATAATTGCTTTAGGCGAATCGTAACATATATGAAATATTGAATTCAGAAAACCTAACCTCACTTTTGTTTATAGTTGCTTTGATAATTATTTTTTCACAAATACTTCTATAAAATTGTTATAAGATTCATAATTACAAGATTTATAATTACTTTTATAAATATTTTATTTAATAATACTTGTTGCGTGAATAAACGATTTGATTTCGCGAGGTTATCAAAAAAGCATATTTTAAGGCCATGTGACGAGTGTGTCATGTGACCGGATTCCTACCTTACCAAAACTTTTTTTATTTGTAAACTTATTTTCACACGAATAGCTACATCGACTTGAAAATTTGGGATAATAAATAAGAAGCACTAAGAAATGCGGCTCTGGTCCTAAATTTTAATAATTATAAAAAAAGCAAAAAAATGTTGTTAACAAAAAAAACTTTTTTCATAATTATAACAATTTAGGACCAGAGCCGCATTTGTTAGTGCTTCTTATTTATTATCCCAAATTTTCAACTCGATGTGGCTATTCGTGTGAACATAAGTTTACAAATAAAAAAAGTGTCGGTAAGGTAGGAATCCGCTCACGTGACCCACTCGTCACATGGCCTTAAATATATTTTTCTATTAAAAATAAAAATATTTACTTATAGTGTTGAAATGATCTTCGCAACAATATATTGTTGTCGTTAAAGATGTGGTAGGGCACATGTCACGACGAACAATTTTGTACCATTTTTTTCATTCCTCACCTTTGGGTATAGATATAATTTTCCTGGATTTTTGACAGACGTGTTCTTGCATTCGGGCACAAAACACCATTGGCAGCGCTGATTTTTTTGCATTTTTATGGAAAAAACGTGGATCGCCCGGCTTATTTACAAGCGTTTGGCGGCTAGCTACGTTACATCAAGATGACGGAATGAGCAAATTTTTCTTTTTCAAATATAAATTCGAAAAAAGTATTGTTTACACTATGCTGGTATTATTAGTGATTTTAGAGCACATACTTTAATATGCAAAAATAAAAAATAAAATAGTGAATGACCCTATTATTCTATCCCACCGAAAAATTAATTCTCTAGAATTTTTTCTGAAGAATTTACATTTTTGGATATAATCAATTAAATATGTCATTATTAATCGTAAATAGAGTACTTTCCAGACAGCTGGTTGAATCAGTAACATTTTTTCTCGGTCAACAAACCATTTAATGTGATACTTTTTTTTATTGTAAAAGAAACATTTGAAGTATGTATTCGGTAGTAGCATGTTTCTGAAAAGTTTGCTCTAGTACGGAAACCTATGTAAAGTTTTAATTCGATCGATTACTATCTTTAGGTTTCGTGTTATTCTCAGTATATTGGAAAAATCAGAGATGTTATTTTTTTTGCGTATTCTACAAAATATACACAATTTTAAGAAATTGTGCTGGATTTTCAATTTAAGTTTATGTAGGAGAAAATCTCATTTTTACGTGCCTCAAAAAACTAAAATAACAGTTAAAGCTCTATAAATTATCCTAAAAGTTTGTTGAGCCTCTGAAAACTTTCTTACAGTCAGAATGTACATAAAAAAATTGAGTAGACTTCTGTCATTAAAATGGCAAGATATTCATTTAATTCAGTGCCCTGGCCATTTAAATTGCTAAAGATTTTTAAAAAATTGTGTAGGTATTTTTTGAGCTTAAGAAATTTTTTTGGGGCTCAACAAAATTTATGGACAATTTCCAAAAATTCTATGATTTATTCTTGTTTTATGAGGTCCGTAAAAATGAGATTTTCTCCCAAATAAACTCAAATAAGTCAATCAATTCGTCTCGAAATAAATATTTTTAGAAATCCTTGCAACAGTTTTGAGATATAAGTGCTAAAAATAATCACTCCAAGGCTTCATATTTCATCAATTTAGCTACAACTGTCTTTAAGTTATGGTGTTAACAAAAAAGGACGATATCTACGCAACCGCGCGCACACACACACAAGCTGACACAACCGGACAATTGCTCCGCACGTTGTATTGGACATTCATCAACTGAAAAAGGTTGAAGTCAATTATTTTCAAAATATAAAAAATTGTTACGACTAGAAAGTAGAAAGCTTCCTCTATGAGAAAGCAAAAATGTTCCACAATTTCAAAGATATCTCATTTCAAATCTTATTGAAACCCCCTGTTTTTCAAAGATGTGTCCCTACAGAATGATATAAAACAATTCAAATAGGAGTCATTCATCGCAGATTCGTATATGTTGTAAGACAATATAATATTCTTAAATTTAGAAGTTGTACTAAAAATATGAAATCTATTTGAAAATTTAAAAAAATATTAATTTACCCAAGCTTTTAGATGGAAGTGTAATATTTGAATGGACTTACGTGGAAAAATCTAGGGATACCTGGAAAAAGCCTGGAATTGTCAGGGAATTTTTTTCCAGCATTTGAGTAGACACCCTGGGTGTAATCCGACACAGTGTCCGAATTTTTAATTTGCAACAAGAGGGATATAGAAGGACAGTGAGAAAGAGAGAGACGGCACTTCTATGTATTAATCAAGTAATAATTTAAACAACTAACATTTGTTACATAAAAAGGCAACCTAGATCATGATACTGTGAGAAAAAACGATTTTTTGAGAAAAAAACAGTTATTACAAATATTTATAAATATTCCACTGAATTGTGGGGATCGTTGCCCGCCAGCACTAAATAACAAAATTCCAATGCATTTTTTAACCACCCTCGTGTGCACAGAAGTGCGTAGTCCGAAATTCAAAACATTTTAGCCACTATACACTATGTTCGATTTTTAGCTCAGATTTGTGAAAATGACCACACAAAAGCCAGCAGATGATGCTAAAGAGAATGATGCTGAAGTAAGAATGATAAGATACCTATACATTGGTAAAGAATATACCGAATACCAACCAGGAAATTGGTTTGTGCACCAATATTATTCAACCGATCGTGTCCCATCCATAGAAGAACTGGCCATAGATAAAAACACTGAAACGAAACCCGTGGAAATAATAGAAACTGTAAGTAATAATTGAAAACAATTCTCCGTTTAGTCACTATATTATTAATAATTTCTTTATTCTAGGTGTTTAATAAGGAGAAAAATCTGGTACAGAATTTCGAAACCCTAGTTTTTGCACTAGCCGTCTGTGCTCGACAGAACAAAAGTGAAAAATTACGTCATTTGGCTTATTCTAAAGTGAAGTCCATTTGCGCAGCACCACAGCATTTTCTGTTATTTATCAAATTTGCTGATCAGATAGCCAAAAAGAGCGAAACGAAGCATGGCTGGGGTCATGGGTGGAAAAAGGCTGTGGAGGAATGGTACAATTCTAAAAATCATTTAGAACTGGCCGAGTGTGTTACTCGGTATAAAAGCAGATACGGGTGGAAACACAAGGATATTCTCAAACTCTCCCACATACCCACTGGCGCTAAAATCGAAGATAAAGCACAACTTGAACAAATTCCTGAACCTGCAATCGGTGTGTTTTCTTTTATTCTCTTCTTTCTAAAAATTCACAAATATTTCCCCCAAAAAGTAGAGAATTTGTTGTTTGCTCTTTTAAATATTTTATTTTAATAGTTGATGACCGAAGAATATGAAAATACAATTCCATTTTTTTCCATTTAAATGAGTTTTCGAGTCAACGAATTTCCAACTGTTTCAAATACCAGAAGTATTTATGATTAAAATGAAAACTCTTCAATGGTGGTATGTATTCCAATATTTAACTCACTAACATTCTACTTTTTCTCAACAGTCAAAAACATGATATTCTGTTACGTGATGAACGGACTTAAAGAACTGAAGAAAAAGTATGGCGATGCGGATGATCCCGCCATTTCTAAACATCCAAAAGCGGTTGAGATAATCAAGTATTTGGAGAACGTCGAAGATTTCAAACACTGCGAAGACGAAATTCGAGCGGGTGGTTTAGTAGAAATAAACAATTTCACTTTAGACCACGTCCCAGGGCATTTGTTGAAATCTGAAGAAGTATGAATTTCTTTGGCAATTCCATTAATTTCTATGCATTACGCAAGAACCTAAAATAATAATTTAGTGGCACTAACGATATATTTTTCTTTTTTAGGTATGGAATTCATTGCTAGTGTCAATGGATTATGCTACACTTCTAGAAAATTTGCAAAGAATTCACAACCTTGGGTTTTTGAAACCAAACTCAGTATCAGTTGCGAAAGTTCTTGACACATTATCGAGCGAGGAGAAAATTGGGAGTGAAAAAATTCATCCGGCACACATTCTAATCGCAGCAAAGAATTACGAAAACTCAGGAAAGTAAGTTCTTTTCTAGAATTTCAAGACTTTTTAATTCTTCAAAATAAATCTGTGATCCAAACTTTTTGATTTGTTACTATAATGTAAGATTGCTTTTCAATCTTATAATTTATTTTGTTCTCAAGGCCTCTAAGCTACGAGAAACGAAAAGTAAGAGAAGAAGCAAAGAAACAACATCCACCGCCACCAAAAATGAATCAGAAAATCGTCGATGCTCTCTACAAATCGCTCAATGTAGCTTTTTCGGTAAGTCAACGGTTTAATAATTTAAAATAACTTGAATGTAAAATTTTCTAGTAATTAACTGTAATTAGGAACTTAAGGATTTTACAATGATTTGAACTTTCCTTCTGATAAATAATAATTTGTTATCATTTATTACTGGCCAGGCTGTGGGCTGTGCGCGCCAACCCCCACTTTTTAGTTATTTGTAATATTTTTTTCACACTTCTATGGACGACCCTGATATCTATTCCTTTTTTTCATGCTTCTCATATTTTCAATATTAAAAATCTTGCTGGTCAGCCGAAAATGAATATTTATGGAATAAAAAGTGTTTCAGATGGTATTTTCATAATATACAGTGAAAAAACACGTTTCGTGTCGAAATAATTAAAACAAAAATAAAATCCTTATTTTACTGTATTATGTAAGTTTTAACACATTATAAGCTTACATGAATTTTAATCAATATACAAAGCGAAAAATTTGACCCAGAATATTCAAAGCTTATGAATAATAGACGATTTGAACTGAAATACGAATTCTAACATAACTTATAAGTTATACTTTTTTAGACGGTAAATATTTCTTGTATAAGTTAATATATATTTATTTTGAGTTCATTTTTGCGTCAAGATATGTTTATTTAAACTTACAATGTATTGAAACTTGATATATCTTGATATGAAACACATGATATAGCAAAATAATTTTGCCTTAGAAAAAAACGACAGTTTTAACCCAAAATCTGTTTTTTTTTTCACTGTACATTATGAAAATTGCATCTGAAACACTTTACTTTCGATAAATATTTATTTTTGTTATTCAATAATTTTTTTAACTCGAAAAACAATCGTAAAATCCCTGTTATGTCCAAATTAAAATGCATCTTCGACCTTCTTGCATTAGTTCACACTTTGGCCGCATTAAAATTATGGATGGCATCTCGCAGTTCTGCGGTTCCCAATGGCAAGCTAGGCGTATAATATCTTTGCCAACAGCAGCCAATTGGGAATGATTAGAGATCCTTGAGGAAGAGTTGAGACATGGGGTACTTAAATTCTGATTGGTGCCGCTGTACCGGAACTAGTTGACCTTTTGTGAATTTTGATTAGGTTGAGTCGGCGCGATTTCAAAATCGCAATTTTATTTGCAAGCGGATTTAATACAGAATAGAAACAACGCTCATCTCACGAACATTATAAATGATTGGGAGGTTAGTTATTAAGGTTAGGGAAGAATAATATTTACTTCGAAATACATATAATACTTCGAAACACATATAATACTTCAAAAATTTCATAAACAAATGCGTTAATAAAAAAACACTGTTCAAACTTCTTGCGCCCCGTTAAAATATATAAGTTCCGGTACAGCGGCGAACATTCGAAGGGGAAACCTGTCTCAACTCTCCCTAGTGGATCTCTAGGGAATGATGGTCGACGATTTCGCCATCTGGTGCCGAAAATTAGAACTTTTAATTTAGCATAAAAGTATTTTGTAGAGTTTCAAACAATTATTCAGTAGTAAAAATACGTCTTTATCCAAAACAAAGCGTCTCAGAATTTCCATCGTATGCTGTGAAAAAAACACATTCTTGTCAAAAATGTTTTTCTAACGAAAAAAATTATTCTCCCGGTAAGAAGAGAAAAATTAAGATTTTTAGGTTCTAACGTGAAAGTGTCGTAACGTAAAATAAAACTACAACACAGGAAATATTATTGTTTATCTGAATCCTAGACACATACCCTAACGTAAGATTTCCCGCTCTTTTCGATTCTGGCAAAAAAATAGGGGTTCCCATTTTAAAAAACACAGCTGACCCCAAACATAAGGTTCCAGGTCAAATCCAGGGTCGCCGTTGGATTCCTCGTTGAAAGTTACCAAGAGTACCTTGGTTTTTTAAATAAACCACAGAGATTCCTAGGGGTTTCCATACTTTTTCGCTACCCTCTGTGTGTGGGTGTGTGTGTGTGTGTGTGTGTGTGTGTGTGTATTCGGTTTTGATTCCTTGGGAATCGAACCGAAGGGCCTATGACAAAGCCACCGAACGCGTCCTCGGGTTGCGAATACCCTAATAGCACGGAACGTTCCGCGAACGTTCCGCGGGCACCTTCGGAACGTGTAAAATGTCCGCCCCTTGGGAACGTTCCAGTGGGACCTGAGGGGAACCTTACATTATTGTTATTTTTAACAATTATCACGTAAACCGTAATAGATAGGTAAGAATGGATGTCATTTTTGAGTTTTGAGTACCGCATATACTACACTATATTATGATATCCGTATCATAAATTGACATCAATTTTGACCTATCACTTGCGGTTCACGCGTTATTTATTGATAATAATAACAATAACGTTAATTTATGTTTGGAACGTTCCCAAGCGGCGGACATTTTACACGTTCCGTGCTATTAGGGTAGAGGGTCCCCGTACCAAGGGTTTCTGCTGAATATCGTTAGAATAATTAATAAGCAGTGAAGGACAATTCTCCAGGGATGGTCCCGAAGGAATAACCCCTAAGCAGAGGCGTAACAACCGTGCCGAAAGCGGAATGGCACCTGGGTGAGGTGTCTCAAACGTTGAATCTGGGATATCGGGCGACCTCTCAGAGTATGCAGCCTTATCCTTGCATGCGGGGCTCTACGAGGATGGACGAACCCTTTTCCCTAGCTGCTCGTGGGCAGAATAATGCCAACACAATAAGTGCAGTTCAAAACAATCAAACGCACAGGGCTCCGGACAATGGGTCGGACAACAATGCCGACTACCCTAGAGTTGCGGGAGCCAATCAAGACGGGGTCAATGCGATTGACCTTCAGAATCTCATTACTTTTAAGTGGACGGATCGACTCAGGGACGACCTGCTGGAGGGCTATGATACCAGTATGGCTCCTGAACGAAAAGGTAGGCGTATTGCCTATTTAACCGCAGCCAGAACAAGCCGGCAACAGAGAAAGAGAGGCGAAAGTGAGATTAACCGCGAGCAGGCATCCAATAGAGAAAGATGGATGCTTCAGGGCCCGGAGAAACATCAACATTCAGGTTTCTCTCAAGCCCAAAGATCTGGCTGAACTGGATGACGAGCTTCGTGGAGATTTTTCCGAAGAATCCGTCCTCTGGACTATCAATTGCAATGTGTAGAATGCTGCGAGAGCTCTGGCAGATGCAAACCGTAAAACAAAATCAACGGTTGATCATAAGACCAAAATACGACTGCATCAACTCAGCACAAAAATAGGCTGGGCAAGGCAGTAGGCGTCTCGCATTCAGTGTGTGATTGACTACATAACATCTGGCAGGACTTTCACTGCCAAGGTTCGACAGTTCGCGCGCGAACTGCGGGTCCGTCATCACACACTCAACAAGTCAAAGCTACTGACCATCAGGCAGCATATTGTTGACAGAATACGAGTACTATTTAACGCTAGGAGAATTCTAGAGCGGAGAGAGAGGTGGGTCAGAGAAAATCAACAGTTTTTGTCTGACCCATCTCGACTCTTCCAAGACCCTCCAGTTACTGTCGTCCACTCGTCCACACCAGAGGAGGTCGAGGCATTTTGGAGAGAATTCGACGAAGTTCAGCATCCACGAAAAGAAAACTCAAAGAACATAAATAGCTTCAAGGAGCTGTGCAGTGCCCTCATAACACCTGAGGAGAAATGCCCACCTATCACTACAGACGAGGTGAAAAACGTATTAAGAGGCATGAAGAACTATTCCCCTCCGGGACCAGATGGTATCAAGACCTTCTGGTGGAAGAAGTTTGCTTCAACCCACCAGCACGTGATCCGCATTTTCACCTCATATCTAAAGTCGGAAGATCCTATTCCGGAGTGGTCGGTAGAAGGGCGCACAGTGCTCCTGCCGAAGACGGGCAACCTAGCTGACCCTAAGAATTACAGGCCAATAACTTGTCTGAACACGAGAGATTCTAACGCGTCTGTTGGAAAGCTTAAAGATTCATCCACACATCGTGAGGTGCATAGAGAGATTAATGTCGCTTTGGAAAACCAGATTTACTATCTCATCTGGGAAACATTATCTGATCACTAACAGTGTCACCTTTCAGACAGGTGTGTTTCAAGGCGAAACCATGAGTCCTCTCCTCTTTTGCCTCACATTGTTGCCACTATCTCTTCTACTTCGCCATTCCGAAGGTTGCCTCTGCCGCAAACCTGGAAATCGATAGCATAATGTCACTCATGTATTTTCCATGGATTATCTTAAGATCTATGCTAAAAATAAAGAAAAACTAAATCTAGCTCTAGACATTGTCAAAGAGTGCACTCAAGAGATTGGACTGGATTTTGGATTAGAGAAATGCGCCAAGGTTTGTTTGAAGAAAGGAAAATTTAATGGCATCCCTAAAGACCCTAAGCTCGTTGCCAGAAGCGCTATATAACAACTTGGCGCTGGAGAGACCTATACATACCTGGGCGTGCCACAAAGTCGCATTCAGGACGTGACATCTATAAAGGATACTCTCCGATGCAGATACAAACGTCTCATCCGACGGATATGGTCTTCCGAACTGTCTGCGAGGAACAAAATATCTGCGACGAACATGCTTGCCGTCCCGGTAGTACTCTATTCATTCAGAATGGTTCCATGGACGAAGGACGAGCTCAGATCCCTCGATATCGGGTCCCGAAAGGTTACGCACATGAACAAAAGCATGCACCTTAAGTCTTCTGTTCCGCGACTTTACATCTCACGCCTTCAAAGTGGTCGCGGAATACTGAATCTTGAATGTCTTCACAACAGGATTATTCTGGGTACAGCACATATCGTCGCAAATGGACAAGACCCTCTTCTTAAAATGGTCAGGAAACACGAAGAAGTGGGCAAAGGGGCGTTTCTGTACAAAGCAGCGGAGGAGTCTGCTGAAACACTCGGCCTTGACTTAAATATCATGGGTGAGCAAAATGCATCAAATCTTATCCATCTTGAGTACTCACTCCTGAAGGCCCGGATACAGCTAACGTTTTCTTTCCTTAAATGACCCGGATTGAATTCGGCACGGAGGGTTTCATTTTGGCATTTCAAGATGGTGTCATTCCCACTCTAGCATACCGTCGCCACATTTTGAGCCAAGACATTCCCGATGATAGCTGCAGAGTGTGTCATGCGGGAACAACCTACATCCAAAGGTGCAATGCGGTCACTCCTACGGCATTAGCCCAAATACCGCTCCTTGGGATATAGAGTCAATGGTTGAAATTGAGAAGTGTCGCATATACTGGAACTTCATACCCTCGACAATAGTTTCTGTTGCGCACTCGAGGCCTGACGTAGTTCTCCTTGACTTCAAGAAACGAACCATGTTCTTTATCGAATTTTCGGCACCAGCTGACAAAAAGGTCATAGCCAAGGAGAAGGAAAAGCGGGATAGGTATAAAGACCTTATAAGGGAGTTGCGATGGTTATACACAAAATATTCTGTTAAGCTAATCGTCTTGATCATCGGCGCTCCTGGAGGTGCCAAGGTTTCACTGGTTAATAGCCTGAAAAGCATCCCTGCATGTCAACAAAATGCTGAGACACTTGCGGGGAAAATGCAGAAGGCGGTCGTCCTTGGGTCGCTTCATGTTCTAACGGTGCACGAGACTTTTGCCGGATCACCGTATGAATTCGTCGCAGACCACATATCTCACGGTCGTGAGACGCGGTTACAACTGAAATTTTACCGCGATTTCGCTGGGAGCGGGTGCAATTTTTCAGATTAGCAACCGCTCCCGGTGAAATCCTGCGGTTGTCCTAACTTTTAACTATATATATATATATATATATATATATATATAAAAGTTAAACAACCACCGCAGGGTACCACTAAGAGCAACTGCCATCTAAAAAGAAAATGTCAATAGCCCCCAGTAGAACCGCGGTAAAATACACCTATGGCCACGTCTCACATCCGTGAGATGGGTGGTCACAGGGCACGACGAAATCACAACGACAGGCCGGCGAAACCCTCGTGTGTCTTGAGGACACGAAGCGACCCAAGGATGACAGCTTTCTGCATCCATCTCGCAAGTGCCTTGGCATATTTTTGGCACGCGGGTATGGCTTTAAGGTTACGAACCAGTGATAATTTAGTACCTCCGAGAGCACCTATCACAAGGACAATTACTCGTACCGAATATTTTGGGTACAGTCGTTGCAGCTCTCTTTTAAGGTCTTGATACCTCTCCTCTTTTTCTTTCTCCTTTGCAGTGATGTTGTATTCGGACGGAGCCGAGAATTCGATCACGAATATCGTTCGTTTCTCGAAGTCTTGGAGAACAATGTCAGGCCTCGAGTGCGCAACGGAGACTGCTGCCCGAAAATCGTAGTTCCAGAACATCTGGCACTTCTCGTTTCGGACAATTGACTCTATATCCCTTGGAGCGTTCGGCAGGGCGGGGTCGCGACCAACACCGTAAGAGCGACAAAGGTGGTAATAAAGTACTCTTAGGGCCGCATTATGTCTATAGATATACGTTGTTCCTGCGTGGGTCGGACAACCCGATAGTATGTGTTCTAGGTACTCAGCGTGTGCATGACACGCTCTGCACCTATCACTGGGAACTTCTTGACATAAAATGCGGGCGCGGTATGCTAAGGTGGAGATTACACCGTCCTGGCATGCGAAAATGAAGCCCTCTGTACCTGAATTGAGCCCTGATGATTTGCGGAAAGCAAAAGTTTGCTCCTTTGACAAGGACTGTTGTTCTACATTTCTGTGAAAGTTTCCGTGCATATGCTTGTCGAGTAGCTCTTGGTGAAATTTTCTAACCTCTGCTTTCTTTACTTCGGCTTTTAGACGTGAAGCATCTAGATGGAGTAATGCACTTTCCTCACTTCTGATGTTGAAATTCAGGCCAAGGGCCTCGGCAGCTTGCTCCGCGGCTTTGTAAAGGAACGCTCCTTCGCCAATCATCTCGTGGTTTCTGACCATCTTTAGGAGAGGATCTCTACCATTCGCAACTATGTAAGCTGTACCTAAAACAATTCGGTTATGAAGACATTGGAGATTCAGAAGTCCGCGTCCGCCTTGACGGCGTGAAATGTATAATCGTGGAACTGACGAATTGATATGCAAGCTTTTATGCATATGCATGATCTTACGCGTGGTGACATCCAGGGCCTTAAGCTCGTTCTTCGTCCATCGAACCACCCCAAACGAGTAGAGTAGAACCGGGACGGCAAGCATGCTAGTCGCAGATACCTTGTTCAACGCCGACAGATTGGAAGACCAAATCTGTCTAAGAAGATGCTTGTATCTGCTTCGGAGAGACTCCTTCACTGATGTTACGTCCTGAATGCGGCTTTGAGGCACGCCCAGGTATGTATAGGTCTCTCCAGTGTTAAGATGTCTAATAACACTTATATCTACAAGCTCAGGGTCCTTGGGAACGCCAGTAATCTTTCCTTTCTTCAAATGAATTTTGGCACACTTGTCCAAACCAAAGTCCATCCCAATCTCTCCTGTGTAGTTCTTGACGATATTTATAGCAGTTTGAAGTTTGCTTTTACCAGCGGCATAGATCTTCAGGTCATCCATATAAAATACATGAGTGACCTTATGCTCACGCTGATTAGTGTCGCCACAGAGGTATCCAGGAGAATTTCGTAGTGCAAGAGATAGAGGCAAAAGTGTGATGCAAAAAAGCAAAGGGCTCATACTATCCCCTTGAAAGACGCCCCTCTGGAAGGTGACGTTGTTCGTCGTCAGACGATAATTCCTAGATGAGATGGTAAATCTAGTTTTCCAAAGAGGCATCAATCTCTCTATGCATCTCACTATGTGTGGATGTACCTTCAAGCTTTCCAACAGACAGATGATAAGTCTATGAGAGGTTGAATCAAAAGCTTTCCGGTAGTCAATCCAGGCCATTGACAGGACGCGCTGATGGACTGTAGCGTCTTTACAGACACACCTGTCAATCAGCAGGTTCTCTCGACAGCCTGCTACACCTTTTTTCGAGCCACGTTGTTCGTACATCTCTCGCCATACAGGCTCAATTCGTCGAACAATCCTGTTGTTTAGGACAGCTGTAAAGATCTTATACAGTGTGTTCAAACAAGTTATTGGCCTGTAATTCTCTGGTTTGGACAAGTCGCCTTTTTTCGGTAGGAGTATAGTGCGTCCTAACACTAGCCACTGCGGAATGGGCATCTCCGACTTTAAATATGAGGTGAATATGCGGGCCAAATGTTGGTGTGTAGAAGTAAACTTCTTCCACCAAAAGTTCTTGATACAATCTGGTCCAGCACCGGAAAAGTTCTTCGTGCCTCTAAGTGCTTTTTTCACCTCTTCGGCAGTGACTGATGGGCACTCCTCCTCAGATTTTATGAGGCTGTCGCAAAACTCCTTGAAGCGGATGATATTGTCAGTATCTTCTTCAAACTCTACTGTTTTCGGGATCTTGTACATCTCTCTCCAAAAAGTCTCTACCTCCTTGGGCTTGGGTGGATTTTTTACAAAAACAGGGGGATCACTGAAGAGGCGTGATGGGTCAGCAAGAAACTGTTGATTCTCCCTGTTCCATCTCTCCCTCTTCTGTATCCTCCTCCTTGCGTCAGATAACAGCCTTATTTTGTCAACAATATGCTGCTTGATTGTCAGCAGCTTTGACTTGTTCAGTTTGTGATTCAAGGTCCTTAGTTCTTGAGCGAACTTTCGAACCCTTTCCGTGAACGGTCTACCAGATGTTATGTAGTCAATCACACATTGAACACGGGACGCATTCTGTCTTGCCCATCCAATTTTCTTGTTCAGTTGATGGAAGCGTCTTCTGGTCTTCTGATCCATCGTCGGTTTCAGCCTTCGATTTGAATCAGCCAAAGCTCTCGCAGCACCATAAACTGAGCAATTGATGGTCCAGAGGTCGGACTCTTGCGAGATATCTCCACAAAGGGAGGCATCCATTTCAGCCAGATCTTGGGGCTTAAGAGGAACTTGCATGTTGATGTTCCTCCTTGTACTGAAATTGCCATCATCTTCAAGAAGGTGCCTACTTTCTGCGGTTGGTCTTAATGTCGTTTCATCTTCGTCTGCAGCTTGTTCAAGCAGCGGTTGAGGAAGCGCTCCGCGTACATATCCATTTTTGCGGAGGTAGTCGGCTTGATTTCGCAAAGACTGATGCGAAACGTGTTGAAGCTCTGGGTGTTTCTGGCACCACAGAGTATGCATACGCGCCATAAAGCCTCCACGAACAGGGATAATACTGGCATCGTAGCAGTCTAACACATCATTCTTAAGTTGATCCGTCCACTCAATGTGGGCGTTTCGCCGGTTCGTCGTTGTGTTTCCATCTAAATTATTTTCAGCACCCCGAACTCTAGGATGATCGGCATTGTTTGCCGATCCATTGTCGGGTGCTCTGCGCGTTCGATCGTTTTGAACCGCATCTACAACATTTTGGTGGTTTGTTGGTTTCATTGTTGTTCCCACGAGCAGCTAGGGAAAGGGCTTGTCAATCCTTGTAGAGCCCCGCGTGCAAGGATAAGGCTGATACTCTGAGACGTCGCCCGGTATCCCAGAGTCACCGTTAAAGACACCTCACCCAGGTGCCATGCAGCTTTCGGCACGGTTCTCACACTTTCGCTTAGGGGTTATTCCTTCGGGACCATCCCTGGACAATTGTCCGCGACTGCTTATTAATTATTGTAACCATATTCAGCAGAAACCCTTGGTACGGGGACCCTCTATATATATATATATAAATATATATATATACATACATACGCGCGCGCGCGCGCGCGTGTGTGTGTGTGTGTGTGTGTGCTGTAGGTCCCCCCAGCACGTGCTTGCCACCGACCCCGTGAGTGATGGGGTAAAAATCAAGATCTCTTCAATATGTCAAGGAACACGCTCTTATCAGATCACTTGATTGCTATATACTTAATTGCATACTATTCAAAAATAAATAAAAAATTCAACTCTAACCAAAAATGCCTTCGGCATATTGGGCTTTAACCATCTGAAGCCTGAGACAATAATATTTAAGAACAAGTTTTTAGAAAAAGAAGAATATTAATGTACGCGTTTCCTGTCTTGTAACGAAGATGGCTTCATGTAAAAGGGCAAATTATATTTATTTAAAGATATTTCATTCGAAGTCAAAGTGAGCAAGACCTATATTGACTTAAAATTCAGAAGAATTTAGAATTATTCTTTAAAAGTTTTATAAAAATTGAATTACTTTAAGTAATGAGGAACATACTTTTATATAATTTTGAGTTTTTTTGCAAGAAGAGAAGAAGTTTTCGTGGAAAAAAGAGCACCTCTGATATTGCGTGGTTACGTTAATATTGATAATGACAAATTCATTGTAGGTGTTGGTATTTTATTTTTGAGGTTCGAATATCTGAAACTATTTAAATAGCTACTAAATATTGAATATTTATAGAAAACTATTTATTGGGAACTAAATAAATATACACAAATCATAAGAATAACATGGAGATCAATAATAATAGAGTGAGTATAACTTCCTAAACATGTATATGTCGTAGGCTTTTAGAGGATTCAGGCTTGCAGCCGACTGCCTAACCATTCAGCCGACTGCCGGCGTTTGGAATAAGTTGGGACGAAATCTATACCTGGCGTCCAAGTGCCTGGTTTATTTAGGCATTCAGAAGAATACTCAGCTATTCTTCTGAAAGCCTGACACGTTTGAGGCTTTTACGGGAAACCAGCCATAAAGTATTAAAACACATTAAATGGCTATTTAACATTTTTTTAAATTTATTTTCATCTTCATCTAATTAATAAAATATACTTTTCCAAAATAATAAGAATAATGATTTTATGTTATATATTTAAAAATTTCAGTTCATGTTTTCACAGGATTCGAAGGTAAAAATTTATTCATTTTTTAATTTGCCTCATTATAATCATATAATATTATTAGTGAAAAGTAATACAGAAAACAGTAATTAATTAATCATTTAATTAAAAAATCTTTATTTAAATTAAATAATGAAATTATGAATTTAATTACAAAATAATAAGAATAATGATTTCATGTCATATATTTAAAAAGTCTTTTAATTTAAGTTGATGTTTTTCCAGGTTTCGAAGATGAACATTTTATTTTTATTTTGCAATTCGGTCGCGCAAAAAAGTAAATGGCTAAATTCGTCATTTAGCAAGCATTATTTAAAAGCTAAATGCATTTTTTGTAGAACCTTGTAAATATTATAACGAAAAATAGCCATGTTTGCGATTTTTCTTGCACAAGTTACAATAACATCGATTACATTATATTGAATGACAAGAATTTTTACTGCTAAATCAAAATACATAATAATATACAATAATAATCCATGAAGCATTCAAGATGTAGTAAATAATTATACACAAAATAAATCTGAGTGGATATAATTATGCGGCAATAATTATTATACTTATAATTATTATTCACATTAATTATAAATTCATTATTTAATTATTCGATTAATATAAAGATTTTTTAATCAAATGATTATTTAATTATTTACGCTTTTCTCTATTGTTAGTCATTAATAATATTATATGATTATATAAAGGCAAATTGAAAAATAAGTAAATGTTTACCTTCGAATCCTGTGAAAACATGAACTGAAATTAAAAGACTTTTTAAATATATGACATAAAATCATTATTCTTATTATTTTGGAAAAGTATATTCTAATAATTAGATGAAGATGAAAATAAATTTTTAAAAATGTTAAAAGCCTAAAAGGTATCAGGATTTCAGAAGAATAGCTGAGTATTCTTCCGAATGCCTAAATAAACCAGGCACTTGGACGCCAGGTATAGATTTCGTCCCAAAAACTTGCGAACGCCGGCATTCGGCTGAATACCTAGGCAGTCGGCTGAGAGCCTGCATCCTCTAAAAGCCTACGACATATATATCGCTTACTGGTTCTAAAGGTACGATCAAAAAATTACAAACTGGACGAGGACTCAAATGCAACTTGCATGGACTATAGAATAATAACCCACGTTACAAGTATTTATTTGAAACTCATAATTTCAATACACAAATCATAGTTGTCGTTCCCTAGGAGGATGTGGGGCCATACCCCTGTTTATACCTTAGATTATAAATTCTAAACTTAACAATTTCACATCGAACAAGTTTGCCGAATTTATTAATCCGGAGTACTTTTACAGCATGTAGAACCAACTGGCCTTCGATACCTGATAACCGTCGACATGGGCGAAAAAATGCAAGTGTCTCCCGTCTGGCACTGTGGAAATATGAATGCTGCTGAAGTAGGATGCTTACTTGCTCTTTCACTTCTTCGTTCCGAGAAAAATGCCACCGTAGCAACCTTTAAAGACGTCGGAATTCACACAGCAAACTTGGAAAAAAACTCAACCTTTGGGCAAGCTTTACGAAGAATGCAGCAATTGCCAACAGGCACAGTAAATTTAAGCAAACCCATGTCGTGGGCTTCCTATCAAAACAAAAAGTATGACGTTTTCATTAACGTCGTTCATCAAATTTCCCTAAAGGATGACACTTCTGCAGAGGAAATTGCGTCGTATCGAACGAAAATGAGTCTCCCTGATGCAAAGTAAGTGCTTTAATTAAATAAAAAAAAAAACATTTTAAGATGTTATTCGACAGCAGGCTTGCTACAAGACTTAAAAAAGTCATGTAATTTTGAAAAATATCTTGATTTTTTTTATTCGCACCTACTTCAAAATTTTAATAATTATTTTAGTACCTCACAGCTGATTTCATATTTGCGAATTGATATTTAATTTCTATGAATTTGTAGGAAAACTTTAATTAATTTCTATGAAAACTTCTAAGAATTTCTACTAAAATATCTTTGACTTTTTACGAGAATTTCTACGAATTTTTAATGCATTTTGAACTCGGAATAGACTTTGTTTGTAGAAAGTGGTAAAATTTAAAAAAAAAATCTTTGATTTCCTTACTTTTCCATAGAATGGCGTACACTGTAAGAGATTAACATTCCGACGGAAGGATTTCGGTGTAATTTTGTATAGTATGTCCTAATTCTATTTAATTTACCCAATACATAGAAAGTTTTTTGAACCCCGAAGTGATCTGCTTTTTGAGTGGCATCATGTAAAACTTTGCAAATATTGATACTTGATCAGTTTTCTCTTAGCTCTCCCTGTTCTCGAAAAATTTCAAAATTTAGGAAATCTAAATACTCCTGGAAAAATTGCTTACGAAAAACTACAGCGATCTACGAGGGTAAAGTTTTCAAATAAAATTTTAGAAAACTCGATTTGGGGTTCTACATTTTCCTAATTTTTCATAGAAATATGTAATTACATATTCATTAAACTTTGTAGAAATTCGTAATTTCTTACAAACACATTATTTAAAATTATGAAAAGCGAAACATTCATTTTGGAGTCGTAGATTTTTCTTTTTTTTTCTTTAAAAATAGTATTTATTCATAAATGAGTGTATAAATTGGTAATTTTATAAGAAAACCTATGAAAAACTGCAAATAGCGACGCCTCCATTCAATATGACTCTGTCTGCTGATAGCGCCGTGTATGAGACTGCGCTGTGTATAAGCATAGAAAATAGTCTCATACGCGACGCGCTATCAGCAGATAGACTCATATTGAATGGAGGCGTCGATATACCTTTTGCGAATTGCAAACTTTTGTATTTTTTTTTTTTTTTCTTTAAATTGTTTTCACAAAAATCTGATAAAAAATATGAAAAACTACAACTAGCTTTTAATGATTAATGATTTACAACTAGATTAAAAAAAAGTTGACCTAGAATTTTTTCAATAGTAGGCCTGCAAAAGTCATGGAATTTTGAAAAAGGACTTATGTATCCTTCTCGGACATCAATATTAAATATTAATGTGTTTTTTTTTTCTTCAGATTAATCAACTGCGTTTTGTGCGATTCAACGGCATACCGTCTTCAAAAACAGATAGATAAGAATATCTTGACCATTTGCGGTTTTGACCAAAGCGTGCCGAAAATCATAGAGGCATTCTCGAAATCCTTCTTTTAATTCGCCGAATTATGGGTATGTGAGAATCCATAAAGACCATAAATATTTTATAAGTTATTGATCAGCCAAATTTGACAACACTGAAAAAACGTATCAGTTACCACGTCAAAACCGCTTATTCTAAATCAGATCCCTGGTTATTTTTTGTTTTCATGTGCAGTTCGTGAAAAATTGTCTACTATTTTTGTATTGTTTTTTTTTTTCTGCCATTTTCGTCTCTGGTGAGAAATTGTCCGAAGATTTTAGTTTCTGCAATCTGTATTGTAAGAAATTACAAAATCTCTTGAAGGAACGAAAATTCTTAGAGGTTTCTCAAACTGAATCGAAACCCAACTTAGTTTATTTTAACAATAAGAACTTCGAGATAAATACTTTCGTCTCCCATTTCTACTTTTTGAGTAAAGTAACCCGAGATCGCATTGTATTTTCTCATTTTATGCAGTAAGGGAGAGTGGGGTATGGTACTGGTGCGAGGCACGGCGACTATGACCAATAACGCTCGTGTTTGTTGATTTTGATATTGTTTTTTTTTTCACATAAAACAGTTTTATTTGCTTGGAAAAATACTGAGATGTTGTAATTTCTGTTTTAGAATACGTTTCCGACGAGTAATTGTGAAAAATTTTTTCTTAACTTAAACAGATGGAAAAGTCTGCAGAAATCAAGCACATACAGCATATTTTGAAATACTTGAAGCATGAAAATGTTAGGTTTCAGTAGGTGAAGTATTTTCTTTAACTTCTGATATCATAAATTGTTTCTATAAACGTTCTAAATATATTAAAATTAACTAAATCTTACACCCTCGTCCGTCACATACGGGACACGACGCCGCGCCGCGACTAGTTAAGATGGGAGGAGTGGTTATTTTAACAGCTTTTGCCATATACTTTACTTTAATTGATAAAAAAAACATTTAATTAGTGTTGAAAATGTCTGGAGTAATTTTTTTCGCAACATTGCACTCGTCAGAATTTTTTTATTCTAAAATGTTCATATTGTTTAAATAAACGGTAGTAATATGGCGGTTGCCTAATCCCAGTATATGGGGCATGCCGGCTCAAATGCAAAACCCATCAATTAGTTAAATGTCAAATAATGACGTAATTAAAAAGCGGTTTTGAGTAATGACATATGTTCCCAGATAATGTGAGCTTCACCTTAAAAAATACACACATTGCAATCATAATTTATAGGGTATTGGAGTTGAAGCGCGTCACCATACCCTAGTCTTCCCTAGCCAACGTACATTTGTTGTGAAAAGGCGATGGTCCAATCTTGTCAGATAGGTTTAACCAACACATTTCATCATATAAAAATTTCATAAGCCTACCTCTTTTCACAAAAGAATTTAGTCATTTTATAACACTTTTCTTTTGTAAATTCACATGTGATTTATATTAAATTTTTGGATTAATTTTAATGTTTAGTTTACGTGTTATTTGTTCACTCAATTAATTGTTGTATTTGCGTAATTTTGATTTTAAGGATACACGTGAAATAAAACAAATCGTAACGATTTTCCGCAGAATGCACGAGATTTACAATGCTTTAGCTTCGTTATCTTTAGCCTTTAATGTGTTTCGATTTGTGCCAAATTTAATTTTCTGCTCTAACGAGTTTGCTTACCAGAAGTACTTCAAATGTTAATCCTTCCTACTAATATTTAAAAACTTGACTTTTGTACGCGCTTTTATTTATGTGAATCCATAAGTTTAAGAGGAGGAGACCCCAAGGAGACTGCATCTCTTAATCAGTTATCGTATTTCCTTATCCATCTGTTGACGTAACGGAAGAAAAAAAACTGATTGCATAGGAGAAAATAGTATTATGACTACATATTATTGAAAAGAAATTTTAGTACTAATAATCTTTGCTTATTTCTGCAGATTGGCAAAGTGGCCGAGCATCTATTTAAAATGAATTCGAAATCTATTCGCAATGATTTTTGACTGGCGGCTCGGCTCGATGAAAACTAGGCATAACGTGACATTATAACTAAAGTAAATTCCAGGGCAGGCGCGCCTCTGTAAAAAGCTCGTTAAGGTTTATTCTCTGGAAAAAGGCAGTGTTGAAATTCTGTCACTGTGATATGCATTTAGCCCCAAAGAGTATAGACTACCTAAATTAGTATAATTTTACTGATATTATTCATATTTCCCATATCCAAAGTGAAGACAACAAATGATAAATACCTACTGACTAATACTGTGATAAGAAATACGATGTTACTGTTCGAAATAGTGAAAAAAAAATGTAAAACGATCAGGGGCGCGCCAGGAGTCCGGTTAATGCATTGATTGGTGGTGATATATTAACTCGTAAATTCTATTGAGGCATATACACTAATATCCAGAGATACATTTACACATTCTCTCCTTCTCTATAATACTCTATCTATTTCTTCTTCTCGATCTGCTGATTACCCTCTGTTAAGAAAATCTTTGTTTTGTACAGATCTCAAGAATTCTACTCTAGGAAAATTACTAAGATAAAAGTGTATTGCGTGAATTACTCCTCAGGTGCGAAAGACATTTATTATACATAATAAAGTTTTAAATTCACGTTACTCTCGCGACCTTTTGGGTAATCGGCGGATGGAGTCTCCTCGTAATTGTAGACATGTTTAATTGTATAATTATAGCTAAGACTGTACTTTACACGAAATATCGATTTGCGGATCAGGTCTGTTCGTTTTGCGCAATACATTGATAGGACTTTGGTAAATCATAGGTTGTTGAAAGTAATCATATTTTTTTAGAGACATTTTTCCTAAACAGAACTCATGTACTGAAAAAATGCGCTTAGAGTGATCATTTATAAACACAGAATTACTAGACCAAATCTCGTTATTGGGAATCATTTTCTAAGATAAATCGTATTACAAAAATATATTATATATAATATACATAAATACGTATACACGTAGATGGTAGGAGGAAAAATATGCGATCTAATTGCTAACTACTTGTTACAGAAGCAGTAAGAACGTCTGCTATATCAATATTCCTAGCGTAACTATACATATAATATTTGTCATTAAAAGTATGTAGGCTAAACTGTATTCGTGTACATCGCTGTCGAAAGGGAACCTCGGAATCCGTCTGCTCTAATTACTCACTAAGAGTCAAAATGTAATTTTAATCCGGAGAATTACAAAAACAAACAAGAAATTTATCTCGCCGAATTTTAAAAGTATTAATCTTCATATTTTACTGATCAAATACATGCGAAGAGTACTTTTTCGATAAGACTGTGTCTTAATTAGCTTCATTCTTATCATTAGATTCTTTTGTTCAGACGGATGAAGGATTTTGTCAATTGATGTGAAATGATTGGTAAAGAAGGACCACCCTGCACAGAGGCGAGAAATGAACTTTTTGGCTTTGGTTTATTTTTAATGATGATAAAATTTCGAATAGAAATGACGAGCTTTATCTTGAAAACTATAACAAAAAATTGCCATTTTTCAATTTTTTTCAAAATTTCTGCTTTTGATAAAGCGACATTAGACGAAGATAACTTGTCAATATAAAAAAAAAAAAGAAAAACATTTTACTAACACTTAATTTGTTAAAAGTGGAATTTATTTTGACGTTATTTTCTTTATTACTTTCTAAGTAATTTGTCTGAAGATAAATAAAAAAAATATGTATAAAAGATTACAACGGTTTGGTGAATTCTTAGATTGACTGTACATAGAGTACATCCTTAAATAAGTTACTAGGGCGAATTGAAGAATGGTAATTTTTCTTCATTTATTTATTTCTTAATTTTTTATTCTTGAAAGAAATTGAAGTCCTTTTTAAGAAATCGAGCACGGCAATTATCTTTTATTAACATTTTGAAAGAAAAAAATATTTAAATCGATTAATAGTTGTTGTCTGAGTTTTAGATTGAACCGACAAATTCACTTCTTTCCTCTGTACCCTGGTCTTAATATGTTTATTCACTAATTTTAAGCATACATGCGACGAAAAAGAATTTTAAATGCGGCATGGAACTGATATTGCAATAGGAAGGAAGCATTTGCGAAAACAGTGTACTTTGCACTGCCACATTACTAAACGACGACTTCAAAACGAGCCGATTTTGTGATTATCGAAACAATATGTTGAATGTGTTCATATTAGACAAGAAATAATTAGCAGGAGATTCGAAGAATCTCATGTTTCGAAAAAACGACGCAGATATCATCATTGCCTCGTGCGATCTTGCTATACAGCTAATTCCGATCTTAATCAGGAAGCACAAGTTATGTGTAGCAGATAAACATGTATTCATATTGATAGTGTTCTTAAAACATAATAACTCTAATGTAGACAAAACGCTAGCCCCTATATTTCCTAGAGTTATGAAAAAAAAAGAAAAAAAAAAGAAAAAATAATACCGTGTGAGAGTATTTGATTCTCGCAGTCGAGTCTAGATTATAGATATGAAAAAAAACTCAAGGTTTGCGGCTTAATTTATTATTTCTAAATAGAAAAGGTTACGAAGTCAATGTATGATGTACTACAGAAACCTCATTCACGTTTTCACTGTAGGGAATGACGAATTATGGCACGAATGCGAGAGTTAGATACTCAGTCGTCGATTTCGAATTTTAAATTCACCGCGAAAGTCAGAATATATTTCGACGTAAAAAATGCCTATCTTTCGGCCTTAACTTTTTATACAAAGAAAAAAGAACGAGACCTATGTGCAATTACACAAAGTTTCGTTTCGTTCCTGCATTCCTCTGCGAGTAAGCGTCTAATATAAAACTGTTATCGATATCTACAACCGAATGTCCGACTTTTTTAAAAGTATAATTTGTTTATTTAGTTAAATGTCAGCAGTTATTTTTCTAGAAAAAGTTAGGTGGAAAGAAAAAAAAAAGTTTACGTTTCTTTTGTATTGTGATTGATGCTATTTTAAAGAATAATTTGTTATTCAAACGTTTTCTAATGAATGAGTGACATCAAGAATTGGAGGAACTACACTCGGAAAATGTTAAAAAAAATATTTTCAATAAGAGGAAAAAGGACTAATCAGCGTTGACTGTTGGTTCTGCAGACAAAAGTTGTAGAGAAATAATACCTACAAATTTAAGGATGTCAGCCTTCATACACAAAAGTAATTTAAATTTATCTTTATATTGTTATAGTATTTTGATACCAGGTGAAAACCTATGAAGTTTAACAGGAAGAAAATCCGTTACAGGTTTTACTGTTTTCCGTTACGAATTAAAAACTAGGTATGCGAATTACTCCTGAATAAATTCAAAATTCAGTTAATTGAGCGTTATTTATTACTCCTGTTCCTAATTGTTTTGCGTCAAAAGTATTCATAACCCTGGGCAAAAACTAACAATAAGAACAAATCCCTGTTTGTTACAACAATTTATTCATCGATCATTAAAGTTAAAAAATAATAAAGTATAATATATATATTTTTACAACACTATCATGAAAATGGCGTGTTTTCGTACTTATGATCTGTGTGTAATGTGGCGCATTTCGAACGATGCGAATAAAGAATGTACGAAATGGGGAATGCTTACGAAAAGGCCTCTTTTCGTAAGCATTCCACATTTTCACAATAAGTGAAAGGAAGATAGTTAGATAAAGACGGAAATAGGTCGATGTTTTCAGCGACAACTGTAGCGCGCTCATCTCGCGACTTACCGTGCAGAAATAGGAGGCGTACACTGAAAAACTTCACTTTCGTCCGAATCTGACATTTTCTCTATTTTCGATAATATCACATTGATTTAACTATTGAAGAAAACCGAACAAACGCGTGACATATTCAGAAATAAGGTTATAAAAGCCGGTAGCCTCTCCGCCGCTAGGTGCGCTATAGTTGCTCAAGTCAAAGTTGCGGGAAAATTTAAATTAGTTCAAAATGTTATACTTCCGAAGTGTTCTCTTTAAAATAAAGTTGCTAAAATAAACAGGTATACATATATGTTGATTCTAAATTCCTTCTTTTTATATGAAAAAATTTGTTAGTTAAACTTATTTAATTTAATCTTATCGTAATCTT
>CAKNXH010001753.1:2255-21999 GCA_932178445.1 Andricus quercusramuli
ATTGGTATTTACATCTAATTGAAGCACGATTATATTATAATGTACGAAAAAACAGATATGATAAAAAAATTCAATACTTCATTGTGTTCAGTCTAAACACTAGTAAAAATGCATAAAATTATATCCATGTCATATACAATTTTCCGGATACATGATTGAATTTGCCTAACTAGTCTACTCAAATTAAAAAAAATAGAGAATAAATATCTGCTTCAATACTTCGAATTTGAGCTTGTTGTGTATAATAACAAATTCCTCCTGCCTTTTTAACATTATTATAACAAAAAAACGAAAAAATCTTGCAATAGCATAAATTCTAGCATAAAAATAGGATGGTTAAACCCTTGGAATATAAACTGAGTTTTTTTTACTCCTGCAAGTATTTTACTTTCAAGAGCCACTGATAGATTATCTTTTAATAAACTCTTATCAAACACTAAATGCTATAAAATGAACAATAACACCTAAAAATAATCACCGAGTTAATCCTTCAGTCTACAAAATTTCCCATTCTAACTACTATCGGATTTCGAAATTATTCAAGGGTAGTTCACAAAAACCCAATCTTCCTTCTCTTCTTTTCTCTTTTCCTCGTACACAATTGTTGACACGAACTCTCTTGAAAGATCTGAAAATATTATAATAATTGAATTCTCCTTTTCTTTCAAATTCTTTTAAATCCAATTAAAATTGTTCAGTTGGGAACATTCTTAACTGGAAATATTTGTAATCTATGTAGGATTATTATACAGTTTCAAGTTAAAATTCTTTCATTTTTACCGAAACGAATCGAAACGGTACAAAATTAATTTAAAAAAAAAACGAAATAAGAACATTTTAACTTTGTTAAGCTTTGATATAACAGTTCTAATTTTAAGTATAAAATAGTTGAAAGTAGACAATGACGAAACATGCGAAATGAAATTTTTTAACTTCAAAAGCTTCAGTTGAAAAATTGTAACGAGCATCTGAAGACTTTCATCTATTTTTAATAACGATAGATAATTCTGAATAGGAATTTTTATTAAAACTCGAGTATCTTAAGATGTATTTTTTCAAATTTTTATAATAAAAAGCATTTTTGAAGAAATATTTTTTGAAACAAACAAATTTCAAAAACTTTTTGGATTTTTCAAAAAAAAAAAACAATTTTAATGGATTTAAAAAAAAAATCATTTTTGATTTTCTTTAATTTTTGTGTAGACAGCTAATAATGTCATAAAAAAGCCCTGTAAATATATAAATAAGATCTCTCTTAGTTCTCGAGAAATAATTACGAACAAGAGTATAATATTCATCTATTGTTCGTCTATCGTTTTACATATGGTTTTTCACATCGTGTGCATCGTTCCGGTGCACGTTTTTAATTATTTCTCGAAAAGTAATGGGAGTTCCCACTTTTATATTTACAGGGATTTTAGAGCACATTCTAATCTATTAAAAAAACTAAAGAAAATCAAAAATGGATTTTTTTCCAAAAATCAGTTTAAAAATTTGTTTTTGAAAAATCTAAAGTTTTTCAAATTTTGTTTTTAAAAATTATCCCTTTAAAACTGCGTCTTATTATAATAATTTGAAGAAAATACATATTGATTTACATCTTAATCGCCAAAGTTATGAAAGTTAAAAAAAAAAGACCAACATTTTCAATTTTGAATATCTCCTGAGTTTTTTTAATTTTTCAACAATTATTTTAGGGATCTTCTTTCAACACCTAATAGAACGGATACTAGAATTTACATCAAAATTACTAACAATAGATGAAATTCTTCAGATGATTTGACATGGAATTGCTCTAAACTAAAAATAATTCTAATAGTATTTAATGAATGAATCAATGAATGATTGAATGAATGAACGAACGAATTAAATCTTCACTTCCCAAATTTATTTTAAATGTTAGAAATGTGTAATTATTCGATTTTGAAAGCATGAAAATAAATAGTTATTTATTATCGATTACTTTCAAATTTAACTGCTTCGTTTTGAACACTTTCTGCATGGAAAATCTCAAATCCAAGTTCTTTAACTTTAAATTGTAAAATTCGGAAATTCGTACAATTTCAAACGATATTCTAACTATAAATTAATTTTTTTTTATAACTTTTGGGAATTGTTGTGTTTACGTTATAATTTTGTGAAATATGCCTTTATAATAATTTTAATAATATAATTTTTGAGAAATTTTTCAATTTCAACAGCTTTTGAATAAAATGTACGTAAATTTTAATGCCTATGAAATATTTTTAGTTTCAAACACGTAAGAGAAACGTACACGCACATTTTAAGCTTCACGATGAATTAGTGTTAGAAGTCTTTATTTTATAATAATTTTTCATGAGGAATTCAAAGGTGAATGAAAATGGTCAAAATGAGATATTAGTAATGAAAATTTGTTATTGTTTTTTTTTAAGATAATCATAAAATAAAAAAAAATTAAAGAAATGTATACAACTTTTTTCGCTGTGACAAAATATCATTAAATTAAACGAAGTGTCTATTCGTACGGTCGGCCGGACTAGATATTGTGGCTTGATTGGTGACACTTTTACCCCCCCCCCCCCTTTAACATGTAACCCCTTTCCAGCTCCCCCAATCAATTTGCAAAATTGTATATGACCCGCCGTACGAATATCCTCAGCCTAAATTAAATACCATTAAATCGAAGTTCTGGTTCCACGCTGATGGTTGATGTAGGCGGCTCAACTCCTATATCGACATTGTTATTTTCACTGAGCTCGGTTAACTTGCTTTGCAAAAGTATTTTGCTGCATTCGCCCAAATCTTCGAGTTTTTGCAATTCCGTTTTATAACTCGCGTCTTCCTCTTCAACAGATTCAGTTTCCGTGCGATCAGTTTGTTCATCTGGCTCCTCGATTTCTTCTTTTAAATATGAATACGACTCGTTTCCATTAACATTGCAACTAACATACGGAATCGTATCGATTGAATTCAAAATATCCGAATCGGTCGAATAAATTCGACTTCCTGTCATGTATTCGGAGAGATCAAAGTTTAAAACATCGGCTAGAAGTTTCTCTTTATCCTCAACATCCTTCTGAATAGAATCTAAATTTCTATCTAGTTTCAGCATCATGTCGTTGTCAATACTCAAGGTGAGAAGAGAAGAATGCGTTGTTTTAGTTATACCGTTATCTAATTGACATTTGGTAAAATTATGAGAAGATTCATTGTCTGAAGTTCCGTTTTCGTTGCCATTAAAAGTCTTGTGCAAAGATTTCTTATTCCTGCGTTCAGGAGTGAAAACAACATCCTCAAATTCTTGTTCTGCAATTTTCTGAAATATGCGTCGACGGTCATTTCGTTTCTCATCATCTTCTATCGAGTTTTTCCCGAAGGCTTCTACTCCAACTCCCAAGGTTGAATCGTTTTCTGTTACCAAAGGAGTTTCCAACTCTAATGGAACAATTGGTGGTATCTCTAAGGCTTCCTCGGCATTCACTATTGACGTTATATCCGTTCCTATTGTCACCGACGGCAAGACCCTGAAAATAAATTGAATTAGATTAAATGCAAACGATTACATAGTCAGGTGACAGGCTTACTACGGAAGTCCAATTTAAAAAAAAACATAACTTTTGCAGGTTTAATTTGAAAAAACTTCCAGGTCAACTTTATAAAAAAATCCAGTCAACAATTTCTTGTACAATTATTAAACAATAGACACCCTAGTGGAAAAAATTTTTAGGACAAAGATCGTTTTTAGAGATGGTTGTTCAGAATTATAGATTTTGTAATAGTTCGGCATACAAAATTTCAAAGTATGAAGATCAAGATTCTTTTATGGAAAATAAAAACTTCCCAAGAAAAATTATAAAGAACTAGAACAAAAATATACAATATTAATTTTTTATAAATTTTGGTACGAAATTACGAATTTCTACAAATATTTATGAATACTTACACCACTGTATCAAATTTACAAAAATATACGTATGAAAAAAATGAAAAAAAAAGATGTAGCTTTAAATATCTTGTTTTTATAAAATTACAAATTTCTACAAACAATTCTAAACAGCTAATATTTTGTACAAAAACATAAGAAAATCTACAACCCAGGGATCACAGCGCAAAATGAGCTCAAAAAAAGGGGAAATAGGGTGGTTTTCTCACGAAAAAGGGGAAAATAGGGGAAAAGTTAAACATTTATTTTCATGTATCGAAAAGAACAAACAATATTTTTGTAAGACATGTTACATTTTTTAATAATTTTGAATGATTTTTCAATGATTTCAATGATTCTTTTGAAATCACTTAATATCTTCTGTTCTCTTTCTTAAATTTACAATTTAAAATAAAAAAAATTGAAATTTTGCCTTATTTAAAATTTTTGGGAAATATACAAAAACATGTTTTTTGGATTGATCCAAACCTGAAATTGCGTCAGCTTGAACAAAAGAAATATGTTATTATTTTTTATTCATGAGAAACATTTTTTTCGTGATGTTTATAACGTTCAAAAGTCGCAAAAAAGATATGAGATCCCAAAAATTCCAACTCACGACAAAATTTTTTTTCCGAAAAAGCAAAATAAAAAAATGTTTCTTTGGTTCAAGCTAAATAAATTTCAGATTCGACATATTCAACTTTTTTTAAAATGTGTGCATATGACTCAATAAAGAAAAAACATGTACATTAACAAAAAAATTGTAACTGAGCAAAAAATTTATTTTTAAATTTTTAACAAATAAGATAATTGTTGAACAAAATAGCTGAATTGTCGAATTAAGAAAATCAGTTTTTAACCAAAAATCAAATAGTTATATTTTCGTTTCAAAAATTAATTTTCAATTGAAAAAAACTGAATTTTCTCCCAAATTGTTGAATTTTGAAGCCTTAAAGAAGAATTTTCTACAATGCAGTTGATTTTTCAACGCGAAAATATTAATTTTCAATTAAAAATTTAATTTTCAACTTCAACTAAAATGATGAAATTTTAAGAGTTGAGTTTTCAACCGAAAAAGATTTTTTCGTAAATAAAGAAAAAAATTGCATTCCAAATGTCAAATTTTAAAGCAAGAAGCTTAATTTTCTACAAAAAGGACGATTTTTTAACAAATTACATACATTTTTAAACAAATAGTTGAATTTTCAAAATAAAAAAGATCAACTTTGAACCAAAAATGGAATTTCTACATTTTCATTTCAAGAAACTAATTTTAAAACGGAAAAACCAATTTTCTACAAAATTATTGAATTTTTGAGCCAAAAAAAGAATTTTCTACAATACAGTTGAATTCAAAAATATAAGCTTCGAATACAAAAAATAATTTCAATCAAAAATTACAATTTTTAGTTGAAAAAAATAAATGTTTAATGAGGTAGTTGGATCTTCAACCAAAAAGCCCGCTTTTCAACCAAATAAATATATTTTCACCCAAATAGTTAAATTTTTAACGAATTTTCTGCCAAAAAATATAACTTTTGAACGAAATTCATGAACTTGCAACCAAATAGTTGAATTTCCGACTAGAAAAATCAATTTTCAAACACAAATGGAATAGTTCAATTATGAGTTTAAAAAAAAATTAATTTTCAAGGAAAAAAAAGTTTCAAGAATAGTTAAATTTTCAAGCAAAAATTTTGAAAAATTAAAAATTGCTGAAGTGAGAACAGTTAAAATTGCAGTTGATGAATTTGAAATATTCCATTTTTTAATTAGGTATTTAACTTTGTACCTTTCAACTAAAATTGTTAATCTTCTAATACCTATTTAAAAGGTACTATATATTTTGAAACTGCTTTAATTTTGTATTGGATAATAACTTCTGTCTCCAGTTTTCACATTTTCAACTTGCTTTAAAATGTTTCATCTTCAAATTTCTTTCAAGAGTATGTATTTTTAATGGTCAGCAATTAAAACGTGTACCTTATTTATTCATAAATAATTCATTTAAGTGCTATAATTGCTTGAATTATTATTCAATAATGGTTACAATTTCAAATATCGTACATATATTTAAAGAGAAAAGGGGAAAAAGGGGAAGTTTTTTGAGAATAGGGGGAAAAGGGGGAATTTCAAGAAAAAAGGGGAAACTATGAAAAAAAGGGGACGACTGTGCACCCTGACAACCCCATAATAAAGGTTTCCTTTTTCATAATATTTAATAGGTTTTTATACAAAATTATGAATTTATACCAAAAATAACAAAAGTTTACAATTTGTAACAGCTAGTTTTATAATGTTTTATATTTTTTCTTTGAGAAATTACAAATTTCTACACACAATTATGAATAAATACTGTTTTCTGAAAGAAATAGAATAATCTATTACTCCAAGACTTATGGTTAGTTTTTCATAATTTTTAATAGGTTTTTGTAAGAAATGAAGAATTTCTAAAAAGTTAAATCAATATGTAATCACATATTTCTATGAAAAATTAAAAAAACGTAAAATCCCAAATCACTAATTTTCTACAATTTTATATGAAAACGTTATCCTTGTAGAAAGCTGTGGTTTTTTGTAAATAATTTTTCTTGAGTTATACGTGAAAACTGACAAAAATTAAAAGGTTCCCTAAAGAGGAATTATCCTCTTCCAACCCGAACGGACACACTATCAACATTTGAAAAATTTTAGACGCTGCAAATATAAAAAACAGATAATTTCGGAATTTAAAAAACTTTTCATATATTATGTAAATTAAACAGAATTAAGACATACAACAAATTACGCCGAAAATCTAAGATTTTGTTATCATCCCTTTTTACGAAAAATTTATTACGAGTCCAAAATGAATTAAAAATTCATAGAAATTTTCGTAGAAATTATTCGAAGTTTTCATCACAATTCATCCAAATTTTCCCACAAATTCATAGAAATTATTTCCACCAGGTAATGTCTCATTTCGCAAGTTCAAAATTCACCGCGAAGTACTAAAATAATTATTAAGACTTCAAAATAGATACGAATACAAAAAATGAAGTCAATTTTTCAAAATTCCATTACTTTTCCCGGGGTTTCAAAACTTTTTCAAAATACACGACTTTTCATTTACAACTTACCCTATCGCTTGAATAATATTCGTTGGATTAATTTTATGGAAAGGAATAGCAGGAACAATTGCGCTCTCCTTTAATTTCGAAGTCAATTCCAAAATTCCCGTCGTAACAGGCTTGCTAATTTGAGCAAGAGATATTGAATCCATCATAGAGTCTGCGTCTGAAATAAATTATGACCATTAAATACTGTACGTATTTCCAAAACCATGAAGTTTTTAAAAATTAAAAGATACTTAGATTCTAACTCACTCGGTGCAATAATGTTGTTCTCAGGATGATAAGCGATTCTGATGATATTTCGTTCACCTTCAAGGATAAAGATTTCATCCTTGGTGCACGCGATATCAGTAACGTGTCGTACATCACTTACGGCAAACATAACATTTATATTAGTTGGATTTAGAACGTAAATGACATCTTCGCTGTATGTAACTAACAAATCATCAGAAAATGGCAGAACAATACCAAAGGACGGTTCCCCTCGACTTTTTCGTGCACTTTCTGGCGCTGGGTTTAGTAATTCTACCTGTGTGTGAACGGACCGAATCGCATCCTTTAAATAAATAAAAAAAGTTAAAAGAGAGCTGATTTGAAAAATCAATACAGATGAAATTCTTTCGTTTCTGCACCTTAAACATCAGTGTTTTGAGCACAGTTCCATTTTTATCAGCCTGCCAAAGTCTCAAGCTGGGCCTACTTGCATAAATCACAGGTTCTTGTATGTGACTTTGTCGATTTCCAAATACTGCTCCTAATTTTCCTAATCTGTAAATAATTGAACATATTATTTAAAAATAACGATGTCTTATCTTTTGTATTAAAAAAAATATATTAGGTTCGACACTAACGTTTTTCGTTCCTTTTGACCAACTTGCATGACTTTTCCTTTATTATTTAAATTGACAAGTATCGTTCGAAATACTGTAGAAACTAAGAGCAATCCTTGTTGGTAACTGAGCTGTACAACTGAATATTTTTCGTTTAAAAGCTCAGATGACTTTGACAAATGCTGTAAGAATCAATTAAATCAGTTTTAGACAGTGAATGAAATGTATTTGAATATTAATAATAATTGAAGAATATTTTACCTACCATGTAAAAGTCAATTTCCGTAAAAACAACTAAACCGTCTTGATCTCCACTGAAAAGCTTCATCCCATTTTTTGACCAGTCGACTGTTGTAACTGCAGATTTGTGTAAACCTGCTATGTTATATCTTTCAACCTAAAAGAAAATAAACATTAATTATTTATAGAGTTCGGACTCATTTCAGAGATAAAACATAGTGTTAATAGTGGAATAAATTTCGAAAAAAGTAGCAAAATAGTGGCAAGACATTTTTTAAATAATAAACTTATATGTATATAAATCACGCAAGCCTCGTATAGACTACAGAGATTTTAAGAATATCGCATAAGTGGCACACATTCGCTGATAATTTCAAAAAATGCCTTTCTTTAGGAATACGGAGTGAAAGTTTCAGAAAAAGATTCCAATTTGCAATTTTTTTGAAGAATATTATAACACATATAGAAGCTACCCATATAGAAAATACATCAAGTGATAAACAATATGTCATAACTTGAATTTTCTTCTTTCTAGCATAAAATCCTATGTAATTTCTGATTATATTTGCACAAATGAAATTAATGTGAAGCCCATTCATTTTTTAAAGTGATAAGGCATAGAAAAATTGAACAAATAAGTATTGTAAATACATTCCATAAAAGAGTATTGATAATATGTCATTCTATTCAGGTATTTTTAACTTCTGAAAGATTTTATTATGTTTTCAAAGTTATTATAGAAGTGCTATTTTCATATTTTGTTATCATTTAATCAAATTTTGTAAAAAAACTGTTTAATTCAATTTCTTATACCAGAGTTAATACGGAATTCTGATTTCCAAATTCCAGGTCTATTCGTACCGAAAAAATCCGAACATTCATACAGAAATTTCGGTACATGTAGCCACGGCTTTTATTTAGCATTGTTTCTTCTTGAAGCCATTCAAATTTGAATATTTTTAAATATGTAACTTATTTATTTTTATATTATTCAATAACTCTAAGCTGTTTTAATTTTAAACGATTCCTAATTGACTTTATTGCTAATTTTGAAACCCTTTCAATTTGATCTAATTAATTTTTGCACAATATTCAATTTAAAAAACATGGAAATTGTACTTTGGAACAGTGCAATTGAAATATAAAATTGTTCTCCTTTTAATAATCGAATTTGAGATTATTCAACTTCGGAAATTTTCCACTCTAAAATATTCAACCAATAAGTGTAAAAAATTAAAATGGTACAATTTTTTATGATTTTTCTTTTGAAAATTGAAAAAAGTTGAAAATGTCATACAATCTGAACCTTAATATATAAAGAATAGATCATTTAGGATAATGTAAATTAATTTTTGTATATACTGCCTTTGGGACTATTTTGCGCTATCAGGGATCACAGCGCAGAAGGAGCTCAAAAAAGGGGAAAATAGGGGAAAAATTAAACATTTATTTTTATATTTCGAAAAGTAAAAACAATTTTTTTATTAGAAATTGTATATTTTTAAATAATTTTCCATGATTTTTCAATGATTTCTGCCATTAAAGAATTTATTTTAAAAAATTGGAGATACTTAGATCATTGGGAATCCATTCACAGTGATATAAGATAGTCCGAGAAAAAATGAAGTTAGTTAAATACACAATTTTTATATGTTTAACATCGTTCTCATAAAAATTTCTTTCCAAGATTGGTCATCTCTTCCTTACTATAATTAATACTTTCAATGTAAATTTAAAACTACACTCTTCAGTAGAGCGAAGTAAAAATGCTAAAATTAATCGAATCGTTTGAACTGAGGGATAACAATTTGTGTTCCGACCTCCAAAATGAGTAAAGAAAAAAATTTTGAAATTTTTTTGGATTGATTTAGACCTGAAATTTCTTGAGCTTGGACCAAAAAAACATGTTCTTATTTTCTACTCATGGCAAACATTTTTTTCCGAGGTGTATATAACGTTCCAAAATAGCAAAAAATCTGAAATCCCAGACATCCTATACTATATCGCGACAGAAGTTTTTTCCGAAAAAGAAAAATGATAAAATGTTTCTTTGGTTCAAGCTGAATAAACTTCAGGTTTGAAATATCCTTTTTTGTTAATGTCTGCATAGGGCTCAATAAAAAACCCTGTTTTTGCACATTTAAAAAAAAAATGCTACTGCGCAAAAAATTTATATCTAAATTTCGTTATTTTTTTATTTTTTACTAGTACAAACTGCAAATATAACAAATCCGTCATAATTTTTAAACCAATAGGAAATATTTTGAATTTGAAACCGTTATATTTTACTGATTAAACATTTTTTTTACTTTTGTCAAATGCCAACTCTTCAGTGCTCTTAAACTCAAATTAAAAATTGCTCAAGTTAAAACATTTAACATTGCAGTTGATGAATTTGGAACATTCCATTTTTTAATTAGGTACGTATATAAAGTGTTCACCTTCTAATAGTTATTTAAAAAGTACTATGTATTTTATAATGTTATTGGTACCTTATTTATTATTAAATAATTTATTTAAGTGCTATAATTGCTTTAATTATTATTCAATAATGGGTACACTTATTAATTTCAGAGAATTTTCCGCGTATTTCAAATATTGTATATTTAAAGAGAAAAGGGGGAAGTTTTTTGAGAATAGTGGGAAAAAGGGGAATTTCAAGAAAAAAGGGGAAACTAAGAAAAAAAAGGGGAAGACTGTGCACCCTGCGCTATATATTTACGTATTTGAGACATATTATTTCAGTCAATCAGCGAAGAAGTCCGAAAATATTTGTAAAGAAAAAATGAAAAAAATATTGGAATTTTTTCAAAATAGTGGCATGGATCAAAAACAGTGTCAAATAATATAGAATAGTGTCAATAGTGGCGTGAGTCGTTAGTCCGAGCCCTGCATTTGAAACATTTTAAAATTTTTAAACAAATTTTATTAAAACAGATTCAATACCTGTTTCTTTTGTTTCGGTTTCAGACTTTCCGGCAAAGAGTCCGGAGGTTGTTTTGGTATTTGAAAAACTGTAACAATTCCTTGATCATTTCCTGCAGCAACCATGTAATCTACTGTTGAAATCACTCGTACACAAGTGATTACTGCACTAATATTCTGTAAATAAAATTAATTTTAGGTTCTTGCATTAAAAAATGAACATTCTGTTCTTTTATATTTAATTTTTTACTTTTAATACTATTACATCAATAATTTACTAATACAGGGTGTCTACTCAAATCCTGGAAAAAAATTCCCTGACAATTCCAGGTTTTTTCCAGGTATCCCAAGTTTTTTCCAGGTATAATTTTTCACAGCATGTAGCCATTCAAATGTTTCGTATATTTTAAAACAATCGACTCGGATATGTATACAGTTTTGCGAATCTATTATAAATAATGTTTTTTTTCAGTTTCTAGGAATTCAATTAATATTACAAGATATTCTTAAATATTTTAACACGAACGAATAATTAAATGATTAAATAATACTAAAAACCTCTTAAAGTCCATGAATTTGAATAATAATTCAAACAAGTTTTTATTTCATATACTTATACTTAAAATGCAGTGCATATTTTAGTAAAATTAATGTAGGCACTATATATAATTCAATTTAAACCATCTAAATTGCTAACTTTTCAAGTAAAAATTTGGATTTTCAAAAAGATAGATGAATTTTTAACCAAATAGTTGAATTTTCAACCAAAAAGATTACTTTTTTTTACCAAAAATACGATTTTTCAAAACAATACATTAATTCTCAATTAAAAAATTGAATTTTTAACTGAAAAAGATCAATTTTCAAACAAATAGCTGAATTTTGAACAAAAAAGATCAGTTTTCAACAAAAATGAAAAAGTTAAATTTTCAGTTAAAAAAATTAATTTTCCAGAAAAAAAAAAATTTATTTTAAAAACAAATTTAATTTAACTTTCAACCAAGTAGTTTTATTTTCAATTGAAACGATGAATTTTCAAAAAATGATGGATATTTAGCTGGAATACTTGAATTTTAAACCAAGAAAATGAATTTTCAACCACAAAGACGATTTTTCAATAAAATACATGAATTTTCAACTGAAATGATTAATATTCAACTGAAACAGTTGATTTTTTTACCAAAAAGATGACAAAACTAATTTTCAAAAAAAATTTACATTTTCAAACAAAGTGATGAATCTTCAACTGGAATAGTTGAATTTTCAACCAAAAAGATTAATTTTATACCAAAAAGGCGATTTTTCAAAAAATACATCAGTTCTCAATTAAACAGTTGAATTTTCAACTAAAAAAGATCAATTTTCAAACAAATAGCTGAATATTGAACTAAAAAAGATCAGTTTTCAACCAAAAATGAAATACTTCAATTTTTATTTAAAAAAAATGAATTTTCCACATACAAAGAATTTATTTTAAAAACAAATTCAATTTAACTTTCAAACAAGTAGTTTTATTTTTAAGCAAAAAGATAAATTTTCAACTAAAATGATGAATACCTAGCTGGAATATTTGAATTTTAAACCAAGAAAATGAATTTTCTACCACAAAAACGATTTTTCAACAAAATACATGAATTTTCACCGAAACTGGAATAATTGATTTTTGAACCAAAAAGAAGAATTTTCAACCAAGAAGATTATTTTTAATAAATAAGACAAATTTTTAATAAAATACATGAATTTTCAATTAAAAAGATAAATTCTCAATCAACAATTGAATAGTCGAACTTTCACTTAAAAATTAATGTTTAAAATTAAATTACGAACAACAAGATTAATTTTCAATCCATAAGATTAATTTCTACTGAAAGTGAAAATTTTCTAAAAAAATAATAAGAAAATAATAAATAATATAAGAAAAAAAATAAAAATAGTAAAAAAAAAATAATTTTTCAACTAAATACTGAATAGTAACATTTCCAATAACAAAAATAATTTTGAACGAGAAAAAAACAAACAAATTTTCAATTCTTTCGGAAAATATGAACTCGGAACGAAAAATGTGTCAGCTGATATTTCAAACAGAAAAGATTACAATTTTCAATCAAAAATAATGGGATTCAACCAAAAAGATCGAATTTTCAACCAAATAGATAAATATAGTAATAGAGAGCTATACTTTTACAAATGAAGAATCATTTTCATTCAATTCAATACTGTAATTTTTAAAAAGGTAGGCGACTTCTTCAAAATTTCCCTGACTTTAAAAAAAATTCCCTGATATTTCCAGGTTTTTCCAGGTAGGGTAGACACCCTGTAATAGTAAAAAAATACCTCGCATCGAAGTTTCTGCAATTCTCCATTTTCACGATTGAACCAGTAAACAAGCCCGTGATTCGTACCGATTGCAATAAATTCCGGCACCACATCCAGACATGTAAAGTTGATATTTTGAGAAAAAATACCGTTTTGAATCTTTGCTGGTAACCTTTGAAGAAGGGCTGCAAGTGGAGCCCATTCTCTCAATAAGCCACTGTCTTCACTCATTGGAGTCGTCATTTTTACCTGAAATTATTATAATGTTTAATAAATTTGAGTCGCGTGCATCACTCTACCTAAAAAATTAATATTCTGCAATATGTACTGGGAACGGAGTATTCACGGAAGCAATATACATTTCTATAGTAATATGCACTCCTTGGATAGTAATATATTATAAATAATTAATGAGATTTTCAATCGTTTCTAATAACTTGATCAACTTTTATACACAACATAATTCTTGCAGTTTGTAGGTTAAGTTTAGCAATATTCAAGAAATGTCTCCTTTGCTATAAATGTTTTTTTCTTAAATAGCAAACAAGGTAATGTTATTATCGAATTAAACATAAAAGGGCGTAAAAATCGGCTTTATGTACACTTACCGATTACTCCAAAGTTGTTCACTAGAGCAAGTTGAAGTCGTTATCATCTAACATTTTTTTCCTTTTTTTGCACGCTGGAAGTATTATTTACATTTTTACGGAGTTTAAACTCATGTATCTTATGGTTTATGATCCGATATGGCATTTAAAATAAAACTAACCACATCCCGGTTCACGAGTATTTACTGCACACGTCAGAAATTCTTGGAAATTCTTTTATTGACAGATGACGGAGACAGACAGACAGGTCAGAGTGGTTCAGAGCAGCCATATTGAATTCGCGGGAACTTTAAATTTTGTACATTAAACTGATTTATTTCGAGGTTCAAGAATTAAAAACACAATAAATTTAAATTCATATAATTTCCTTCTTTAATGTTATGACTTATATAACATTAATTTAATCAAATTTTTGAGTGATACAAACGACAATTGTCCATAAAAATTAATTTGTCTGGAATAAAATTATTTCAGAACAAAGAGAATTTTCAAAATTTGTACATATAAAAATATTCATATATTTAAAATTATAAATATAATAGTTAAAATAAACAAAAATACCTTTATAATTCATTCAGTCGAGAAAAAAACTCTCTCATTTCATCATAAAAATCTCATATCAGCTCACAAATAAATTTTCCAAAAATAAATTCGATAAACCATCATTATTGAGAGTCTCACTCTTCGAACAACATTTATTCGCTGCAGATTGAAACACACAGTCAATTTTTTCATAACTACTATTAGTCTCATTAGGCCTCAATCCGTAATAGTCTTCCAAAAAAGTTAAAACAGAGTCCTTATCTTGTAAAACGTTAAAAACTTTCTTCTCCTTCTTAGGTAAAACTTTTTCCAACATAAAAACCAAATGATGATGAAAAGTCAAGAAATTAGTAGGCATGCTTGACGTTATATCAAGCCAGTCTTGAACACAACTTAATGGTGTATTTGAATGTCCAGAAAATAGGGCAGGATTAGTTAAAATTCCACCTGCAGCCATCACACCATTGCATCTGGATTCCTGATAAAGAAGCTCTGCATCTTCTAAGGTCTTGACACCTCCGTTAGCAATCATTGGTATTTTAACAGAATCCCTTAATATTTTTAAACTTTCTAAATTGATCGGCTCGTTGCGCATGTCTGGTGTTCTTGCATGAACTGTGATAAAAGATGCTCCTGCATTTTCTATTGTTTGGCAGAGTTGAACGACTTTCTTTATATCTTTTAAGATACGAATTTTCACCGAGACTGTGAAGGGATTGGGAATGCGATTTCGAACTTGGTATATTAAATCTTTTATAAGCTGAGGTTTGCTTAATAAATTTGCTCCGTATCCCTCCTTCATAGCCCAGCGTTGAGGGCAGCCGCAATTTAAATCCACGCCGTTCGAATACCTGAAAATTAATTTTATGTTCGAGTTTATTAACATTTTATAAGTGTTAGAAATGTCGAATTTATATCGTTCTCGCAGGGCGTCTAGCGATTCTCGAAAACAAAATTCAAAGTATTTTCCAGGTGTTCCAGGTCAAGAAATCAAAATTTTTTTAGATCAAAAATTCAAGTATTTTATAAATCAGATTTTTATTCAAAAGGAACCACAATTAATTTCTATACTGTTATATTTTATTAAATACTTGAGAAAAAGAAATTATTGATTTAACCGCAACATTCGTAAATTATAGAATTTTACTAAAAACGAAAAACCGTGTGTTTAGAATACAATGTTTGAATGCAATTTTTAATTTAGCTAAAGTTTTTCTCCATTTTTTTAGTTTAAAAATCCCTTGTAGTCTATAAAATAAAGCAAAAATACTAAAAGTGTCTATGAATCTCTTTATATGTTCTATAATTAACCAAAGATCAATTTTAGCTTTATTTTTTGTTTAATTTTCAAAAGCAAGATTTCTTTTTCTAAAAGAGACACTTATTTTGCGAGCCAACAAACAGTACCATAAGTACTATAATAGATCATTCCCGAAATAAAATTGTCGAAATTCTAAAATATCCAAAACTATCAAATTTCCAAAATAAATTATAAATAAAACATCCTTTTATTTCATGAAAACATTTTTTACTTAATTATTTATTTAATATTGAAACCATTTTTCAATTGTTAAGATTCGGGACTTTTATAGCCTGCAATCTTTCCTGTGCCAAAAATTCTACAATTTTGGATATTTTCTGAAATTTTCTATTTCGAATATTTTTTTTTGTTTTGTGAACTTTGCAGTGTTGGAAATTTTATTTTTCGGGATTTTTCAGTCTTCCTCAAAATTATTTTAAATCCGACATATAAGATGACTCATATTCAATATAACAATTTTGGAAGCAAGTGAAATCCCATATATTTTTTTTAAATCACTTGAAATACCTCATAATTTTTTAGATCTCTTCAAATTACTTGAAATCCTTGAAGTTCCATTGGAATCTTTTAAAATATTTTGCAATCCCTACAAAATCTTTTGAGATTTCTTAAAATGTTAAAATCTCGTGGAACCCCTCAAAATCTTTGTGAGTAACTTCAAATCTTGTGAAATCCCTTGAAATATTTTTAAATACTTCGCCAATCCTTAAAAATTTTTAAATACTTTGGGGTATTTAGAAATCTCTTGATATCTCTTGAAATCTTACTTGAAAACACGTCAAACCTTTAGAAGTTTTGTAATACGCCGTGCTCAATCCGTTTAATACTTTGAAACCCATTAAAAACTTTTTTTTAATTCATCAAAATCTCTTTAAATCTTTTAAAGTCTTCTAAATTTAGTTCAAATCCATTCAAATTTTGAAATATTCTCGGAAATTCGTTGAAATATTCTTGAGTCACTTGAAATCTTTAGAAAATCGGTGAATTCCTTGAAATATTTTAAAGCAGGGTGTCTACTCAAATCCTGGAAAAAAATTCCCTGACAATTCCAGGTTTTTTCCAGGTATCCCAAGTTTTTTCCAGGTATAATTTTTCATAGCATGTAGCCATTCAAATATTTCGCATATTTTAAAACAATCGACTCGGATACGTATACAGTTTTGCGAATTTATTGTAAATAATGTGTTTTTTTTCAGTTTCTAGGAATTCAATTAATATGACAAGATATTCTTAAATATTTTAGCGCGATCGACTAATTAAATAATACTAAAAACATAATTAATGATTTCTTGATTTTTTCTTTTAAAGTCCATGAATTTGAATAATAATTCAAATAAATTTTTATTTTATATACTTATACTTAAAACGCAGTGCATATTTTGGTAACTGAAAAAGATTATTTTTCAAACAAGTAGCTGAATTTTGAACAAAAAAAGATCAGTTTTCAACAACAATGAAAACGTTAAATTTTCAGTAAAAAAAATGAATTTTCCAGAAAAAAACAGACTTATTTTAAAAACAAATTTAATTTAATTTTCAACCAAGTAGTTTTATTTTCAAGCATAATGATAAATTTTCAACTAAAATGATGAATACCTAGCTGGAATACTTGAATTTTAAACCAAGAAAATGAATTTTCTACCACAAAGACGATTTTTCAACAAAATACATAAATTTCCAACTGAAATGATTAATCTTCAACTGAAATAGTTGATTTTCTAACCAAAAAAAAAAAAAAAAATTGATTAGCATTTCGAACTCGAAAGATCATTGCCTCACTACCCGATTTGGGTAGTGTTTCTAGGTGGATAAATACTACCAGTGTGGGTCCACCACACCCACGACTAACACACACACCACTAACCAAAAAGATGAAAAAATAATTTGCAACAAAAACAAAACTAATTTTCAACAACATTGTTACATTTTCAAACAAAGTGATGAATCTTCAACTGGAATAGTTGAATTTTCAACCAAAAAGATTAATTTTCTACCAAAAAGGCGATAAAAAAATACATTAATTCTCAATTAAGCAGTTGAATTTTTAACTAATAAAGATCAATTTTCAAACAAATAGCTGAATATTGAACTAAAAAAGATCAGTTTTCAACCAAAAATGAAATAGTTAAATTTTCATTTAAAAAAAATTAACTTTCCACACACTAAAAATTTATTTTAAAAACAAATTCAATTTAACTATCAACCAAGTAGTTTTATTTTTAAGCAAAAAGATAAATTTTCAACTAAAATTATGAATAACTAGCTGGAATATTTGAATTTTAAGCCAAGAAAATGAATTTTCTACCACAAAAACGAGTTTTCAACAAAGTACATGAATTTTCACAGGAAATGATCAATCTTTAACTGGGATAATTGATTTTTGAACCAAACAGAAGAATTTTCAACCAAGAAGGTTATTTTTAATAAATAAGACGAATTTTCAATAAAATACATGAATTTTCAATTAAAAAGATAAATTGTCAATCAACAATTGAATAGTTGAACTGTCACTTAAAAATTAATGTTTAAAATTAAATTACAAACAACATAATTAATTTTCAATCCATAAGATTAATTTCTACTAAAAACGGGAAAATTTTCTGAAAAATAATAAAAAAAGAATAAATAATAAAATAATAACAGAATAAAAAAAATAAAAAAAGTAAAAAAGATAATTTTTCAACTAAATATTGAATAGTAACATTTTCAATAACAAAAATAATTTGTAATTAAAAAAAAAAATTCCAACAAAAGAGTAACTCTCAACCAAGTAATTAAATCTTCTTTCGGAAAATATGAACTCGGAACGAAAAATGTGGCAGCTGATATTTCAAACAGAAAAGATTACAATTTTCAATAAAAAATAATGGAATTCAACCAAAAAGATCGAATTTTCAACCAAATAGATGAATATAGTAATAGAGAGCTATACTTTTACAAATGAAGAATCATTTTCATTCAATTCAATACTGTAATTTTTAAAAAGGAAGGCAACATCTTAAGAATTTCCCTGACTTTAAAAAAAATTCCCTGACATTTCCAGGTTTTTCCAGGTATATAAAAATTCCCTGACAATTCCAGGTTTTCCAGGTTTTCCAGGTAGGGTAGACACCCTGTAAAGTTATTTGCAACCATTTTGAAAGTGCTGTGAAATATATTGAAATATTTTGAAATATACTTCGTCAATCCCTCAAATTCTTTTAAATCTTTTTAAATCCCTCAAAATCCCTTGAAATATGAATGAAAACGGAATTTGGTATTATAATTTGGAATTAATGTAAATGATTTTCTTTTATTCAATAAAATTAAGTTTTATTCCCTTATCAAAGTAGATAACTTAATAAGACCTGTATTTGCAGGGGCGGCGCAGCCAGCATGGATGTCATGGAGAACTCCAGACATGTAAATTTCCAACCATGGAAATTCCATACATGGAAAACTGGACGGGAAGATGAAAAAAATAATTTACTTCTGCTTCAAAAATATATCTCTTGTCTGGGTTCACTAAGTACCTGAATTTGGATGAAGAATTTGAATTTCGTCCAAGTTTGCATGGGTCGTTACCGAATTTTGATGTTTATAGTCTTGAATTTATTGTTCTCGAGTTGTCGCTCAACAGAGGGTGCACGCCCATTCCGTCAGTCTGGTCACGGGATTGCCCCCTATGGTTAATGTTATTTCCACTTATTTCGGTTACTTTGAAAATATACCTGGGTCACAATTAGGTCAGAGTCCTCAGTTTTAGATTGCATTTTGCACTGAGAACATCTCTTTTAAAATCAAAATGGTAAGCGTAAACGCAGTGATTGTCTGTCAGACACGAATGTGAGAAAAAGAGAAGAAGTTGGAGGAAGAAGAAGTGATTGAAAAAACGCGGCTTTTAGACAATTTTTGTGTGTGTACAAAGAAAGAAAAAAACATCTCCGGGACCTTACTTAAAT
>CAKNXH010001753.1:27134-59929 GCA_932178445.1 Andricus quercusramuli
AATAATAATATTATATTTAAATAATGCTAGAAAGATGCGTTTTTTTTTAATTTCTGGCTTTTTGTCCAATTTTCATTTGGAGTGAAGTGATAATGAATTGAACTTAACAAAATAATTGTTTAAACAAATTATTATTGTTTATGACTATGTTGATCTATATCGATTGCGCCTGATAGTTGCGGTTTTTGGGCAATTTTTACCTTTCTTTCCATTTTTCACTTACTGAGGTAATAATTAAATAAAGTTAACAAAAAAAATGTTCAAACAATTTAATATTGTTTATAACTATCTTTTCTTATATAAGTGCTAGAAAGTGGCGGTTTTTTCTAAAATCTTTCACTTTGTTTCGCCTGCTTAATTACTAACAATTAATAAATAAACATTAGAAAACTATATTTTAAATAATCTCTTTCCTTTTCGTGGACATATATTTTTCTGGAATAAAACAGATATTTAGAATTCTTTGTTTTTGCCGTTTGTGTGAAATAGCTTTTTTTCTTTAAATTAATCCTTTTAAGCATTTGGAAAAGAGCAAAAATAATTCACATAAAACAACAATACCTTTCGATAAAATCAGTTTTGTTTTGGTTGACTTATTACTTGTTCATAAATAAAAATTTTTTAAATTATTTAATAATTTATTAAAAGTAATAAAATTGTTGTTCTTATATATATTCCTTTTTATTTCTTGAATTTTTAATCCCCTAGTAATTAATTAGAATATCTGCAGAATTTTTTATTATAATATCGGGATATTCGTGGGACATTTTACTATGGTATTGGGATATCCTGTGGACATTCCGTGCGGGATATCGTTAGGATATCCTGTCACGATATCCTCAGGAGCAGAAATCTCGATATCCCTGGAATATGCCACGGATATCCCGGGAGATTTATGGGACATTGCTCAGGATATCACATATGCTGCCTAGATATCCTAGGGATATGCCAAGGATATCATTTTGTTGTGAGGGACTCCATTCTCTGAGAAAATTGCTAAAAACAATAATAAATTGTTTAAACAATTCATGAAAATATATAATTTGCAGTATAAGGTAATATTTTATGTATTAGAAGCAATTGGCATTAAAAAACCGCAAAAAAATCATAATTAGCGCCAAAAACTTGCAAAACCCATTTTTTCACTTATGGGGTTTCTTTAAGACCCTATAAAACAGACTTATGGCGTTGGTTTTTGAAAAGTGATATTTCATTCGTATTCTATGGCTAATTGTGAAGAGAAATGTTGAGTTTCAACTCATTTGAGATAATATTGAGGATTCTTAATAGGATTTACAAAAACGTATTTTTTTTATAGGAAATACAGGTTAAACTTCATGGGGCTTGCGCCACCCCTAAATATCATTTTTTTCAAAACAAAAAAAAATGGATTTATTTTTGGGTAGATTCGAACAAATTTGGGGGGTGACCCGATAAAAATTCAAAAAAATAAAATAAAATTTCCAATGCAAATTTGGACCACCCTAGTGCACAGTCTTCTATTGAATAATAATGAAAGTAATTATAGCACTTAAATAAATTATTTATGAATAAATAAGGTACACGTTTCAAGTGCAGACCATTAAAAATAAATAATCTCTTAAAAAATGTGAAGATGAAACTTTTTAAAGCAAGTTGCAAATGTGAAAACTGGAGACAGAAGGTATTATCCAATATAAAATTGGAACAGTTACAAAATATATAGTACTTTTTAAATAATTATTAGAAGATTAACACATTTTAGTTGAAATGTACAAAGTTAAATACCTAATTAAAAAATGGAATATTCCAAAATCATCAGCAGCAATTTTAAATGTTCTAACTTGAGCAATATTTAATTTTTCAAATCTTCACTTGAAAATTTAACTATTGTTTGAACTTTGTTTTCGTTGAAAATTAATTTTTTTAAACTCACAATTAACTATTTGGTTGCAAGTTCAAATTTCGTTCAAAACTTATATTTTTTGACAGAAAATTGGTTAAAACTTTAACTATTGATTGAATATATATTTATTTTGTTGAAAAGCTGACTTTTTGGTTGAAAATCAAACTACTTTGTTAAAAATTCATTTTTTTAAACTGAAAATTGCAACGTTTAATTGAAATTATTTTTTGTATTGAAAGCTTATATTTTTTAGTTAAAAATTCGAATGTATTGTAGAAAGTTCTTTTTTTTTTACTCAAAAATTCAATAATTTGGTAGAAAATTGGTTTTTTTATTTGAAAATTAGTTTCTTGAAATGAAAATGTGGCAATTTCATTTTTTGTTCAAAGTTCAATGTTTGATTGAAAATTATTTTTTGTATTGAAAGCTTATATTTTTTAGTTAAAAATTCAAACGTATTGTAGAAAGTTCTTTTTTTTGCTCAAAAATTCAATAATTTGGTAGAAAATTGGTTTTTTCATTTGAAAATTAGTTTCTTGAAATGAAAATGTGGCAATTCCATTTTTTGTTCAAAGTTCAATATTTGATTGAAAATTATTTTTTGTAATAAAAGCTTACATTTTTTAGTTAAAAATTCGAATGTATTGTAGAAAGTTCTTTTTTTTTACTCAAAAATTCAATAATTTGGTGGAAAATTGTTTTTTTTTCATTTGAAAATTAGTTTCTTGAAATTAAAATGTGGCAATTACATTTTTTGTTCAAAGTTCAATGTTTGATTGAAAATTATTTTTTGTATTGAAAGCTTATATTTTTTAGTTAAAAATTCGAATGTATTGTAGAAAGTTCTTTTTTTTTACTCAAAAATTCAATAATTTGGTAGAAAATTGTTTTTTTTTTCATTTGAAAATTAGTTTCTTGAAATGAAAATTAGTTTCTTGAAATGAAAATGTGGCAATTCCATTTTTTGTTCAAAGTTCAATGTTTGATTGAAAATTATTTTTTGTATTGAAAGCTTATATTTTTTAGTTAAAAACTCGAATGTATTGTAGAAAGTTTTTTTTTTTTTGCTCAAAAATTCAATGCTCAAAAATTCAATAATTTGGAAGAAAATGGATTTTTCATTTGAAAATTAGTTCCTTGAAATGAAAATGTGGCAATTCAATTTTTTGTCCAAAGTTTAATGTTTGATTGGAAATTATTTTTTGTATTGAAAGCTTATATTTTTGAGTTAAAAATTTAAATGTATTGTAGAAAGTTCTTTTTTTTACTCGAAAAATTCGTCCGTTTTTGTAGAAAAATAATCTTCTTGCTTTAAAATTCGACATTTGGAATACAATTTTTTTTCTTTATTGACTAAAAATTCTTTTTGGGTTGAAAATTCGTTTTTTCAGATTAAAGATTCAACTGTATTGTAGAAAATTTGAATTTTCTCTGAAAAATTCAACAGTTTGGTAGAGAATTCAACTGCTTTGTTAAAAATTCATCATTTTAGTTAACGTTCTTTTTTTGTTTGTTAAAAACTAGGTTTTTAACTAAAAATGTTAATGTTTGTTTGAAAATTACCTTTTAAATTAAAAATTCATATTTTAATGTTAAAAAATCAACTGCATTGTAGAAAATTCTTCTTTCAGGCTTAAAAATTCAACAATTTGGGAGAAAATTCAGTTTTTTCAATTGAAAATTAATTTTTTGAAACAAAAATGTAACTTCGATTTTTGGTTAAAAACTGATATTCCTAACTCAACTATTTTTTTCAAAAATTATCTTATTTGTTGAAGATTTAAAATTGCGAAATTTAAAAATAAATTTCTTGCGCAGTTACAATTTTTTTGAAAATGTGCAAAAACATGTTTTTTTTTTCATTGAGTCATGCACACATTAAAGAAAATGTTGAATATGTCGAACCTGAAATTTATTCAGCTTGAACCAAATAAATATTTTTTTATTTTGCTTTTTCGGAAAAATATTTTTGTCGTGAGTTAGGATTTTTGGAATTTCATATATTTTTTGCGATTTTGGAACGTTATAAACCCCACGAAACAAATTTTTTCCCATGAATAAAAAAATATTAACATGTTTCTTTGGTTCAAGCTGACTCAATTTCAGGTTCGAATCAATCCAAAAAACATGTTTTTGTATATTTTCAAAAAATTCTAAATAAGGCCAATTTTTTTAATTTTCATAAATTTTAAATATGTAAGGCAAATTTTTTAAATTAAAAAACAAATTTTAATTGTAAATTTAAGAAAGAGAACAGAAGATAAAATGACAAATCTTGGAAAGAAATTTTTATGAGAACGATGTTAAACATATCAAAATTGTGTATTTAACTAATTTTATTTTTTCCCGCACTTTTTTATATCACTCTCGATGGATTTCCAACGATCTAGGTATATCCAATTTCTAAAAATAAATCTTTAATGAAAGAAATCATTGAAAATGATTTAAAAATGTAACATTTCTTACAAAAAGATTGTTTCTTCTTTTCGACATATGAAAATAAATGTTTAATCTTTCCCCTTTTTCGTGAGAAAACCACCCTATTTCCCCTTTTTTGAGCTCCTTTTGCGCTGTGATCCCTGTTATCGTGTAAATTTGGTTCATTCATTTTGCTGATTATATACTATAAAAAAGTGTGTAACTGATCTTCGTGTAAAATCCCTAACTTTCAAAAAAAATTACGCAGGTTGTGTAAGGTTTCAAATCAACTGATTTCTACGAAATTCATTGTAAAAATATATTTACTTAAATCATTTTACAAAGGCACGTTTGAATTTTTATAAAATTGCATTTTACCTATGTTTTGTATTTTCTGCGCCTTCTTATTCTTATTGTATATTAAATTCTCTGCAAGGAAAAACGAATTGACAAAAGACAAATCCTACATTGCCAGATTAAAACCAAGTTTAGACATACCGGCCTAACATAAATCCATAAATCACGAAAGACTTACACAATAAAATAGTAAAAAGGACAAAGAAGGAATTATTATTATAATCATGATATGCTTAAAATAATAATTCCCTTTTTCACTTTATATATATGTTATTCGTAGAGCACGCTTTGACAAAAGACATTTGCTTCAAGGTGAAAATGCACCTTTCGAATTATTACGTTTTTCTTAAAGTATACATAATTTACATATAAAATACTACTTATAATAAATAAATTGACTGCAGTACATTGACTAATAAATAGCGTTTTTTAAATAACTTATACAGTCTTCATAAAACAAGTACTCGCTCTTATACGAGTCCTTTCAGGTACGTTTAAAAAAATATTTACGAAAAAAATTAATGTGCTAGGCCAGCCACTCTCGCATCTTGTGGCTCTATCCTATTTTGCGTTTGACGAATTGCAAGGCGCTCCTGGTTGTGACAAACAGACCACAATTTCGGAAGGAATCGAGGCTTCATTACTGTCAGGAAATGCTCTCTCCATACCCTTTCGAGTTCCACGAGACCGCCTTCCAGCTTCTCAAAGTGTCGCACCACCTGCATTATATTACAAAAAATTTAGGTTAGTAGAATATAAAAAGTGTTCAACAGGATCTATGAAAACTAAAAAAGAAAACTCAGGTACGCGCAAAACCAAAGGAATAAAAATTGGGATATTTCAGAGATCAAATTTAAAAAAAAAAACGAATTTAAAGCTTTAGGGATAATTTAAACTTTTAAATGAAACTTTTTACTTTATTGAATAAATTTTTTATTACATTTTTTAAAGAAAAATTATTGCAAATGACAGTGAAAAATGAAACAATTTTAAAACGAAAATGTTTTAAATTCTGGACATTGTAATAATTTTGGGTTGAAATTAATTGAAAAATGAATTCTTCCCAAATGATTGAAGATGGTCGAGGTTGTACCAATAAAAATGGAAAAAGTTAACAATCAAACAATTGCAAAAAGTCGTATTAAGAATTAAACAACTTTTCAAAGAGGCGGTTAAATTTGAACAAATTAAAATTAAAACAATTCGATGAGAAAATTTTTGCATTCTCATCATTTATGATTGAGAAAGTATTAGAATTGTCTGAAATTTGACATCACAGTTTCTCAACGGATCTCCACGTTTTGAGACCCTCTGAATCCGAAACACACTTTTGTTAGGTCCCAAAAGAAAGAACGAGTTCGTTAACAAGCCATTTTAGATAGAAATTTAGTTATATAAAAAAAAAATTAGCAGAGTTATAGCATTTACAAAATTTTGAAAATCAATCGATAATGAAAATGTTAAGCCAAACAACGCAAGAACTGAAAAAAAGTCAAGACAAGAAAAACGTTGCTTTTTGAAAGCCCTGCGAGATTATCATAATACTTTTTAAATTTTCTTGAATAATCAGGGTGTCTACTCAAATCCTGGAGAAAAATTCCCTGACAATTCCAGGTTTTTTCCAGGTATCCCAAGTTTTTTCCAGGTACATATAATTTTTCACAGCATGTAGCCATTCAAATATTTCGCATATTTTAAAACAATCGACTCGGATATGTATACAGTTTTGCGAATTTATTGTAAATAATGTTTTTTTCCAGTTTCTAGGAATTCAATTAATATTACAAGATATTCTTAAATATTTTAGCGCGATCGATTAATTAAATAATACTAAAAACATAATTAATGATTTCTTGCATTTTTCTCTTAAAGTCCATGAATTTGAATAATAATTCAAATACATTTTTATTTAATATACTTATACTTAAAATGCAGTGCATATTTTGGTAACTGAAAAAGATCAATTTTCAAACAAATAGCTGAATTTTTAACAAAAAAAGATCAGTTGTCAACAAAAATGAAAAAGTTAAATTTTCAGTAAAAAAATGAATTTTCCAGAAAAAACAGACTTATTTAAAAAACAAATTTAATTTAATTTTCAACCAAGTAGTTTTATTTTCAAGCAAAAAGATCAATTTTAAACTAAAATGATGAATACTTAGCTGGAATACTTGAATTTTAAACCAAGAAAATGAATTTTAAACCAATAAAATGAATTTTCTACCACAAAGACGATTTTTCAACAAAATACATGAATTTTCAACTGAAATAATCAATCTTTAACTGGAATAGTTGATTTTTTAACCAAAAAGAAGAATTTTCAACCAAGAAGATTAATTTTTACTAAATAAGACGAATTTTCAATAAAATATATGAATTTTTAATTGAAAAGATAAATTGTCAATCAACAATTGAATAGTTAAACTTTCACTTAAAAATTAATGTTTAACATTAAATTACAAACAACAAGATTAATTTTCAATCCATAAGATTAATTTCTACTAAAAAAGCGAAAATTTTCTAAAATATAATAAATAATAAAATAATAATAGAATGAAAAAATAATAAAAATAGTAAAAAAGATCATTTTTCAACTAAATATTGAATAGTAACATTTTCAATTACAAAAATAATTTTGAACAAGAAAAAAACAAACAAATTTTCAACAAAATAGTTAAAGTTGCAACAGGAATAGTTAAATTTTCAGTAAAAAAAATTAATTTTCAGCCAAAGAAAAAACGGATTTTCAACAAAATAGCTCATTTTTCAACCAAGGAGATGAACTTTCAATTAAAATAATGAATCTTTGAAACAAAAAATTAATTTTCAACAAAAGGGTAACTCTCAACCAAGTAATTAAATCTTCTTTCGGAAAATATGAACTCGGAACGAAAAATGTGGCAGCTGATATTTCAAACAGAAAAGATTACAATTTTCAATAAAAAATCATGGAATTCAAACAAAAAGATCGAATTTTCAACCAAATAGATGAATATAGTAATAGAGAGCTATACTTTTACAAATGAAGAATCATTTTTATTCAATTCAATACTGTAATTTTTAAAAAGGAAGGCAGCCTCTTAAAAATTTCCCTGACTTTAAAAAAAATCCCCTGACATTTCCAGGTTTTTCCAGGTATATAAAAATTCCCTGACAATTCCAGGTTTTCCAGGTTTTCTAGGTAGGGTAGACACCCTGATAATCGAAAATTCAAATTTTGATCGCACAAAAAATAATAAAAAATTCCATTTTGTGGTCAAACTATGCACGATACAATTAAAGATGAGCACGCAAAAACTGTGCTCTTAAAAAAGATCTACAAATTTGCTATTAATCACTTTTCATATAACGCGTAGTTTTTGTCTTATTTGTAAAAAAACATAATTAAAAACAAAAAATTAAATTTTGTGATAAACGACACAAGCTACGAAAAAAATAAATGGATAAAAGTTGTTCACACGAAGATGAGATACGAATTTGTTATTAATCAATTTTTAATAAGACGCGTAGTTTTTGTTTTAGTCGTGAAAAATATAATTGAAAATAAAAAAATTACATTTTTGAAAAAATAACACGAGCTACAAAAAAAGTAGTCAACAAAAATTGTGCACCCAAACACATCTATTTTGTTATAAATCACTTTTTGATAGGACGCGTAGTTTTGGTTTTAATCGTAAAAAATAAAAATGAAAAATTTGTAGAAAAACGACGAAAGTTACGGAAAAAAATTGATAGACAAAAGTTTTTCATCCAAAAAGGAAATACAAATTTGTTCTAATTTATTACATTCTCATCATTTATGATTGAGTTGTTGTTTCGTGGACGTAAAATCAGAAGAACACTTACCATCCCAAAATTCTCTCTATACGTTAAATAATTTATAATCTTATAGGTTACACTGAAATTGAACAATTTTTAGAATCTTCAAGATCCAATTTTCGTCAACTTCGGTTTAAAAGTGCACGATATTCAATTTTTTTTTTAATTTTAGAGATAAAATTTGGTTATATGAATCCTCAGAATGTAAATAATTGAAAAACATTTACAATCATAAAAATTTGTGATTTAAATAAAGAATGTTTTCCGAACGAGTGTAGGTATTTAGGATGTTATTTTTTTATTCGGCATGGAAATTCTTTCTCTTTCAATTAATCCTAAAAAAATTAGAAAAATTACAAAATGGCAGCCGTTTTTCTAAAATTCTTACAAGTGGATTTTCTCAAAAGGTCCACTTTTTAACATTTCTTTTAAAAAGAAATAGCTGGCAATACAAAAAAAGTACAAACAAAAATTTCAAATAAAAGTGAAGCATCTAGAAAAGTTCTACTAAAACATCTGTTACTCTTTTGTGATAGCTTGTGGCGTTTACGAGAAAAGAAAAAAAATATATTTAAAACAAATCTCGGCCTCAAAAATGGTCAAGCCCGAATAAAACTGATAGAATTCCTTTCTGATGAGGCCGGTCAAATTTCACCGAAATTCGACGAGAGTAGCACAACGAAACTTTTTAAAAATGTTGGGAAAAATGAAAAGGTGAGGTTTTTCTGAAATTCTTCTTTTTATGTTTCCAAAATTCGATGAAAAAAATAAAGAAGATTTTCTGGAAAGCCCCACCTTTTTTATTTTTTCTTATATTATTTGTTTGCAGTTTCTGCTTATATATAAGAAAGGCATCTATCAGTCTTATAGGGGCTTAACCATTTTTCAGGCCAAAAACAACTTTTTTGCTATAAATATTTTTTTTTTCGTGAAAGATGCAAAATATCATAAAATAGCAAGATATATTGTTTGCACAACTTTTCTAGGTGTGTAAACTTTTATCTAAACATTTTTTTGTAACTTTTGTTGTGGTTTTCCAAGAACAAAACTTACGAGATATTTTCTATATATCACAATTTTAAGAAGCGGGGGTTTTGAGAAACCAGCATTCAACGAATTTAGAAAAACAACAGACATCAATTGAAAGAAAAAGAATTCCGCCGTCGAATAACAAAAAAATCCTAAATTCCTGCGGAAAAAAAATTTGTGATTAAACTGTGTCAGTGTGAAATACGTGTCCCTTTATTTTCACCATAGAATAACATTACCAAATCATTCTGACACCCTAATCTGAACCTCTCTGCATGAATTGAAATGGAATTGGTCGTAAACAATTTCAACCTAAAATTAGCCAAATTAAAATTATTATTTAAAAGTTTCTTCGACAGAGACGTTATTTTATAATTTTGTACCTTAAGACCATGAGGGTCACATTTGTTTGAATGTTTGACCTCAGGTCTGCTCTTTAGTCGCTCGTTAAGGACGTCCAAAAGCATCGGCGAGAATTCACGCTGTCCAGTGCAGGAAAGAATGTAAGACTCGAGATCCTTGCGTCTTTGTGCAGGAATCGTAGCCTTGCCTTTCAGCGCTTTGACTGCCGATTGCAATTTTCGCCAGCCAGCGGGAATCTCGTTCCTCGTATGAGACGACGGCCCAGGTAGAGGCGCGTCGCAAATTTCTGACAAACGTCTTCGGAGCTCCAGATCGTGGTAATTGCTAACTTCGTGACAAGATGGACAGAGCAACAATACATCGTGAGATTGATGCGCTTTCATTACAACTGAAAATATAAACACAAATTTATTAATTTCAATCAGCGAGAATTGAAATTTTTTTTTAAACTGGCAAAAGTTTTCCAATTTCCTCTCTAATTCTACAATTAATAAGAAAATTGAAAAAATGAAAAGTGCTACAAATCGCCTACAAATTTAACTCTAACCAATGTCACGGTATCGGCAATATTTCATGAGTTATCAACAAAAAAAATGTTTATTAGCAGAAATGTGGTGAACCTCCACCCCACCGTATAATTTCCATATAACCTACTCAATACAGGGTAAATAGGGTTGCTACAAAATCCTCATTTAAAAATTCAATCTTACACTTAGCAGATCAATAACGTTAATACAAAACAAAAAAACACATTTAGTGGCAATAGGAAATAGGGTGATTTTTCACGAAAATAGAGAAATAAATTCATTTGAATAAAATTAATGCACAGGTACCATACTGAATCCAATATGAAACGCTCAATATTTAGACTCGAAATATATTAATTTTAACTTAATAATTGAATTTTCAACCTAAAAATATTAATTTTCAACAAAAAAAGTTAGTTTTCAAGTAAATATTTGAATTTTTAAGAAAAAATTCAAAACCAAAGAAATAAATCTTTAAATAATAAAATTAACTTTTAACAATATGGTATAAATTTCAAAACCGTATAGTTGGATTTTCAACCAAAAAAGATGAATTCTACACGAAAAATTTTATAGTTGAATTTTCAACTAGAAACGATCAATTTTCAGCGAAAAATGATATGGTTAAATTTTCAGTTAACAAAAGTAATGTTCAACCAAAAAAATAAGAAACGAATTTTCAACAAAATAGTTAAATTTGCAACCAATAAAATAAATTTTTAACGCCTAGTTCAACTTTCAACCAAAAAATATTACTTCAACAAAATAATTGAATTTTGGACCAAAAAGATTATTTTTTTCACCAATTTTCAACGAAAGAGTGGAGTTTTCAACATAAAAATATGAATTTTCAAGAAAAGAGTTCATTTGCAAGCAAATAGTTGAATTTTCAACCAAAAATGCAACCAAAGAGACGAATCTTCAACTAATAAAATGAATTTTTAACAAAGTAGTACAACTTTCAAACTCGTATAAAGTAAACGTCCCAGTAATCGTGATGCCAATTTTCTTGATTTTTATTTTCTTTGAATGAATGTAGTTTCTATTTGCTACTATAAAATGCAAAAATAAGTGAGTTTGATCATTAAATGTTACTTTTAACACATTTTTGTAACAATATATTCAAACTATAACCAAGTTTCACGATTACTGGGACCTTAGTTGGATTTTCAACTAAAAAATATGAATTCTACAAAAAAAATGTAATAGTTCAATTTTTAGCCAAAAGTGGTATGATTAAATTTTCAGTTAACAAACGTAATGTTCAACCAACAACAAAAATTTGCTAGATTCAAGTTTTTATCCTAGAAATATGAATTTTTAACAAAAAAATTCATTTTCAACCAAATAGTTGAATTTTCAACAAAAAATTAAACCAAAGAGATGAATCTTTAGCTAATAAAATAAATTCTTAACAAAGTAGTACAACTTTCAAAGCCATATATGTAGTTGAATTTCAAACAAAAAAGATGAGTTCTACACGAAAAATGTAATAGTTGAATTTTTAACTAAAAACGATTAATTTTCAGCCACAAATGGTATGGTTAAATGTTCAGTTAACAAAATTAATGTTCAAACAAAAAAAATAATTTTCAACCAAATAAATTTTTAACGCCTAGTTCGACTTTCAACCAAAAATATGACTTTAACAAAATAGTTGAATTTTAGACGAAAAAAGATTAATTTTTTCACGAATCTTCAACAAAAGATTCAAGTTTTTATCCTAGAAATATGAATTTTCAATAAAAAAATTAATTTCCAACCAAATAGTTGAATTTTCAACAAAAAATTAAACCAAAAAGATGAATCTTTAACTAATAAAATAAATTTTTAACAAAGTAGTACAACTTTCAAAACCATATATGTAGTTGTATTTCAAGCAAAAAAGATGAGTTCTACACGAAAAATGTAATAGTTGAATTTTTAACTAAAAACGATCAATTTTCAGCCAAAAATGATATGGTTAAATTTTCAGTTAACAAAAGTAATGTTCAACCAAAAAAACGAATTTTCAACCAATAAAATAAATTTTTAACGCCTAGTTCAACTTTCAACCAAAAAAGACGACTTCAACCAAACAGTTGAATTTTTGACAACAAAAAATTAACTTTTCACCAATTTTCAACGAAATAGTTGAGTTCTCAACCTAGTAATATGAAGTTTGATCAAAAAAGTTAATTTTCAAACAAATAGTTGAATATTTGATAAATAATTCAACCAAAGAGATGAATCTTCAACTAATAAAATGAATTTTCAAAAAAGTAGTACAACTTTCAAACCCATATAGTTGGATTTTCAACAGAAAGAGGAATTCTACACGAAAAATGTAATAATTGAATTTCTAACTAAAACCTATCAATTTTTAACCAAATATGGTATGGCTAAATTTTCAGTTAACAAAAGTAATGTTCAACAAAAAAAAAAACGAATTTTCAACAAGATAAATTTTCAACAAATAAAATAAATTTTTAGCGCCTAGTTCAACTTTTAACCAAAAAAGACGACTTTAACAAAATAGTCGAATTTTTGACTGAATAATTAAATTTTCAACCAAAAAGAAGTTTTAACTAAAAAAGATTACTTCTGAACCAAAAGTATAATAATAGACTTTTCAATTAAAACAAATTAACAATCAACCAAAAACAGATATTCTTATTGGATTCTATTAATTCAGTTTGCATTTAAGCGAAAAAACGAGAAAAAGGGGAAGTTTCTTGAAAACAGAGGGAAAAAGAGGAATTCCTTAAAAAATGGGAAAAGAGGTAAACAGAGGAAAGAGTTTCAAGTTTAGACAACAGCCATACAGAATTTTATAAACTTCAACTTCAGTTTATCGAAAATTCCCTAACTTTTTGAGGTTTTCCCTGATATTCCCTGTCTTTCGCTGTCCAGTTTTAAATTCTCTGTCTTTCCAGAATACCCTGACCTTTCAGCAACCCTGTCAACAAGAATGAAACAAAAGGCTTTTCCTTAAACTCTTGAATTGATTAATAAAAACAACTTTTTCCCGATCAAATTATATAATTTGTTTATAATCAAATACAAGTGAATACCTTCGCCTGTTCCAAGCCCCTTGAATTTGTTAATAATTAAATAGAAAAAAAAACCTTTCCCGATAAAACCTTAAATTTCTAATTAGAGAAATTAACGGCCTTTCCCGATCCAATCCTTAAATATATTTGTAATTAAACAGAAATTAACATTCTTAACAGCTTAAATGTTTGTTCAAACTCAAAGCCTTAAAAAATTCAAAACAGAAGAATTAAGAATTAGAAGGGCTTCAATACTAACGTGGAAAATATTTGCGGTATTCTCTTGGGACGACGTTCTTCCTGACGAACTTTTCGCTCGATCCACATACTACACACTGGTTAAGTTTGACTTGGGTGTAGTACTGGCCGACTTCTCCTAAAGCTCGTCCGGATGGCTCGAATTTCAGCCTCACCGTGAAAGGATCATCGTTCACAACTTGTCCCAACTCCTTCGAGACATACCACTCAGCTTTTTTCCGATCACACGTACACAAAATGTCTCCATCAGGAGCTTGGAGATAACAATTATGATACAAAGGCTTATTCCTTGCAGGAATGCTATTCTTAGTTCCATCGACACCTCTACTAATTATTTGATTTAATTTACAATTTTTACTAGAATTGTTACTGCTACTACTCATCATGCTACCCCGTTGAACCTTGAACCTGAAACCAATTCCGCTTATTAAACTAATTCAAAGGTAAATTTACGTACGTTTATTTTTATTCTGCATATATAGAAAAGAAAAATACGAACCTCGCGTCGATGACGCCATTAGGTAATCCATGAAATTTTTCGTCTTCGTCGTCTTCCCACATACCCTTCAAAAGAAGGATGAAGCTCTGCCAATAGGATCGCTTTTTCCTCGCCCGTTCCAGAATCTAATGAAAAATATATTTTATAAAAAAATTATTTTTAATTTTACGGATAAGAATTAGCTGACCAGGGGTGGCAATATTCGTTTATCTGATTCTTGTGATGGTTTAAAATCTTTAAAAAGAGGGCATAGATAAGAAACTCGCGTCACACCTGATGGTAAATAAAAACAGAAGTTAATGCGTCGTAAGAGGCGTAAGCTATCTGATCGTCAGTGAGAGTGTCATTATCCCAATCACTGCACCTCACTTCTATCAGCTTGTCCAACTCAAGCCCAAGGTATTCTAGGCTCATTGCAGCCAAGCTCTTTGGACTCGGAAGATCAAGGCGATCTGCAAGGGTTCTCAGATCAAGCGTCCCGTAAACTTTGCATCCATAATCGTTCGTTAGTTTCTTCCCGTCTTCGAACGGGGCTACGCCCACCTTCAGTAAACGTCTATTAGATAGCAGCTCCTACATTAAAAAATGTATAAGGTATCAATATTAAATCATTAGGAGAAATATGATTATTAACGATAATTTAGAGCTATTAAATTTTGTCTTTTACAAACGTTAGAATATTATTGTTCAAATTTAAAGTATAATTTTCTACTATTTTTGCAAAGTTTTTAGATTGGAAGTGCTGAAATCGAGGGGTACCTGAATTCGAATTTCTATTAGCAGATTTCAAACACACAGATGAACTGTTTTTTTATTATTCAAAAGTATCCAAATTTTACCACTTTTATTTTGATTTTTACAATTAGCAGTTTCTGAAATAACGCGATTTCTAATTTAAATTACACAAAACTATGCCAATAATTTTCAATTAAAACTTTTGAAATTCAACCACTTTAAATTTAATCGTTCCAAATGGGCAAATATTAAACTGGAAATCTTTTAAAATTGAACAATTAGGAACAATTTAAAAAGGAATGAAGCCTTATAGAAACATTGTTTTAAGAGTAATGAAATATTATATAAATCATTAGGAATTATGCTTATTTTTAAATTGAAATTCCAAAATAAATGTATTACTAGCTATCTCTTAAAATTGAAAATAAAATAAAAAATTTCAAAGTTATAGAATCAACAAAAGATAAATTGACAAAAATTGAACAATGTTATCCTAGAATTTTTCAAAAGATAAATTTCAAAATATAACATTCAGCATCTGGAATTTAAACATTGAAGAATTGAAATAATTATAGGTTATTTTCGTAAAAATTGAATAATTTTGAATAAAAAGAATTTAAAATTGAGACTTTTATTCTTTATTATTTGAATAATGATTCATTAAAAGAACAAAGTGTCTAGTATCGCCGAAAATATGCCTGCTACGCTCACCAAATTAAATTTGGGCAAATTTCGATTAACATAGCCGCCCTTTTCCAGATCCCCTGGGCTCAGAGAAAACATTTTATCTACGCTCACCGAATTTCGGTGAACCCAGACACTGTCTTGCATAATGAAATAATTTTAGAAAAATTTTCAACTAATAGTTCAAAATTACAAGCATAGAAAATCTTAGAAATTTTCCACATTAAATATGTATTCAAGATAAATATGTTCCGAGTGAAAGAAAAATTAAAGAAACATAAATTTTAATGCTTGAAATTAAACCATTTAAAAATGATCGAAATTTAAAAATGCCACCATTACATATTTAAAGTATTCAAAATTTAACATGTTCACAGTTTGTGATTTTAATTGATTAAAATTGACCAACTTTCGACTCAAAGCTCAAAGAAAATTTTCGTATCCTTAAAATTAAAAAATTTGACTCTTGAAACAAATTGCGAAATTAATATCTGACTCATTCAGCAGTTATTTATCAAGAAAAATACATAAAATATTTATAAACCCAAATGTGAATAATGAATCAATAAAAGAAACATAAGAGTTTTAACTTTAAATCCTTCATAATTAAATTACTGTAGAATAATTATTTTTAACTATGGAATAGCTTAAATTTACATACATAGACAATCTTAAAAATGTTCCACACTGAATATATCCTTAAGATAAATATGTTCAGAGTTGAACACATTGAAAGCAAAATTGAAGGAATAAAAATAAAAGGAAATTAAAAACGCCTTAGAATTGAAAAGTTTCCTTTTGGATCCCTTATAACGTGTATAAAATAAAAAAAGAATCGATTGATATCTTGAGGTTGGGCGGAGTCGAAATAGAATAAAACAAATTATTAATCGCAGTGTTTTTGAAAAGTCGTGAATGTTATTTTTGTTTCTTGACCTGCATAATATGCCTAATTTTTATAATTTTTCTAGATTTTTTATTTGAGTTTATAAGATGAAATTACATTTTTTACGGAGACCTGAAAATGAAAAAAAAATCTAGAAACTCTAAAAATTATGAATGATTTTTTTCAGCACAGAAAGACTTTCTTATGTTCAAAATGTACTGTGACAAAAATTGAAAAGATCACATTGTTAAAAATGACGAGTTAATTAAAAAATTTAGCAACTCGTTATTTTTAACGATCTGATCTTCTCCATTTTTTTGGAAGAACATTTTAAATATAAGAAAGTTTTTCCGTGTTGAAAAAAAATCAGTCATAATTTTTAGAGCTTCTAGATTTTTTAAAGTTTTCAGGTCTCCATAAAAAATGATTTCTGCTATATATAAATTCAAATAAAAAATCTGTAAAAAGTGTGAAAATTAGGCATATTATGTAGATTAGGAAACAAAAATGACATTCATGATTTTTCCAAAAGTCTGTGATTAAAAAAAATTTTTACTCTATTTCGACTCCGCCCAACCCAACGTATTAATCGATTAGTTTCAAATTTTATATACGTTATAAGAGAACCAAAAGGGAACTTTTCAGTGCAAAGGCTACATGTACTGAAAAAAAAATCCTGCTATTCGTACCAAAATTTTTGTACAAATAGCCCCTTTTCCAACTACCACTATTTTTACCGAAATTTTGGCACACGTAGCCAAGGCCTTAAAAATGCAAGCATTTCATGTTTAAGGCATTCAAAATTCAAAATGTTTATTGTTTCTAATTTCAATTGTTCATAATTGACAAACTTTTAACTCAAAGCTCAAAGAAAACTTTCGTATCCTTAAAACTAAAAATATGACTCTTGAAACAAAATTGTGAAATTAAAATCTGATTCATTCAGCAGTTATTTGTCAGAAAAAATAATCACAAGAAAATTAAAAAAACTACAAATAAAATGCCTAACAAGAATTTGATAGGCTTTGAATACAATATAAAAGAGAAAGGTATTTTTTCCAATTCTATTTATGAACGTACTTTGAGTTTGGGAGGAACATATCCAATTTTTCCGAGACGAAATAAAGCACAGACACCATTATCTGTGGCGAGTTGAAGTAATGAAACGGATCCTTCTTTGACCCACTCGCAATCAAAACCCAATATTCCATCAGACAAGTCCCTGAAAAAATGTAAACACAATTAAAATATCATACCGTCAATTTCGAAAGTTCTTCTATCCTTTTGCTTACTATATCAAGGTGAATGAAAGAAATGTAAACACTAAGTGTTTACTTCTATCCACCAGATTTATTATTCATACTTAGTTATCAAATTGAAGACGTGGCCTTTATTTATATTTGTAATTGAGTAACTATTTCTAAATCCAAGAAAACTGGAATAAAACATAATGAAAATTTGAATTTTTACCTGCGAATACGTTGAACGGCGTAATCGCACTTCTCCGGCGAATCTGCCAGAATAACTTTGTCTAATGAAATTTTTACATCTTTCTTATCTTTACATTTATCATCTTCGTCGTCGTTATTACTTTTACTAGTAATACTGTGGCAGAATTTCGTGACACCTCGAAGTACGTTGTCGCGATACTTGGAGGCCAGAAGGACGATGCCCACAGTCATACAAACTCCGAAAAACATGTTATTTTTACGTATCTCGAGCATCAATCGAAGCTTAAATCAACAAATTACACAAATCACTACGAGTTCGACGACAAGCGTCTTCACAAATGTTTATATTTCTAATTGTTCAAGATTTTTTTGGTTATGATGCTCGATACTTCGAGAATACTTTATTCCTTCGAATGGATTAGTAATTACGCGGTTTTCCGAAAATCGACAATGCGAGTAATAAATAAGCCTATATTAATTGTTTGTAAGTTTTTAGACGCGCACAGAATGTTTCGTTTCGCCTTGAAAAGGCGGGATTAATATTTCACTGGGGTAGCACGAACAAAATGCCCCATAATGGAAGCTCAAAAGTTTTATTAAATAATTAATGTTGATTTTTAATCTCTCTAGGTTTCAATTGAATATTTCTCTATACTTCCATTTAAATGCTGGGCGGTTTTTTAAACCGTTTGAGGTTCAAGGGACCCCGTAGCATTTGACAAAAGTTTTAACCGACGCACGTGGCTACGGGTTTCACGCGCGACTGAAGAAAAACTGAGAAAAACCGTCATGCTCCACTCTCGTAAATATCGAACTCTCGACCTTTCGATATTTTCGATTAATTATTCAAATCAAAACTTAATTTTAAAAAAATGGTCAACTTTTTTTTATAAACAATTATTTTTTAATGTTCCTAAAATAATATTTTATCAGTATTATTACTATAAAAACTTCAGTTTTAATCTGTGAAATTTTGTTTGCCGTAAAATCATTGCTGTGAATTTAAAATTGTTCAATTTTGAATGCTTTTAATTCGAAATTGGTAACTTTTTAAAATTATCTTCGAAATTATGAATGCTTAAGAAGTAATTTTCATTACTTTTAGGCAGTGTATATCCAGGATGGACGTCTCAATCGAGGAAAAAAATTCCCGGTCATTTTCTGGCTTTTTCCCGGTTCACAAAAAATTGTTCACGATCATTGAAATAAAAAAATTGGAACTTTTATGGCTGTTTTTTTTTTGAAGTAATTAAAACTGAACTTTAAATTTAAACACTTAAAGTGGAACTCTATTCCATAAAAAAATGTTTTAATTGAAGCTTAAACAATTTGGGAGTCAGAATTTTTTCTTTCAAACGCTCAATAGTTCAAACGTATAAAATGTAAGGTTTGAACATATTTCAATTGAACAAATTTAAATTGAACGTCGTTGAAGTGCAAAATTTTACATTCTAAACTTGTCTAAATTAAACAATTCAAGATTTCTGGTTGACAAGTATGAATCCACGCTATTATTTGCAATGCTTTAAATCGAAAATAAATATATACATTTTTAAATGTTAAAAATTACATAATTTTAAGAAAATTTAAGTTGGAAACATTAATAATTGAAAGATTTAAATTTAACATTTGAATGAATACTTTGAATAAGAAGTCAGATTATTTGAATTTTAAGTACTTTAAAATTTATAATTATTCAATAATTGTTATACATATACCATGATATTCAACACTTTCACTTACAAATTGAAAATGGAACAATTAGAATTAGCATTTGAACTTTCAAAGTTTAAAATAACCCTACGGCTTTTCCATTTTTAAAATTTTTTAATTTTTAAGAATTGAAATATTACAATATTTTTTTCTTATTTTGTGTTGTTTCAACACCACTCATAATTTTTTTCAGCCAAAAATATCTGGAGTGTGTCCTTCAAGAGTTAATACTTGATTTATGATTGTTTATTTCAAATGAATAGTCACATATTTCTAAATAATAAAAAAATTTTATTTTTTATAATAAAAAAGTTTCAAATTTAATTGGATAAAAATTAATTATTTTATAAGTTGAAGCAATATTTGAATATAATTTCAAATTGAATAAATAATTAATTATATTAATAATAATAATATTGTAAATCTATTAATTTGAACTTATTTTAAAATTGAAAATAGTTTATAAAGTTTCAATCGGACGTTTATATTTTTTATACTACTAATTAATGCTTTCGAATTGGAACATTTCAATTTTTAACGCTAAAATCTGTTAATTCTTTTATTTCAAACGAATTTAGAAATTTATTGTGAAATAAATTATTTATCCATCTTCAATACTCGAATTACAGTTGAATTTTTAAAATGATTAAAGCATCTATATTTGCAGTTGATCAGCTTAAGACGTTTTTTATCAAAAATTCTTAATTTCAAACGCTTTCAGTTTTTAATTTTGTAACAAGGAGATGATGATCAGAGTTAGTATTTTGTTTAAATCTCATAAATTTCCTTTCTGAGAATCAATTGGATGATTATTAAACTAATTTGTTTTTTTTAAATAATTTAATTTTTTAATTAATTATTTTCCAATGGCAACCCGTTTACGAAAAAAGTCATTTTTTCCAAATTTGAGCACTTGTTTTTAATACAAATTTCACTTTTTTCTTGATTTTTCAACGGTCACAAATAAAAGAAAATTGAAAATTAAGTTTTCAACAGAAGAAAATTGAGGGGACTGAAAATCGAATTTTCTACTGCTGAAAATTCAATTTTCAATTTTTCACACTTAAAAATTCAACTCTTCAAAAATCAATTTTCTTCAATTTCCAACAGCTGAAAATTCGAAAAAAGTAAGAAGAAACAAGTGGTAAAATTATATATTCAAATAATTTTACGTAAGAATTTAATAAATAAACTTTTGAATCCGAAAAATTATTTTGTGAAAAAAATTAGATTTTTTTGTAAACGCAACATTGACAAGTAATGTTTTGGCAAATTAGTAGTCATGCAATGGACTCTCGGAATTTATGAGATTCAAAAAGAATCCCAATACTGATCATCTCCGCGGATGTCTTCAAAACTGCATTTTAAAATTCTTTGAATTATTTTTTAGAATTACGCATTGTAAACTGAATGACTAATTGATAAATTGATGAATTGGTAAAAGTTATAAATTGATTCAGAAATTAATTATGACCGAAATTTCAATAGAAATAGCCGATCTTTTCGTTACGAATATTCATATCACCCAATTTTTCATATTAATTTCATAATTCGCGCTCTGGCAGTTGATTGGTTTCTGTAACCTGCTGTAACGAGGAAGGCAAGATGGCGCTGATCGCATCAGCTGATATCGTCTGCTGGGAATGACGGATGAGATTTTTGGTTAAAGTTTCGTCTTTCGTCGTGCAGACTGCAGTTCCGTTTTCCGAAAATATCCGCGTTCGATGCAGGGCTTCGCGTGGGCAAAGTGTAAAGGCAAATCTCGCGAGAGAAAATCGGATGATGTGTAGATAATATTGAAGTGCTCGATGTCGACGACACTGAAGAAACGCGAACTTAATCGCGTGCGTCACTGACAGGTGGTACAGGAATGTTTCAATTTCAAAGGCAAAACAGATAGGGTATCCTCGCTGCTCGTTCGCTAATCTCGCGTCGATCAAGTGGTTCGGGACTGCCGACCAAGAAGAGATACGGCTGTAATGAGCGACTCAGATCAGCGGCAAATATACGTGCCTTACAGAGAGTACCAGAGTCAGAACAACATCATCCCCACAGGCAATCTCCTGGAAACTGATGCACTCGTCGACCTCTCATTGACTTCCACCAACAACACCTTGCCACCAGACGAAGACTTCCCGGAGCTTCTCCCGGACGTCGCCTTCATCCCTAACCTGAACTGCGATCAAACGATAGCCATTGATTCCCCTGGGATTGACCGGGAGAGCCAGCCTCTCCTCGGTCGCCTCGAGGTTGATGTCACCTGCAACCGTTTCCCTGGTATTCTTTCTTATTGCTATATTCTTCTTCACCTATATACTTTTATTTTTCAAGGCTAACTTTCCATTGCGTAGAATTACTTTTTCCAAAACTGCAATGCTTCTTTCTATATTTTCCTAAGCTCTATTGACATTCTATTCACTATGATGCTACTTTTTCAAATGAGTCATACTCTTTGTTTGGGTGCCTAAATAACAAAGACGGAAACGCACTTTAAAAACTAATCACGATTGCAGTTCCGTTCCTACCTTTGGAATTGACAGTGTGCTTTTTCGTAACAGCAGTTTTTGTGTGGCTCCTCATCTATAAGTTACATATTTATTGGTTATATTATTTTTTATATTTGATTTAGTTGTACTTAGACATTATTATTTTTATGTTTTGTATTCTCTACATATTTATAGCATTATGCTAAACGTAGATAATGTTTGGTCGAATTTAAATCAACATTATACAGTGGAAAGTCATGAGTCAATTTTAATCAATTGATTGAACAAATAAGATAATACATGTTTTCTTCGATGTTTTCACTACTACGAATTTCTAACAAAAAATAAATAAATTCTTGAAATCTCCAAGTCATTTCCTTTTTGAAATTTCTATGAAGCCTAGTTATTTGAGCTAGAAAAGTAATTTATTCTTATTCTAATTTTTACTCTTGTTGCTAAGGCAACTGTTTCATTGCCAGAATTATACATTTTTTCAATTTGTTGACATAGTGGCCAGTTATATAGAAAACGAGAAAAATCCGGAACGTTCTATCTCGGGATTTTACATTTTTACTTACTTTTATTTTACATTGCTCTTCTGGCATATTTTGTCCGATCTAGGGTGGCCAGTGACAGGAAAATCCAGGAAATCGACTGAAATTTTTCAAATTTGTTTTTACTTTTGCAATAAATATTGTCTCGCTCTTCGAAAAAAATGTGTTTAGAATTGTGGGCCTCATTGTGGTTCCTTTTATGCTATATATTTATGAATGTAAAGCTTGTGTTGATAGATCGTTCAAATACGTAACGAAATTAAATTTTTGGTTTTCATTTTTCCGTATAATTTTCAAAGTGCGTGGGTGGGTAAAAATTAGTGGGCTTTAGCGATTATTGGGATGAAACTAATTTTTGTTTTACCTGGTAAAAGAAATTTAGGATATTTTATAGTTACGTTTATAAACGTTCCAAAGGTCAGTCACATGTTCAGATACTGAAATTCGTTTTTTATTTGAGAACGAAAACCTCCTTTTTGAATATTTAACATATTAATTACATAGGTAACCTGAATTTATGTAATTATTTTCTAATAATTTTTTATTGAAAATTTCTCTTTTGTCAAAAAAGTCGTGTTTTCTTTGAAAGTGAATTCTTTTTCATTTAAATGTCTACTATTATATTTTTTGTTCAAAATTGATCTCTTATGATTAAAAATTCTACTATTTAGTTGAAAATTGCATTATTTTGTTAAAAATGTGTTTTATTGGTTGAACTATTTCGTTGAAAATGTGTTTCATTTTGTTGAAAATTAATTGTATTAACTAAAAATTTAACTATTCCATTTTTTGCTGAAAATAGATCGTTTTTAGTTGAAAATTCAGTGATTACTTTTTTCGTTGAGAACTCATCTTTTTTTTTGTTGAAATGCTTTGTTAAAAATTCATTTTATTGGTTGAAGATTTGAATATTTTGTTGAAAATTCGTTTTTTATCAAAAATTCATCTATTTTGGTTAAAAGTTAATTTTTTCATTTGAAAAGTGCTCTAATATTTTTTGTTCAAAATTAATCTCTTTTCGTTACCAGGGTGTCCACCCTACCTGGAAAACCTGATATTGTCAGGGAATTTTTCTATACCTGGAAAAACCTGGAAATGTCAGGGAATTTTGTTTAAAGTCAGGTAAATTTTTAAGAGGTTGCCTACCTTTTTAAAATTTACAATATTGAATTGAATGAAAATGATTCTTCATTTGTAAAAGTATAGATCTCTATTACTATATTGATCTATTTGGTTGAAAATTCGATCTTTTTGGTTGCATTCCATTATTTTTTATTAAAAATTGTAATCTTTTCTGTTTGAAATATCAGCTACCACATTTTTCGTTCCGAGTTCATATTTTCCGATAGAAGATTTAATTACTTGGTTGAGAGTTACTCTTTTGTTAAAAATTAATTTTTTGTTTTAAAGATTCATCATTTTAATTGAAAGTTCATCTCCTTGGTTGAAAAATGAGCTATTTTGTTGAAAATTCGTTTTTTCTTTGGCTGGAAATTAATTTTTTTACTGAAAATTTAACTATTCCTGTTGCAACTTTAACTAGTTTGTTGAAAATTTGTTTGTTTTTTTCTTGTTCAAAATTATTTCTGTTATTGAAAATGTTACTATTCAATATTTAGTTGAAAAAATATCTTTTTTACTATTTTTATTTATTTTTTTATTCTATTATTATTTTATTATTTATTATTTTTTAGAAAATTTTCACTTTTTTAGTAGAAATTAATCTTATGGATTGAAAATTAATCTTGTTGTTTGTAATTTAATGTTAAACATTAATTTTCAAGTGAAAGTTTAACTATTCAATTGTTGATTGACAATTTATCTTTTTAATTGAAAATTCATGTATTTTATTGTGAAACTTCTTATTTTGTAAAAAATAATCTTCTTGGTTGAAAATTCTTCTTTTTCATTTAAAAATCAACTATTCCAGTTAAAGATTGATCATTTCCATTGAAAATTCCTATATTTTGTTGAAAAATCGTTTTTGTCGTAGAAAATTAATTTTCTTGGTTTACAATTCATGTATTCCAGCTAAGTATTCATCATTTTAGTTGAAAATTTATCTTTTTTCTTAAAAATAAAACTACTTGGTTGAAAGGTAAATTGAATTTGTTTTTAAAATAAATTTTTTGTGTGTGGAAAATTAATTTTTTTTAAATGAAAATTTAACTATTTCATTTTTGGTTGAAAACTGATCTTTTTTAGTTCAATATTCAGCTATTTGTTTGAAAATTGATCTTTATTAGTTGAAAATTCAACTGTTTAATTGAGACCTGATGTATTTGTTTGAAAAACCGCCTTTTTGGTAGAAAATTAATCTTTTTGGTTGAAAATTCAACTATTCTAGTTGAAGATTCATCACTTTGTTTGAAAATGTAACAATTTTTTGAAAATTAGTTTTGTTTTTGTTGCAAATTAGTTTTTTCATCTTTTTGGCTAAAAAATCAACTATTTCAGTTAAAGATTTATCATTTCAGTTGAAAATTCATGTATTTTGTTGAAAAATCGTCTTTGTGGTAGGAAATTCATTTTCTTGGTTTAAAATTCAAGTATTCCAGCAAATATCCATCATTTTATTTGAAAATTCATCGCTTCACTTGAAAATAAAACTACTTGGTTGAAAGTTAAATTAAATTTGTTTTTGAAATAAATCTGTTTTTATTCTGGAAAATTAATTTTTTAACTGAAAATTTAACTTTTTCATTTTTGTTGAAAACTGATCTTTTTGTTCAAAATTCAGCTATTTGTCTGAAAATTGATTTTTTTCAGTTACCAAAATATGCACTGCATTTTAAGTATAAGTATATAAAATAAAAACTTATTTGAATTATTATTCAAATTCATGGGCTTGAAGAGAAAAATTCAAGAAATCATTAATTATGTTTTTAGTATTATTCAATTAGTCGATCGCGCTAAAATATTTCAGAATATCTTGTAATAATAATTGAATTCCTAGAAACGGAAAAAAACATTATTTACAATAAATTCGCAAAACTGTATACATATCCGAGTCGATTGTTTTAAAATTTGCGAATTATTTGAATGGCTACATGCTATGAAAAATTATACCTGGAAAAAACTTGGGATACCTGGAAAAAACCTGGAATTGTCAGGGAATATTTTTCCAGGATTTGAGTAGACACCCTGGTTACAAAAAATCTACTATTTGATGGGAAGTTTCATCGTTTTGTTGAAAATTCGACTAGTTTGCTCAGAAAATCCTATTTTCTTAATCGAAAATTCAACTGTTTTGTTGAATATTCGTCTTTTTGGATAGAAAATCCGTTCGTGTGGACTGAAATTCATATTTTTTTATTCGATAATTCAACTGATTGGTTAAAAATTCAACTTTTTTGTTGAATATTCGTCTATTTTGCTTGAGAATATCGCTATTTTGTTGTAAATTCAACTGTTTGACAGATAATTATATTTTTTTGTTGAAAATTCATCTCTTAGTTTTAACTTAACTTTTTAAAAAATCATTTTTATGGTTTAAAAGTCAAATGTTTTCTACAAAATTCGACGCTTTAGCTAGAAAATTCAACGCTTTTGTTGAAAATTAGTCTTTTTGGTTGAAAATTCCAATATTTTGTAAAAAATGCAATATATTTCGACTTGAAATCTTAGGAATATGGCATTAGGCTATGAAGTCTGAAATCACCTTTGCAATCATTTAAATTATGTATTTTACCTTGGAGTTCTAAAATCTTCAATTATTTTCAAAATTTCTATAATACAGCAGTTAGTGTTGAATAATTATTACTGTAAAATGGCCACCCTGCGGTTGTTAATTTTGTCTTACGGCATGTTATTGTTTAATTGAATAGCTTTTAAAACTTATAAATAATACCCAAATACAACAACTAATGGCAAAAATATTAAAGTATCGTAATATTTCAATAATGTTTGAAAAATACTCCCGACAAAAAAAACTAGTTTACATTAACTAATTTTTAAACTCGTTGGAATTAACCTTAAATTTTTTGAAATCCTTTAGAATTCTTTAGAATTGAATTACGATCGCGATAAAATATGTCAGAAGAGAAAGATAAAATTCGGCATATATTGCGGAAGAGATTATCCGACCTTTATTTTATAATACGAAATTAAACATTATATAAACAAGAATTGGAAAAATGGAATCTGGCTCATAATCCAGGATCATAAAAAAAAATTAAATATAAAAAATGCTTACAATTGACAGTCGATCTCTCCTTTCAGTACATGGACCGGCTCCTTTTTTTATAAAAAATTGAAACCAAAATTCTTGTGCAAGGGAATGCTTTCATCCTTCAAATGGTGATTTATTACTGCAGAAAATTACACAAAAATATTACATAAAAACAAAAACGGTTTAAACAAAAAACAACGGTTTTACTCCTTAGTTGACAATAATTTTTGTTATGAAAAGAATTATAAGTATTGATAAAGCATAACATTTTATTTAATTCTGTAACCTGTAATCCTGTTATGAAGCTGAATGATGCCAATGAAGGGCCGAAAGTCCAAAATCTTATCAGTGTTTTTTTTTTTATCAAATACATATGAAGATAGCTTTAATGTAGACACAAGTCGAAATATCTGCCCTTGATGTAAATAATATCTCAATTTAAATTTCCTCTTTTTACTTGAAAAAAACTTATCATTTTTCCAAGTGTTAAGAGAATCTTACTAAAATATTGACAATTCCTCAAGCTGTCTTTCTAATTTTTTGAAATTCACTTTGCAACTTGCGATAGTATTTAAAACAATGCTTTTACACGATAAGGCATTAACTGGCACGAGAGATACTGCCAACAATATTTGCACTGAAATGCTATTTAAAGAACTTAGCTTACGCGTACAACTATGACATATTTTATTCTTTTCTTTATTAAACGTGGGCAATCAGGAATTCGACAAAATTTCGAGTAGCAGTGAGTCAATGACGGATAATGGATCAGGTGTGGAAAGTTGGGACAACTGGTCACTTTACTATCAAGGTATTTAGGCAATTCGGGAATTTTTCATGGGCGAAGGCACATTTGGTAGACAGATATTTATTTTCACAACAACAAAAAAACAAAATGGAAATTTTTAAAGTATTAGGATCTCGCATAATTTAGGCCTTATGTTTTAATTCTGCATCTGTGTCCATAAATTTCATGATTATTTGTACGCGTTTGATACCTATCATTATCAACACGTAGTCACTTTGAAATATACGACATCTAACTGAAAGTTTGCATCATCCTCAGAAAGAATAAAAATTAGAAACCTTCAGAGAGTATTAACCTCGTTTTAATATTTTGCAGATGATCCACAGTTTTCCGACCTAGTTTATCAAGCAGAGGCTGCGATAGACAATGGAATATATCCTGAAAGGATTTATCAAGGATCGAGTGGAAGTTATTTCGTGAAAAATCCTGCAGGGGTACGAATACCTAAATTTAATAAAATCTTCTTTTGATAATGTTTCACCAATCTTGATTGATTTTAATGAATGTTCTGTTTAACTTGTGATTTTAGAAAATAATAGGAGTATTTAAACCTAAGGACGAGGAGCCTTACGGGAGACTGAATCCAAAATGGACAAAGTGGATGCACAAGCTCTGCTGTCCATGCTGTTTTGGAAGGAATTGCTTACTTCCGAATCAAGGATACCTGAGCGAAGCGGGTGCCAGCCTGGTAGACCGGAAACTAGGTCTTGGTGTTGTACCAAACACGAGAGTAGTGAAACTTGTGAGCAAAACCTTTAATTATCCGAGGTTTGATAGGCAAAAGGTGCGAATGAAGCAAGCCATCATGGACCAATTCCCCACAGTCGGCTCTCACTTTAATCGCATCGGATTACCGCCGAAAGTCGGATCCTTTCAAGTATTCGTAGATGGTTACAAGGACGCGGACTACTGGTTAAGACGATGGGAAAGCGAACCGCTTCCTCCACATCTTGCTCGAAAGTTTCAACTTCAGTTTGAGCGCCTAGTCATTTTGGATTATATCATTAGGAATACGGATAGAGGTGAGAATCATTTATTTACTACGAAATTCTTATTTGTGAAGAAATATTCAATATTCGCTTTAAAAGTGAAAAAATATTAGATTTGAAGTAAAAATAGCTAAACTCAAGAATTATAATTCTTGAGTTTAGTTTTATTAATCATTTTGGAGAAGAAGATTTTCAAAATATTGAAGAACTGAAACTTGATAACGCTTCAAATTGAACCACTTAAAAATGAACTTTTCCTAAATAAAGTCTGCAGTATGAAAACATTTGAAGACATGGCATCTGCATAAAAACCACTTGACGTTGGCACCTAGATAGCAATGAAAATAATACAATTTATAGTTTAACTACAAATGGTCTTTATCCAGTTTTCATTCTCATGACTTCACTTGAAGCTAAGATCCCTTAAAATTCAATAATTTTTTAAGTTTCAAGCTGTCAAATTAAAGAATTGCATATAATACCATTTTAGAGGTACAATTTTTACGTAAAATAAGGACATAGAATTCAAGATATGAATTCTCCGCCTTTGTGAAATAAAATCATATTAGAATCCGTGCTTTAAAGTCTCGGACGCTATGATCTAAAAGCATCTAAAAGCTTCTTGGATCATGATCTAAAAGCATAGAATTCGAGACCTAAGGTTCCGAGATCGAAAGTCAGAAATCCGTGCTTTTGTTTCACGGCAAGAGCTAGTTTTAAAATCAAGGAGCAGTTCCGTATATTAATCTCTCGCGATTTCTCTCCGTGTGTATATACTGGGTGTTTTTTTTAAACTTGAGATATCGAAGTATCTCAAAAAATACGCATATGAAAAAAATATCCGTAATAAAAACTTTTTATTTGTGTTTTTTTCTTGTTTTTTTCCTCGCGAATCGAAAAAAAATTTTTGAATAAAACTTACGTATTCCATAAAGGAGAATCTGAATCTGTTATACAAAATTAGGGTTCTCATTTGAAATTACAAAGTTACCTCCACTCCTGGGGAGGGTATATTTTTTTTAAAGTCGCTTTACCGCCTCGAAAATAAAACTTTTTTATCACGGATATTTTTTTCATAGGATGCGTATTTTTTTTAGATATTTCGATGTCTCAAGTTAAAAAAAAACACCCAGTATGTATAGTATATAAGTGTATGTTTGTATGTAAAATTAAAGCTCTGAAAAATCAAAAATTTGTCATTGAAATCTTTTAGAAGTAGGTGTAGGAATATTATAAGCAAGCTATGAATTCGATCTCGAGTGTTACTTATTTTTCCAATAACAGACAAACTAAAGTCTTTATTTTGATCAATTTAAACACAGAAATTTACAAAAAATTACAAAATAATACAGAATTTTTTTTATAATAAAGACAAATCAGACAAATCAAATTTTGTATTTGAATTATTCTATTTGAAAATTTATGATCAAAAAGTCTTTTCTATTCATGCATGAACTTTGAATTATGTTGATGAAAAAAGTTTTTCTGCTTGAAACAGATCATTCAAATATTACAAACTTCTTTAATAACTTCCTTAATCTGCAATAAAGTGTATTACTATGATTGATCAATCGATTTGCCTCGATTGAAGGAATCTTTTTCGTTCTTGCATCAATTTTGAATTATGTTAGTGAAAAAAGTTTTACTATAAAAAACCGTGTTTTCAAATATTATGCATTACCATAGCTTCCTTACTCTTCAATCAAATGTATCAATGTCATAGGTCAGTCGATTCGTCTTGAATCAAGGCATTTTTTCTATTTTTGCATCAACTTTAAATTTTGAGAATGAGACAATTTTTCTATAAAAATCGAGTTTAAAAATATATAAATTACCATAACTTCCCTACTCTTTAATAAAATGTATTAATATTGTAGGTCAATCGATTCGTCTCGAAACAAGGAATATTTTATATTCTTCCATTACCTTTGAATTATGTTAATGAAAAAAGTTTTACTATACACTACACACACATCCGGACGATTGCTTAGAACATTGCATTAGACATGTTTAAATTGGGGAAGGTGTAATTAAATGAATTTAAAAATGTTGGAAAATGTTACCATTACAAAGCTTCCTCTTCGGGGAAGCAAAAAGCACCCAGCAAAGCTCAACTTAAAACTCAATTTTGTCAAATTATTAGAGAATTAAAAATTAAATTATATCACAAATAAAATAATTAATGAATTTTCAAATCTTGAAACTTTGCTTATATTTTCGTGTCGGTATATTCAAAATTACATTTTTTTAAATTAAACGCTTTTGAGAATGAACTCTTTCAAATATTGATTGTAAGAGTTTCAAATTAAGATCGTAAAAAGTTTAACGATTTTAAATTGTGATTTCAATTTCAGTTAATATTACAAACGAGTTATGTACCTCTAGGATTATTATCTCGATATTATCAAACAGTTTAAAATAAAACATTCATAATTAGCCCATGTGAAATTCAATTAATTAAAATGTAACAATTTCTACTTAATCAATTAAAATTGAAATTGTTCAAAATTTACGACAATTATTATTTTAAACGCTTTAATTTCTCGATTCTAATATTAAACATTTTTAAATCAACAAAACAATTAAACAATTTTAAAATTTTAAAAGCCTCATAGTTTAAGTTTATTAGTTTTGTACCTTATGTTTCCAATTTATAAAATATAAAAGTATTACAAGATGAACTCCAAATTGAAATCATAAAAATTTGAACGATTTAAAATTGTGATTTTAAATGCAATGATTATTACAAAAAAAAGTGATTTCTCGGATTATTACATACCTCGTTTCTAAATAAAAGCATTTGCACAATTCCTTTAAAAATGCTAGAATTTATTAAAGAAAGCAAGACTTTAGCTTTAGAATATCGATTTTAATTGAAAATTTCATGCTGACGGAAAGTATATCTTCAGAATTGAGGTTGATATATGATACGAGGTCGCATATTGAATTACTGGCTCCTTGCAGGTAACGATAATTGGCTAATCAAGTACGAACCCCCCTCGGGGAAAAATGGACTGGAAAGTGGTGACGTAAAAATCGCAGCTATAGACAATGGTCTCGCATTTCCGTTCAAGCATCCTGACTCGTGGCGTGCATATCCTTATCACTGGGCTTGGTTGAGCCAAGCGAAACTTCCTTTCAGCGATGTGACACGAGAACTCGTTTTACCCCAGCTCTCGGATCAAAACTTTGTACAAAATCTTTGTAGTGACTTGTTTCAGTTATTTAAGGTACGTTATCACAAAACTGAAAACACTTCTGCTTGAACATAATCTGAATTGGAATTTTTATTTGGATTTTCATGAAAGAATCCTACTCGTTTGCAGCAAGATAAAGGTTTCGATCGACACAACTTTGATAGACAAATGAGTGTTATGCGGGGTCAGATCCTGAATCTACAGCAGGCACTAAAAGACTCGAAAAGTCCTGTACAGCTTGTACAAATGCCGGCTGTCATCGTTGAAAAGTAAGCTTTTTAATATTAATTGTGAAAAATCTACCAGCGAAACACTTTTTCCACTTTTTCTTTAGAGAATTAAAACAAAAAATTTAATGGGTGGTTGATTACTAGAGTGGTTTGAAATCACTTTTTTTATGCAAGGCAACGATCCTCCCAACTTGGTTCCAAATCCGAAAAAAGAAATTTTATATTTTGTTACTATCTCTTTTTTCCAAAAATTATTGCTATTGTTCTATTGGAATATTTATGAATATCTTAAAGAAATTTTCAATTATTGAAGCAAATTTCATTTGTTTAAATAATTGTTTTTCTCAGAAAATCGTTTTTTTTAACAGGATCATAATCCATTGGAAATTTAATATTTATTGGTCTCCAAAAAAGTCTCCTTCGCAGCATATTGCGCGCCGAAGTAGTCGAACAAGAATTGAAGTGCACAATAATTCCCTTTAAAAATTAGAAAAAAATGTTTTATCTTGAATAGTAATGACATAACTTAAAGGTATGACTTCCAGAAGTCATTTTTTATTGAAAAATTGGCCAACAAAGAATTGAGTTTCCGTTAAATATCTCATTTGCTATTTAATTTCGATAAAAGTTGTATTCGTATCAGTTAAAGCAGAATAAATTTGCCGGAGATATAAAAAGTGCTCTAACCCTGATAAGACTAAAGT
>CAKNXH010001753.1:64929-77942 GCA_932178445.1 Andricus quercusramuli
GTTGTTTGTAATTTAATGTTAAACATTAATTTTTAAGTGAAAGTTTAACTATTCAATTGTTGATTGACAATTTATCTTTTCAATTGAAAATTCGTGTATTTTATTGAAAATTCGTCTTATTTAGTAAAAATTAATCTTCTTGGTTGAAAATTATTCTTTTTGGTTAAAAAATGAACTATTCCAGTTAAAGATTGATCATTTCCGTTGAAAAATCGTTTTTGTCGTAGAAAATTCATTTTCTTGGTTTACAATTCCTGTATTCCAGCTAAGTATTCATCATTTTAGTGGAAAATTTATCTTTTTTCTTAAAAATAAAACTACTTGGTTGAAAGTTAAATTGAATTTGTTTTTAAAATAATTTTTTTTGTGTGGAAAATTAATTTCTTTTAAATGAAAATTTAACTATTTCATTTTTGGTTGAAAACAGATCTTTTTTAGTTCAATATTCAGCTATTTGTTTGAAAATTGATCTTTTTTAGTTGAAAATTCAACTGTTTAATTGTGAACTGATGTATTTTTTTGAAAAATACCGTTTTTGGTAGAAAATTAATCTATTTGGTTGAAAATTCAAGTATTCCAGTTGAAGATTCATCACTTTGTTTGAAAATGTAACAATGTTGTTGAAAATTAGTTTTGCTATTGTTGCAAATTAGTTTTTTCATCTTTTTGGTTAAAAAATCAACTATTTCAGTTAAAGATTAATCATTTCAGTTGAAAATTCATGTATTTTGTTGAAAAATCGTCTTTGTGGTAGAAAATTCATTTTCTTGGTTTAAAATTCAAGTATTCCAGCCAAGTATTTATCATTTTAGTTGAAAATGTATCTTTTTGCTTGAAAATAAAACTACTTGGTTGAAAATTAAATTAAATTTTTTTTTAAATAAGTCTGTTTTTTCTGGAAAATTCATTTTTTTTTACTGAAAATTTAACTTTTTCATTTTTGTTGAAAACTGATCTTTTTTTGTTCAAAATTCAGCTATTTGTTTGAAAATTGATCTTTTTCAGTTACCAAAATATGCACTGCATTTTAAGTATAAGTATATAAAATAAAAATTTATTTGAATTATTATTCAAATTCATGGATTTTAAGAGAAAAATTCAAGAAATCATTAATTATATTAATATAATAAAATATAATATATAAAATAAAATTATAGTAATATTAATTGAATTCCTAGAAATTGAAAAAAAACATTATTTACAATAAATTCGCAAAACTGTATACATATCCGAGTCGATTGTTTTAAAATATGCGAAATATTTGAATGGCTACATGCTATGAAAAATTATACCTGGAAAAAACTTGGGATACCTGGAAAAAACCTGGAATTGTCAGGGAATTTTTTTCCAGGATTTGAGTAGACACCCTGTTTAAACAATAAATTATTAGTTATTTTCCGTATTTTATCAAATTGTAAAAGTATTTGTCTATAATTCATTGAACGTTCACCTGTCAAATTGTTGAAAAAAATGCAATTTATTTTTTTCGGATTTGGATTCGCGAATATTCAAAAGTCTATTGGTCAACTCCTTTATTTTAAATAATATTTTTCAATCAATGTACGTATATTTCACAATATCATTATTTAACTTACAATTAGTCACCGACAGACGTGTAAAAATAAGATTTTTATGTATAATCAATAGGAAACAAAATATATATTGAATTAATTCTTTTAGATTCTCGAAGGGAAATGGAACGCAGAAGTTATTTTCCTTTTCGGGTGCATTCACGCAACGCTTCCAAAGCAAGAGTCCTTTCTTCTCCTGGTGTTGAGTGCTTCGAATTTCGGGATCGATAATAATGGTTTTATCGAATATAAAGTTACTAAAGCATTCTACAGCGACGAATTTCTCGGATTATATTTCTCTGTAATTCCCATGACCATTCAAACATTGCTTTTTAATCAGTCCTTACAGGATTAGTTACTGTTCATTATATTAATCAGTCTATACACGATCATATTAATTGGGATCTAAATATTATTCATATGCTTCTACATTGTATAGAGTAAAATATATTCACGTTGAAGTCAGTCTCCCTCGATATGTTTGAGGCAGGGATTAATTTATTAATGACATGAAAGATCACAAACGTATGTACAGATTTTACCCTAGGCATCGAACCAAAGCAACAACTTTGAATCGATTATACTTTTATAGCGTTTGTGCCAAGAAAACATAATGTTATTATTAAATCATTGTACATTAACTCTCGTGTTTCTCTGCGTTTGATCATCTCTCTCAAAAATCATATATTCAACGCCTGCGAGAAAATAATTGAAAGTGTAAAAAAATGTATGAAGCTGGAAAGTGTTTTGGAATTAGGCCTGGATTTCTGTGAATTCGAGGCGATACTAGTTAAGAATTTAAGATGGAGAAATTTTATGTCCGCCCGCGGATTATAGTAAGGAATCTATATTTCCTGCCAGTTAGAAAATAACTTATACAACAAAATTGCGGAATTTCTATGGAAATAAACCCCCTTACGTTTGTAATCACTTTCTCGAATTTCACTTTCTCGTTGTATTAAAGTGAACGAACTTCTCTTGATTTTTCAGTTTTAGTTCTTGTTTGTAGAAAAAGTATATTTGCTTATTACGAGGCTGAAACCAATTAATTGTCCCGAGACATCATATGTTTTACAGCAAAGTCAGATCTGTCAAAAGACAGCTCTTTTGACAGTTCTTGTCACTTTTGATTAATGATCGAGATTTTTTACCAGTGAAGCTTTTTGTATAAAATCGAATTTTACGCGAAATTTTATTGCTGAAAAAAATAGAAGAAAATGGAAGTCGTAGAACTTTCCGCCAGGAGGCCGCAAGCTGTACCTCGAAGACCAACTACATGTCCTGGCGCTAAAGTAATTTATAATTAATAATTTACATTTCTTTTAATGTCATTTTTCTGTAAATAAATTAAAACATTCCAATGAAACTTAAAAATGACAAAAGAAATGAAATTGTATGGTTAATTTTGCATAGAACAATTTATGTTGTCTCGTGAGTTTTTTTTAAGGCCTCGAACCGAATCTAGGAGCCAGTGTGTAAGTTAATTATAGAAAATGTCCTTTTTTTAAATTTATTAGTAGAGCTTGTTTTTAATTTTGATCGTACTTACAATGTATTTAAAACGTATTTTTAGAGAATGTCTTTATTTTCATGGTACCTATACGCAGAAAATATATTTAATACATAAATCCACTTTTGATTTTCTATTGCAAGATACTTCCACTTGTTTATTTCGTATTAGAGTAGAAACTGTATTTGTTATGTATTTATTTATTTAAAATTTAGTGTACTAGGAGATATGTGCAACCACCTCGCATGCAATCTTTTGCTCCACAAAACAATTATCGTCCTCCTTCAAGTCCTTTGGATGCGGGAACTACTTATCATCTTTCCTACTTGAATGTGGATCGTCTTGCTCGACCTAAAGCTTTTCGTCCTACGCAAAATTTAGACGTTTCGGATGGAAAATTCTCTGACGACACTACCACCAAAATGAGCTACAAACCTGTTTGGGGTATCATTAAACCGAAACCTATTTTACCACGAACTAGGTAAGCAAAATCTGGCTCGATTTTTTATCTTATATTTTGAACTATATTTTTTTATAGATAAGTAATATATATCATAATTTTGAAGCTACTTTGATTTTAAAAATTAAAGTTCATAAAAATTGAAAAATGAGTTAGGAGAGACCACTAGGGTGGTCCAAATTTATACCTGTGAAAATTCGACTTTCGATTTTTGAACCCCCCCATTTTGTTCGTTTTCCGGAAAAAGAAATTCCGTAGTTTTTTTTTAGCGTTAACCCGTGCCCCCGGGCTTTGAAATTAACATGGGGTTTTAAATGGGAAAAGCTCGATTTTCAAAAAATTGGAAAAAAGACGTATTTTTTTTTAAGGAATAATTTCCACTCAATAGCTTTTAATTTTGGCACACCTGAACCCCTTTAATTGCGCCCGGAAAATGCCCCAAAAAATGCAAAATAGCAGTTTTCTATCAAACTCATGCTGAAGACGGTATTTTTAAAAAAAATTTCAACATGAATTGTTTTTAATCGATAAGTGACGAGTTTTAAAGTATATTTTAAATTGTTTAAACAATTTTTTTTCCCCTTCAAATCGTGAAAAGTTATTATCTTTCGGAATAAATCGTACAAAGTTGATGAATATCGAGAGTAGTAGTTCTTGTTTAACTTATTTGGTAATTATTTAAACAATTTTCATTTGTTTAAACAATTTTTTCTCCCTAAAATCATAAAAAGTTATTATTATCTGAAAATAATGAGACAATTGAAGAATGTTGAAAGCAATACATTTTTGAAGGATGTCTGGTAATTATTTAAACAATTTTTCCCCCTGAAAAGCGTGAAAATTACTTTCTGAAATTAATGACACAATTAAAGGAATTTAAGAGTGATATTTTTTTTCTACAGAATATTTAGCAATTTTAAAAATAATTGTTATTTGTTTAAACAATTTTTGTTTGTTTAAAAAATTTTTTGACTGCAAATCGAGAAAATTTATTCTTTTCAGCAATTAATGACATATTGTGAGAGATTCGGAGAATCTAGACTTTTCTCCACCTTTCCTATGAACGGGTGCAAGTGAAGGATTAATAGTTGTTTAAATAATTCCAAAATATCTTACGCAAAAATATATTATTCTTAAAATTCGTTAATTGTGTCATTAATTGCTGAAAAGAATAAATTTTCTCGATTTGCAGAGAAAAAAAATTTTAAACAAACAACAATTGTTTAAACAAATAAAAATTATTTTAAAAATTGCTAAATATTATGTAGAAAAAAAATATTACTCTTAAATTCCTTTAATTGTGTCATTAATTCCAGAAAGTAATAATTTTTCACGCTTTACAGGGGGAAAAAATTGTTTGAACAAATCAAAATTGTTTAAATAATTACCAAACATGCTTTAAAAATGTATTGCTTTCAACATTCTTTAATTGTCTCATTATTTGCAAAAATAATAACTTTTTGCGATTTTAGGGAGAAAAAATTGTTTAAACAAATGAAAATTGTTTAAATAATTACCAAATAAGTTAAAAAAGAACTACTCTTGACATTCATCAACTTTGTACGATTCATTCCGAAAGATAATAACTTTTCACGATTTAAAGGGGGAAAAAAATTGTTTAAACAAATAATAATTGTTTGAACAATTTGAAATTATTTAAAATATACTTTAAAACTCGTCACTTATCGATTAAAAATAATTCATGTTGAATTTTTTTTTTAAATACCGTCTTTAGCATGAATTTGACAGAAAACTGTTATTTTTCATTTTTTGGGGCATTTTCCGGGCACAATTAAAGGGGTTCAGGTGTGCCAAAATTAAAAGCTATTGGGTGGAAATTATTCCTTAAATACTCCTCAAGAGGTGACAATACTTTATTTGACAAAAAATTAATAACAAGTACTTCTTTTTTTTAATTTTTTGAAAATCGAGCTTTTCCCATTTAAAATCCCAGGTTAATTTCAAAAGCCCGGGGGCACGGGTTAACGTTGAAAAAAAAAAATTGCGGAATTTCTTTTTCCGGAAAACGAACAAAATGGGGGGGTTTTATCACCAAAAATCGAAAGTCGAATTTTTGGACCACCCTAGAGACCACCCTAAAGTAGACAATCATTATTTAAAAGCACAAAATAATATACCTAAAATAATTATAGGGCATAGGGCGTAGCGTAAAATACAAAGTTTAGAAAATGAAAGACCCTCAGATCCTATTCTTTTCCTTTTTACATAAAACGCAACTGTGTCAAATTTCATTCTGATAAAAAAAATGTGATCAATTTTGGCAAAATTATCCGGAAAACCTGAAAAAACATGTTTTTCTTAATTTGCAACAAAATTATTGGTTGTTTAAAATTTGTCATTGAAACAACCCTTCTCAAGGGAAATCAAAACAAGGAAGAAGAAAGTAAAAAGAAAATTTTAGATATTTTTCAAAATCAGTGGGCATTTATAATTTTACTTACGAGTGGACTCAATGAAAAATATAAATATGTTATCATTTTCGACCCTTAAACTTAAACCTCCTAATTCATTAGCTTTTCATTAATTTTAGAAAAAATTCAAAACTATTTTTTTCAATTAAATACTTGAAATTAAATTTCAAGAAAGTACAAGAACGTACAGTGTTTACATTAAAATATTTTTCTTTCAACCTGGAATTACAAAATTTGAATCGAGAATCGAAAAAAAGTTCAGTTGTACTTAATTAACCATTTTGGCAATTTTGGATGAAAATTCTGAAAGTTAGAGCATTTTTAAAATTTTGGAGACAATTTTTTTAAGATTTAAAAATTCTATGTACAGCTATTCGCAGTACTCGAAAATTCGAATAATTTGTACTTACGACTTTCGCGATAAAAAGACAATTATCAGAGTCATAGCACTTGCAAAATTTAAAAAAAAATGAAAATTTTAGCCAAACAACGCACGATATGAAAAAAAGTCAAGAGAAAAAAAAACGTTGATTTTTGAAAGCCATAGAAGATTATCATAATAACTATTCGAATTTCCTGGAAACGTCTAAAATTCAAATTTTGATCAAAAATAAATAGCTAATTTTCCCTTGAATTATTCTTGTAGGAAAGTAAAATAAATCAATAAAGTATAAGATTCTACAATTCAAAAATTTGTACAACTTTTTATTAATTTTTTTTACTTAGTTGTAAAAAAATACAAGACTTCAGGAAAGTTAAAATACTGGAAAACTGCATTGTAAATTATGTTTTAAATACTGATAGTTTACTGTAATAATGTACAAACCTGGTGGAAAAATTGTTATAAAAAAGTATAAAAAACTAAAACCATTTTTACAAGAATCTACGAACAAATACGATAAATTAGAACCAAAAAATTACAGGAAAGTGCAACTTTCTATCATTTGGACGAATTTGGTATTTTATTGTATATTGTAGTATTTGATTAGAGTTTTAATTTACTACAACAATTAAAAAAAAAAAAAAAAAATAAAATTAAAAGAATTCACGACTACAAAAATCAACAGGAAATGCATGTTTTGCAGCCAAAAAGTTGTTCTTCTTCGACCTAGGATGACAAATATTTAGAATATTGCAATGAGATAATTTTAAATTAAGATGTGTGCATGATCGCGATTAAAAAACAAAGCTTCTATATTTTGTCTTTAAATGAATGGTAGAGTATTAAAAGACAATATTGAATAATCGTTATTAAACAACAAAAAACATTACGTTTTAAGTTTTTTTTTCAAATATATAGCAAACGATTGGAAACCATATATGTCATTTAAAATTATGTCTGCAATGTTATTAATATTTATCATCCTAGGTCGAAAAAGAACACATTTTTGGCAAATTAAAACACTCAAAAGTGGAATACGTTCGAATTAAAAATTTATTCAAGCTTTAATTTTAAAAGCTTAAAATTCAAAAGTATTCTACTTTGAGTTTTTTAAATTGCAGTTCAGTTTTTATAACTTGAAATTTAAAAAATTGTAAAATGAAAGAGTTCGAATCTTTTAACTTCATTGACTGTGATCAATTCTTTTTCAATTATTCAATTTTTATTTGCAGTCAAAAAGTGTTTTTTTTTCGACAATATGAAATCTTTAAAATTGAACAACTTTCAATCAAAGATTTTAATTTTGCAAATAAAATTGAAATTATTGAATTTTTATAAAAATTATTATTTTAAACTATTTAATTTAACGATTATAACTTAAAAATTGTTTGAGATGGATCAATTTTAAAAGTTTCATAATATATTTTCAGTTTAAAATTATTTCATTTTGAAGCTTTAAATTTTTTCAATTCTAAATAGTGAAAATGACACTGATTTATTTTTTGTACGAAAATCTGACAAATTATTATAAGCATAATTTACTCAAGTACCTTAAATGTCACTTGTTACTATAATTAATTTGTATGTCTAATCTTTACTTTGATCTTTGAAATTTTTGATGCTTCGGATCAAAAATGTTTTAATATAGAAAATTTTTAATTGTGCTGTAGCATTTTCTACGGCTAAATTCAAGAAAAATGGTTGGAATTGAAAATTATTCTTCAAGCCTAAATTTGAAATCGTTGAATTTTATAAGTTTCCATTTAAAATTGCACACATTTAAGCACTTATCATTTAATCCATTTTTAAGTTTACAAATTTTGTAATGTTCAATTAAAAATTCTAAATATTAAAATATTTTGAAGTTTAAATGAAAGAATAGGAGACTTTAAATTATTGTAATTTGGAGATTGTTTACTTTCTGAGGCTTTCAAAAGTTATTTTATTGCATTTTAAGTTTACTGTCCTAAAATTGTCAAATTTTGAATGACTTTTTAAAAATAATGTCTCATTATGTAGCTATTACAATTAGAGTAATACAACTATTTTAATTATTAAACTTACATATTTAAATTAGAAGTTTGTGAATTTTTGAATGTTTACATTTTAAATGCTTTGATTTCTAGTTTAGTTTTGAATATTTCTCCTTAAAAATTGGTCAGATTTGCAAGATTGAAATTTCAATTTTAACGACCTGCAAATATTTTTGAATAAATAAAAATGCGAAAAATACATTTTTTTAAACAGACAGATTACAGGGCGTGGTCCTATGGAATGTATGTCGACAGCGAAGCATGATTTTGTAGAAAAATATGTCCCAAAACCTGAAGTTATAATTCCTTGTGGAAATATTCGAATGTGTAATGGACCCCTGGAAGGAGTCACGACGGCGGGTTTGTCTTATGTAGATCCAGGACCTACAGATCCAGTCACCAGTTTTAAACCACAGAGAATATATCGTCCTAGCGATGAACCTGCACCTAAAGATACTACTCAAAAATTAAGTTTTCAACCCTTTCGGTTACCAGAAAAAGAAATTTATCCATGGGCACAAAAAGCTGTCTACAGGTGTGGATAACGAAATGATTTCCATCTAATAATACAAATTTTTTTACACTTGAATACAGTGTTTAGTTATAAACTACTTTTCTCAGTTTTAAAATTCTTAAAGTTTACTACTAACAGAGTTCACAGCTCAAAAAAGAGGAAATAGGGTAATTTTCTCACGAAAAAGGGAAAAATAGGGGAAAGTTTAAACATTTATTTTTACATGTCGAAAAGAAAAAAACAATCTTTTTATAACAAATGTTGCATTTTTATAAAAATTCAATGATTTTTCAATGGCTTCTGCCATTTAAGAATTTATTTTTAAAAATTGGTACTTTCAATGTAAATTTAAAACTACTCTCTTCAGTAGAGCGAAGAAAAAATACTAAAATTAGTCGAATCGTTTGAGTTACAATTTGTGGGTCGACATCCAAAATAAGTGAAGAAAGAAATTTTTTAATCGATAAAAATATCTTCAGTTGTCTTTTTGAAATTTACAATTAAAAATTGTAATAATGCAAAAAAATTTGCCTTATTTAAATTTTTTTTAAATGTACTAAAACATATTTTTCGGATTGATTCGAACCTGAAATTTCTTCAGCTTGAACCAAAGAAACATGTTATTATTTTTTATTCATGAGAAACATTTTTTTCGTGGTATTTATAACGTTCAAATATCGCAAAAAAGATAGGAAATCCCAAAAATTCTAACTCACAACATTTTTTTCCTAAAGGCCCAAATAAAAATAAGATATGCTTTGAACAAAATAGTTCAATTGTTGAATTAAGAACATCAGTTTTTAACCAAGAAAGGAATAGTTACATTTTCGGTTCGAAAAATGAATTTTCGATGGAAAAAAATGAATTTTCGCCCAAAGTGTTGAATGTTGAAGCCTGAAAGAAGAATTTTCTACAATGCAGTTGATTTTTCAACACAAAAATATGAATTTTTAATTGAAAAGTTAATTTTCAACCAAAAATTAACATTTTTAGTTTAAAAAACCTAGTTTTTAACAAACAAAAAAACTTAAACTGAAACGATGAATTTTTTACAAATTACATCAATTTTTAACCGAATATTTGAATTTTCAAAATATAAAAGTCAATTTTGAACCAAAAATGGAATTGCTACATTTTCATTTGAAAAAACTAATTCTCAAATGAAAAAACTAATTTTCTACCAAATTATTTAATTTTTGAACGAAGAAAAATAATTTTCTACAATATATTTGAATTTTTAACTCAAAAATATAAGCTTTCAATACAAAAAATAATTTTCAATAAAAAATTGCAATTTTCAGTTATATAGTTAAATTTTTAACCAACTTTCCGGCAAAAAATATAACTTTTGAACGAAGTTTGAACTTTCAACAAAATACATAGTTGAATTTTCGACTAAAAAAGATCAATTTTCAAACACAAATGGAAAAAAAATTAATTTTCAACGAAAAAAAAGTTTCAACAATAGTTAAATTTTCATGTGAAGATTTAAAAAAATAAGAAATTGCTCAAGTTAGAACATTCAAAGTTGCAGTTGATGAATTTGGAATATTCCATTTTTTAATTGAGTATTTAACTTTGTACATTTAAACTAAAATGCGTTAATCTTCTAATACTTGTTTGAAAAGTACTGTATATTTTATAACTGTTCCAATTTTATATTGGATAATAACTTCCGTCTCCAGTTTTCACATTTTCAACTTGCTTTAAAATGTTTCATCTTCAATTTTTTTTAAAGAGTACTTATTTTTAATGGTCCGCACTTGAAACTTCTACCTTATTTATTCATAAATAATCTATTTGAATGCTATAATTGATTTGATTATTATTCAATACTGGGTACAATTTCAAATATTGTATATTTGAAGAGAAAAGGGGAAAAAGGGGAAGTTTTTTGAGAATAGGGGAGAAAAGGGAAATTTCAAGAAAAAAGGGGGAACAAAGAAAAGAAGGGAAGACTATGCACCCTGTACTAAATTTAAAATGCTTTGTTTGGTTTAATTTCCACACAAGTTTAAAATACCTCAAATTTTGAAACATCTATATTTTTTTCTCTATAAATTACTAAATTCTAATCCTATATAGTTGATGAATAATTTAATCAATTTTCTCTGGTTGAAGCGAAATTTAATTGAAGTATTCAACTTGGCGATTCATAATTAGAGCACAAGTTTTCTTCGCCACAGGCCTCCCCAGGCAATGATGGAAGGTCAAACCACCTACGGAAAAAGTTTTATAGAAGTCGATGCCCAAAACGAAAAACCCATTATTCCGGCAGTAACGAATTTATTTCCATCTGGCGCCCCATTCATGGGAAAAACAATTTACGCAGAAACTTTCCAGCCATGTAATTCGGATCCAGTGATTCCTGTAATTCCCTGTGGAAATATCGCTCTCTCTGATAAAAAAATGTCCACCGACACAACAAGCAAGGTATCTTTTTAAAAGTAACATGTGTATTGTGTGCACTAAAAGTTCCTCTCGTATCGAATGTCTCGCGATCGATTCGATATTTGATACATATACCTTTTGTGGTCCCTGGTTCGATACTTTCTACCTGATCCTTTATTAAATTGGATCCCTTTTCCATCGAATAAAATGAAAATATATGTTACTTATTGTATTATTATTATATATTATATATAATATATTATTATAATAGGGACCGTACTTAAATTACGTAACAGCTCAAAGGTCAAGCAGAATAAATTTGAAATATTTTAATTTGAAGTTCTTTTATGCCGTTTAAAAAAGATTCTAAGTGAAAAATGTTTTGGTATTTAATTATTAATGGTCAGGTAATTTATTTACCTTGTATTTATATTACTTTTTTTGCAAATTCTTTCTCCTGAAGATTATCTTTTTAATTATAAAACTTATTATTTCTTTGAAAATTTAACAGTTTTGTTAAAGTCATTCTTTTTGGTTGAAAATTCAACTAATTCGTAGAAAATGTACTTGTTTAAAATTCATATTTTTTGTTGAAATGTCAAGTGGAATCTTTCTTGGACGAAAATTCAATTGTTTATTTGAAAATTGCTTCACTTAAATTAAAAATTCATCTGTTTTAGTAGAAATTTCATCTTTCTTGGATAAAAATGCAACTATTTGGTTGAAGATTCAATAATTTTGTTTAATAGTCATCCTTTTTGTTTAAAAATTCAACTGTGTTGTTGAAAATTAGCCTTTGGGTTGAAAATAAGTATTTTCGTAGAATATTGTCTTCATGCTTAAAACCCATATTTTAATGTTGAATAGTCGAACTAAAATCTTTTTTTAAAATGAAAATTCAAATTTTTTAAAATTTGATTTGAAAATTCAACTGTTAGTAAAAATTTAATCTTTCTTGGGTAAAAAACTATAAAAAATTATTGAATCTTCAACCAAATAGTTATTTGGTTGAAGATTCAATAATTTTGTTGAAAAGTCATCCTTTTTGTTTAAAAATTCAACTATTTTGTTGAAAATTTGTCTTTTTGGGTTGAAAAATCAGTATCTTCGTAAAAAATTGACTTCTTGTTTAAAACTCATATTTTAATGTTGAATAGTCAAACTGAAATCTTTTTTGGATGAGAATTCAAATTTTTGTTTATATTTGATTTTTTTATTTGAACATTCATCTGTTTTAGTAGAAATTTCACTCTTCTTGGGTAAAAAAGCAAGTATTTGGTTAAAGATTCAATAATTTTGTTTAAAATTCATCCTTGTTGTTTAAAAATTAAACTATTTTGTTGAAGATTTGTCTTTTTGAGTTGAAAAATCAGTATCTTCGTAAAAAATTGACTTTTTGTTTAAAACTCATATTTTAATGTTGAATAGTCAAACTAAAATCTTTTTTGGATGAGAATTCAAATTTTTTTTGTATTTGATTTTTTTATTTGAAAATTCATCTGTTTTTTTTTTCACTCTTCTTGGACCAAAATGCAACCCTTTGGTAGAAGATTCAATAATTTTGTTTAAAAGTCATCCTGTTTAGTGAAAAATTCAACTGTGTTGTTGAAAATTCGCCTTTGGGTTGAAAATAAGTATTTTCGTAGAATATTGTCTTCTTGCTTAAAACCCATATTTTAATGTTGAATAGTCGAACTAAAATCTTTTTTTAAAATGAAAA
>CAKNXH010001753.1:78042-113391 GCA_932178445.1 Andricus quercusramuli
ATTTGGTTGAAGATTCAATAATTTTGTTAAAAAGTCATCCTTTTTGTTTAAAAATTCAACTATTTTTTTGAAGATTTGTCTTTTTGGGTTGAAAAATCAGTATCTTCGTAAAAAATTGACTTCTTGTTTAAAACTCATATTTTAATGTTGAATAGTCAAACTAAAATCTTTTTTGGATGAGAATTCAAATTTTTTTATATTTGATTTTTTTAATTGGAAATTCATCTGTTTTGGTAGAATTTTCATCTTTCTTTGACAACAATGCAACTATTTGGTAGAAGAATCAATATTTTTCTTAAAAAGTCATCCTTTTTCGTGAAAAATTCAACTGTGTTGTTGCAAATTCGCCTTTGAGTTTAAAAAAAGTATCTTCGTAGAATATTGTCTTCTTGCTTGAAACCCATATTTTAATGCTGAATAGTCGAACTAAAATCTTTTATTTTTTTAATGAAAATTCAAATTTTCTTAAATTTGATTTGAAAATTCATCTGTTAGTAAATATTTAATCTTTCTTGGATGAAAATGCAACCATTTGGTTGAAGATTCAATAATTTTGTTAAAAATTCATCCTTTTTGTTTAAAAATTCAACTATTTTTTTGAAGATTTGTCTTTTTGGGTTGAAAAATCAGTATCTTCGTAAAAAATTGACTTCTTGTTTAAAACTCATATTTTAATGTTGAATAGTCAAACTAAAATCTTTTTTGGATGAGAATTCAAATTTTTTTTTATATTTGATTTTTTTATTTGAACATTTATCCGTTTTAGTAGAAATTTCACTCTTCTTGGATAAAAAAGCAACTATTTGGTTGAAGATTCAATAATTTTGTTAAAAAGTCATCCTTTTTGTTTGAAAATTCAACGATTTTGTTGAAAATTTGTCTTTTTGGGATGAAAAATCAGTATCATCGTAAAAAATTGACTTCTTCTTTAAAACTCATATTTTAATTTTGAATAGTCAAACTAAAATCTTTTTTGGATGAGAATTTAAATTTTTTTTATATTTGATTTTTTTATTTGAAAATTCATCTGTTTTAGTAGAAATTTCACTCTTCTTGGATAAAAAAGCAACTATTTGGTTGAAGATTCAATAATTTTGTTTAAAAGTCACCTGTTTTAGTGAAAAATTCAACTGTGTTGTTGAAAATTCGTCTTTAAATTGAAAAATCAAGTATCTTCGTAGAAAATTGTCTTAACCCATATTTTAATGTAGAATAGCCGAACTAAAATCTTTTTTTAAATGAAAATTCAAATGTTCTTAAATTTGATTTAAAAATTCATGTTAGTAAAAATTTAATCTTTCTTGGATGGAAATTCAACCATTTAGTTGAAGATTTAATAATTTTGTTAAAAAGTCATCCTTTTTGTTTAAAAATTCAACTATTTTGTTGAAAATTTGTCTTTTTGGGTTGAAAAATCAGTATCTTCGTAAAAAATTGACTTCTTGCTTAAAACTCATATTTTAATGTTGAATAGTCAAACTCAAATTTTTTTTATATTTGATTTTTTTATTTGAAAATTTCGATGGAAAGAAAAAGTTTATTTGCAAACATTATAAAATTATCAAAACCTCTACATATGAAGTGATTGTTACATTTGTTTTTATTTTCGACTGAAAATGAACTTTATTTACTTAAGGTTCTATCGACCTTAAGGAACACATTCTTATCTAGACACGCGACTTCTTGGATAAAAAAGCAGCTATTTGGTTGAAGATTCAATAATTTTGTTGGAAAGTCATTCTTTTTGTTTAAAAATTCAACTGTTTTGTTGAAAATTCAAGTATCTTCGCAGAAAATTTTCTTCTTATTCAAAACTCATATTTAAATGTTCGAAAAATCAAATTATCTTTTTTGGATGAAAATTCGATTTTTTTTAAATTGTCTTTTTAATTTAAAAATTCATCTGTTTTAGTAGAAATTTTATGTTTCCTGAATAAAAATGCAACGGATTTGTTTGAAAATTAATCTTGTTTGCTTGAGGATTCAAGTACTTTATTTTTTCATTTATCTCTTTGGTTGAAAGTTTAAATATTTTGTTGAAAATTGATCCCTTTTAACTGAAAGTTCAACTGCATGGGTACAAGCTGAACTACTTTGTCGATTTTTTGTTTGGGGTTGAAATATAATCTATTGCACTTTTTTTGTTAAAAATCATGTTTTTAGGTTGAAAATTCCAGTATTTTGTTGAAAATCTTATTATTTCAATGAAAATTTAAATATTTTGTTAAAAAATCACGTTATATGGTAAAAAAGTCATTTTTTGGTTTAAAATAAATAAATAAATTTTAAATTTTGTATCCAAAATATTGTTTTATTCCGCTTATGAAAGAACCTGTGTTAAAAATATTACTTGATTAAAATGCTGGAATTTGAATGTTAATAATTAGGGAAAATAAAAAAATTGGTCCAGGAAAAATCAGAGAATTTTGAAAATAAATTTCCACCCTGCAAAGAATTATCTTAAATACAAAAAATTGCCATTAGTCCCATATCTTATTATTTCTAGAAACCATAAATATTATTATTTGCCTATAGATCACCGCCTTCTCTCCCTCGAGTTTAAAACGGCAATTTTTCAAATTGTACGTATCAAATACAAAAATGGAAGAAATTCAAATCTTTTGAATTCAACAATTTTCAATTCATCGCGAGCCAAATTGAACAAATTTAATTTTTCAAGTTCTCAAAATTGAATTTTTAAAAATATTTTTCGATTTCAGCTAAGCTATCAGCGATTCCAAGCTGAAAAACGGGCCCCAATTATTCCACGTCGTAGAAATATGATGGGAGATGGTCTCATGCAATGCGAAACAACTAGTCGACACGATTTCGTACCAAAACTTATTCCAAGGGCAGATGTTGTGATTCCTTGTGATAATATTAGAGTTGCTGATAAACCCTTCGTAGGCAATACAACTGCGTCTCTGTCTTATGTGAATCCGGGTCCAATAAATCCTGTGCCCAGTTTCAAACCTACAGCAAAATACAACAGGTCAATTAATTTTTTTGTAAATGACGCAATTTCGTAGAAAGAATTTGTATGTGAAATCCAACTTTAATTTTATTGTGTATTATCACCTTCAGACTCGATGCGAAGATAGAGGGAGAGACAGTGAACAAATTATCGTTTCAACCTTGGGCCATTCAACCGAAAGAGGACCTTCCCTGGGCCAGGAAGCATCAATATCAAGCACCCAAAGCTGCGATGGCTGGCGACTCAATGTATCACATGAGCTATCCTGCTCCTGGATACTATGTCGAAATTTGCGAACCTGAGGAATGTCCTTCACCTAAAACCCAGGGCAACCATTTTTGCGAAGAAATGCTCGCTAATTAAAGAGACAATTCAGTGTAAAGCAATCGTGAACTTTTTTGATGTGATTTGCACCTAACATATTCTTATTAAACATATTTTTCTATCTACTAATTTCCGAGGAACTTTTAAATTAATTTAATTCATATAAAATCGAGGGGGTGACTTTTGAATGTTTACCAGAACACCAGATTTCAATGATTTCACACAGATTCATAAAATCTTTATTTAAAAGAGTTCATAAAGATTTCACAAGGATTTAAAATATTTTAATGATCTTGCAAAAAACAAAACAAAATTTCAATATTTCAAAAGTTTTGCAAAGATTTTACAATGATTCATAGTAATTTCGGAAATATTGCATAAGATTTCAACAAATTTCACAAAGATTTAAAACACTTTTGCATAGATTTCCATTATTTCACGAAAATTAAAAAAATATCAATGATTTTGCGAAGACATAAAAAACGTCACAGACTTCGCAAAGATTTCAGAAGTTTTGCAAAGATTTTAATGATTTTACAGAGTTTCAAATAATTTCGCAGATTGCAAAACAATTTAGAGTTATGTTATGAATATGTCACAAAGATTTCACACATTTCAATAGTATCACGCATATTTTAAAGATTTCTAAATTTCACAAAGATTTCAGAGATTTTAAAAGAATTTTTCAATAATTGCAAAGATTTCACAAAGATTTAAAAAAAATTTACAAAAATTTTGCAAAGAGTTCACAAGGATTTTAAAAGAGATTTTAAACACATTTCAAAGATTATTGAAAAATTTCTCAGATTCCAATGATTTCACAAAGGTTTCAGTGATTATGCAAAGACTTAAAAAACCTCACAGACTTCGCAAAGATTTTAATGATTTTACAGAGATTCAAATAATTTCGCAGATTGCTAAACAATTTAGAGTTTACAGATTTCAATTATTTCACAATGATCTCAAAGATTTCAATAATCTCACGCAGATTTCAAAACTTTTCAGAAAAATGTAGAATATGTCACAAAGATTTCCCACCTTTCAATAATTTCACAAATATTTTAAAGATTTCTAAATTTCACAAAGATTTCAGAGATTTTAAAAGAATTTTTCAATAATTGCAAAGATTTCGCACAGATTTCACAAAGATTTAAACAAAAAATTACAAAGATTTTGCAAAGAGTTCACAAGGATTTTAAAAGAGATTTTAAAAACATTTCAAAGATTATCCAAAAATTTCTCAGATTTCAATGATCATTGAGACTTTGCCAAGATTTCAAAAAGATTTAAATGATTTTACAAATATTTCAAATTATTTCGCAGATATCACAAAGATTGCAAAATATTTCATCGATTTAAATTGATTCACAAAGACCTCAACAATTTCACAAAGAATTCAAAGTTTTTAATGCTTTAAAATAATTTTAAAGATTTCGAAAGACTTCACGAGGGCCTGCAGGCACACCAGATTTTATGAGTGACCAAGTCCTTTTTTCAGGGTGTCCAGCGATTCTTAAAAACAAAATTCAAGGTCTTTTCCAGGTTTTCCAGGTGAAGAAATCTAGTTTTTCCAGGCCTACTTTTTTTACACCAAATAATGAAATAACCGTTTTTTATACGTGCAAAAAATGAGCCATTCAATTTTTTATTAGACAACAGTTTCCAAAGGAAGCTTTTGAAATTTTTGTGAATTCTTTGAAATATGTTGAAGCATTTAAAATCTTTGTGAAATCATTAAAAATCTTTTGGAATGTTTACAAATTTTTGTAAAATCTTTGAAATCCTTGAAATCTTCCTGAAATCATTATGAAATCTTTGAAATATTTGTGAAATTATTCTTTGGGAAATCTTTTGTGTTCGTTTGAAATCATTGAAATCTTCTCAAATTTGTTGAAACTTTTCGGAATCGTTTAAAATCTTTGGGAAGTTTTGAAATCTTTGAAATCTGGTGTACTGTATCCTTGTTGAAATCTTTAAAAGTCTTGAAATTTTTTGAAATCCTTATGAATCCTTTAAATATGTACTCTTCCTGAAATCTTTTGTATTCGTTGAAATCATTGAAATATTAAAAATCTTTGTTAAATCTTTTGAAATCTTCTAAAAAATATTGAAATCTTTGAAATGTTTTAAAATTTTCTGAAATCCTCATTAATTCTTTGAAAGATTTGTGAAATCTTTTGAAATCTTCTAAACGAAATTAAAATCGCTTAAAATATTTGAAATTTTTTGAAATTCTTGTATTTTTAAAAAATCTTTAATAAATCTTTTATGAAATCTTTCAAATAATTGTGAAATCTTTTAAATTCGTTTTAAATCATTGAAAAATTTAAAATCCTTGTGAAATATTTTCAAAACTTTTGAAAAATGTTGAAATCGTTTAAAATCTTTGCAATATTTTGAAATCTTTGAAAAAATCTTTGAAATACATGAAATCTATTGAAATCTTTACGAATTCTTTGGAATATTTTAAAAACCTTTCTGGAATCTTTCGTATTTGTTAAAATAATTGAAATCTTTGTGAAATCTTTTACGAAATTTTGAAATCGCTTCAAATTTTCAAAAAATTTTGAAAGGTTTGAAATGTGGTTTACACCTTTTTGAAATATTAGAAATTTTTGTATTCTTTTAAAATGTTTGAAATATTTGTGAAAGCCTTTGCATTCATTTGAAACCATTGAAATATTTAAAATCCCTGTGCAATCTTTTTAAATCTTCTGAAAAATGTTGAAATCGTTTAAAATCTTTTAACTGTTTTGAAATCTTTGTCATCTGGTATACTGTACACTGTTTAAAGTCTTTGAAAATTTTGTTTTCTTTTGAAATATTTATGAAACTTTTATGAAATTTTTGAAATATTCGTGATATGTTTCTGAAGTCTTTTGTATTAATTTAAAATCATTAAAATATTTGAGAAATCTTTCTAAAAAATTCGAAATCGTTTCACATCTTTCAATTCTTAGAAATCTGGTTTACTATCTTTTTTGAAATCTCTTGAAAGTTTTAAAATCTTTGTGAAATATTAAAAAATATTGGTGAAATCTTTCTTGAATCTTTGTTTGTGAAATCTATAAAATAATTGGCACCAGTCTAGAAAAAGTGCCTTGAAATCTCTTTATTTATTCTGTAATAAATAAAAGATAAATTATATCTTGATAATTGAAAAACTTTTCAGTAGCAATATTTCTTCTAAACGATATGTCTCTTTCATAATAGACTAAAAGATTTTAATTACTTTTCATATTTCAATAAAATAACTGTTTTAAAAACAACAAAAATTCAAATTCAAGTTTCTCGTGAAAAATTCAAGGAGTTTTTAAGGTTTGCAAGGTTTAAAAAAAATCAAAGAGAATTACAGGTTTTTAAGGTTTTCTAGGTCGCTGGACACCCTGTTTTTTGGAAGTCAGACCTCACTTTTACCTTAATTTGTATTTCTTTCATTATAATCAGGTGAATACTTGTTTACAAAGTTCCAAATGACATATTACTTTTAATTTTGAGAGCAAAATGAGACATTTTAATATTAAATACTCGGATTAGATATTGTATTACTTTTTTTAGTTTATTACTGACCCGCAATCTGCCCAAATTGATTTAAGCGATAGGAAAATACAGGTTTAAAGGTTTTCTAACACAGGGCAATAGAATTTAAATTTTGGATCCTAATTTGTCTACATTTTCAAACCAAAATCTTATTACAATCGAAAAGAATTTGGAAATTCAACTTCAAAGGAAACAAATCAATCCTAGGAAGTAATGAGGGGGTAATTAATAATACAAAAATTATTTAAACTTAAAATATAGTTATTTATTACCAGTGCATATATATATACACTCAAATATACATGCACGAGTCATACGCAGTATACATTTATATAGCCATTGGCGTACATAATAGCTGTATTAATTTAACACGCACGCGGTAAAATATTTTGGATAATAAAATAAACTCTAATCTTTGACAAAAAAGCTCGATACAAACATTATCAACGTGCATATCAGCAGATAGCGCAGCTCACAAATGACGTTTTAAGTAATGATAAGAATAGAATCTCTGATTAAAACCTCCTGACGTTAATTAACATGTGAAGAATTTATTAATCCTGTTCCGAGGCTGCTTTGGCCTTCATACGGCCAAGCGATTGGTATATTTATATTTTTCACATCACATTTCGTACCGACCTTGTGGGGTCGCTTGGACGTACGAGGTTTAATCTGATTTCTTCCTTGAATTTTTCTTCTTCTTTGGGTCATCGTTAAAATTTCGTAGTCTAAGATAACGTAGGCCCAACAATCGATAAATTTTTAGTATTGTAGTTAAACGTAAGACACTAACCAGGCTAGAAGAATCACTTAACTTTTGACTTAAAGAGAGTCCACTAACAACTAAATTGTCCTAAATCTAAAAAATGTGTTAACTTTCTCGTTTTTACAGTTAGGAACGACCTGAGTTAAACTTACGTAGCCAACGAAACATTCTGAGAGCTGTTTTTTTTTTATTTCTACGCGTAGAACTTTAATATAATTTTAAGCATAAAGGTATAACCGATTAAACATTCATAAACATCATGAGTAAAATGCGAAATCGTAATGCCATCACTGAGTCGATTTCTCCCGGTATCATTAAATGCATAAGGCACATATTTACTGTTATCCCAGATAATAAATCACAAAAGTTATTACTTATTTCCTTTGTGTATAATATCACGTTATCACGTATCAAAAACAAGAACAAGTCACAAAATTGGAAAATTGTCAAAAGAATGTTAAGTCTCGTTTCTGAGAGTTTCATTACATTTTTTTTTCTTCAGATTTACGTGTTAGAAACATGTCGACAATAAGACTACAATATCGCGATGCAAGTAAAATGAGTAGAAAAGAGTAAACTTTGTACTTTTTACAAATATTACTAGTAACCATAATAAACGAGAAAAAATGTTTCTTGGTGCTTCTCGAAGTTTAAAGAAATATTTCATCCATGTCTGAAAAATATTCTTCTTGAAGCATAATCCACAATTTTGTACCAATTATGCCTTTTTATGCCATTATTGTGCTCAGAAGGAGGATTTTACGCCCAGATTCTACAGATTTCATGTTCTAGGCAATATTAGAGCGCTAGTAACATAAACCACCATACGATATATTACAAGTACTTTCGATTCCTTAGTCACATCGATTAGATTCGCTAATTCAAAGATAAAGAGCTGAGATACAAAAGCTTCGCTGCGTTTCTTGTGAATATTTATAATGGATATGTACAGTAAAAAAACTTTTCGCATTCAGTGACGAGCTGTGCATTTCCGGTTTGCCCAACTTTGCACTCAATTTTCTAGAAGACTGATTTTTACAACATAAATTTGTTCACAAATAACAAAAAATTATAAAAATGCACGATTACAAAATCTAAACTGCAAACGTATAATTTATTGTCAAAAACGCTCGAAGTCCTTAGGAATAAAAATAGACTACTCTTATAAAATTTAGAAAAAATACCTTCTTAAATTTAACAATATTATTTAAATGTTAGCTCTAATTTTACACAAAATTAAAATTTACAATAAGTACAGTTCTATTATTAAATATAATTTAATTTAACACTAAATAAAACCCAAATGCGAAAAAAATCGTCAGCTTTCTAGAAAAATTTGTACAAGTAGGTACAAAGTAATGAAAAAGCCTTTAAGTAAAGTTCGATTACTTATATCAAGTCAACTGCTGCAAGTGTTAACGAATAGCCATTCTCATTTCTTTATATATTATCATCTTACGAATTCAAAGCCATCATTTCCCGCAAATTACATAGTCAGTCTCGACCGAATAATATTGCACGCATAACTGTATGTACCCCGGACATAAATATGTAACACACATTCGTAAGTATTTAGTCTCTTTCTGATATCAAATTTCTTACTGAGATTTAGAGGAAATTCGAAGTTGATTGTTGGCAAAGATCGTTTAAAAACGTACCTATTGCGGCCTGACGCCAAAATTCTGGATGAAATCGGGGAAGTTAAAGTTCATCTGTTCCATGGTGAGGTTATCATCGATGGCGGATAAATCGTTTGCTTGGCTCATCATATCGACGTACTCCATGTCACTAGTCGACCGACCAGTCCCCGTCTGGCCAAGACCCGGAGCGTAACTATCACAGAACAAAACACAACCCCAATCACTGGCAACTCTCAACCAACATTTCACATCGACATGCTTTTTCAGTTCATCAGTCTCTGTTTAAAAAGGAAAAGTAGGAAAAGCCGGTACAACACGGCAGAATGTGCCAGCAACGAAGGAGAGAATCGCCTTCGCTCATCATCAATTTTCTCGAGCAGCATTCCACCCCATTGCAGTTTTAAAAAAACACGTCATCTCTACTCGATTGCCAGTTTATTTATAACGAGTAGTGATTGGAGTTGCGTTCATTCACGACTTTCCACTTGGTTTGAAATCTAATTTTATTTCCTTTCTACTACAGTTGTACCGGCTTGCTCCAGGCCTTTGCCTTTAGACTTCATTATGGTGTCTAACGCATATTTAAACATTTATTATATCAAAGGCACAATAAATTACAAATGCAAAGAATCTTTATTGATTCCTTTTTTAAATCTGTAAGATTATTAACAATTAATACTACAGTTCATACAATTTCAAAAACCTAGTATAAATTTGTTTAAACTTAGAAAAAGGATGCTTTTATCGTATTCTTTGAATCTCTAGATTCATTTTCTCGATCGTTAGACACCACATTTTCTCATTCCTCACATTCAAACTCATCTCTCAAAAATAATACATCACACATTTCAAATAATTTGCACGAACCTTCCAAGGTTTTCTTAAAGCCATGGATAAGCCGATTCTCTTTAGTAAAAAAAAGTGTTGTTTCACAATCTCGAAAGTATATCGAGGTATTTAAAATTCTTATATAAAATACTTATTTCTCTAATTGTAAAGTAAAAGTGCACGACCGAGTGTTGGACGAAAGCTTCGAAAAAAACGTTTACACAGAAACTTTACGTACAAATTTTGAACTAGAGGAGTTTCTTATCACAGTCTATCCTGGAACTTTCATTCGGAAATGTATACCTAACATTTTTTTTCTCTCTCGAGTTTTTCATTTTTTATAATATTATGCATTTTATAACTTTTCAAGACTTTAAACTAATTACAATAAATAACAAATTTCGAAGTTTGCTTAAAAGATCAAAATGCTATTCGGGTTTTCATCATCTATTTTTAAGAACGCAATAATTGATCACAACCTATCCAACACTCGATTGTGCCAAAAAATCTCCTATGTGGGTTCATGTATATGGAAAATTAGGTGTAAAGTTGATCTATAAATCGTGTTAAACACTGTAAATGTTTCGTAAAAAAAGCTTACAAAAACTGCGATGGATGTCGCACCTCTAATTGGTAGTAGCACGAAGAATGCCTTACATTTATATAAAAAAAAAAAAACGAAAAATAGAATACTGATACAGTATTTGAACAGATATAGATATGAAGATGCGCATCTTTATTTTAATCATAAAGATTCCTTCAAACTATACATAATTGTAATCTCTTCATACTTCAAAAACATGAATAAATTTCTAAACATCTGACATTAATCGCCTTTTAAGGCCATTTTATTAAATCTGAAAATTCTTCATATGTAAAAAAACATACAAAATAACAAGTAAACAATCTTTTTCGAGTGCTGGAAACTTCATTTTATAAAATTGCATAATTCATCATTAAATAAATCTCAGCTGAAAAGCTATCTATTTCGTATAGATATACTTCATATTTAACACTCATAATATTTCCTTACTCGAACTGTCTTTGTCACATTTACAATACCATCAACAATTTTCTTTTTGGAGAAGACTGTCAAATACTTCACTGTTAAAAATAGTGAGATTCATTCCATCTTTCATCATCTTCAACCTACTTTATACAACTTATAAGCTTCACTCGATATTCAAATTGATCAAAATAACTTTTTTTCGAACAAAACTAAAACGTTGGTCCCTTAATTAAATACAGAATGACGAGCATTGAGTCTTGAGAAATTAATTGAGGACTCGCGCGCGTTGTGCGCATCTTCATACTATGCCAGACAAATCAAAGGCAGTTATAGAATTATATAAATATTATCGAATGATGCGTTACATCCAGGAGACTGACCTGGAAGCCACGGACGGAGTATCTCGTGTTACAGACGGATCTGGACTGTGGGCTTGAAACATCGTGGACGGCGTGTTGGGATAACTTCCTCCAGGTCCATGACTTGAACTGCCCACTCCCACAATCGACGAATGTGAAGGAGTTTGTCCACCGAGTGAGGGTCCACCCCAACCTGGCACATGTGTCACCAAGAGAGGCCGGACGTAGCCGTTGGTTACTGATTGATTTTCTGCAAGACATGTTTCAATAATATAGTGATCATTCAAAAATATGTAGTATCAATGTTAATTGCTCTAATTATGAATGCCGGGCCTCGAAGTATGTAGTAAGAAGCCGTAAGCCGTTTTGTTTAAAAGTGAATGAGATTTACCATTTTTAAACATTTTCCACTCTATTGTAAACAATTTGCGAACAAAATTATGCTCTTCCTCTTAAGAAATATTACAAATGTACTTACTATTCTCCCACACTTTTGAAAAAAGGCTCTATCTACATTTACAGGGTGTCTACTTAAATCCTGGAAAAAAATTCCCGGACAATTCCAGGTTTTTTCCAGGTATAATTTTTCACAGCATGTAGCCATTCAAATATTTCGTATATTTTAAAACAATCGACTCGGATATGTATACAGTTTTGCGAATTTATTATAAATAATGTTTTTTTTCAGTTTCTAGGAATTCAATTAATATTACAAGATATTCTTAAATATTTTAACACGAACGAATAATTCAATAATTAAATAATACTAAAAACCTAATTAATCACTTCTTGAATTTTTCTCTTAAAGTCCATGAATTTGAATAATAATTCAAACAAATTTTTATTTTATATACTTATACTTAAAATGCAGTGCATATTTTGGTAAAATTAATGTAGGCACTATATATCATTCAATTTGAACCATTTAAATTCCTAACTTTTCCAGAAAAAAATTTGGATTTTCAAAAAGATAGATGAATTTTTAACCAAATAGTTGAATTTTCAACCAAAAAGATTAATTTTTTACCAAAAATACGATTTTTCAAAACAATACATTAATTCTCAATGAAAAAATTGAATTTTTAACTGAAAAATATCAATTTTCAAACAAATAGCTGAATTTTGAACAAAAAAATATCAGTTTTCAACAAAAATGAAAAAGTAGTTTTATTTTCAAGCAAAACGATGAATTTTCAACTAAAATGATGGATATTTAGCTGGAATACTTGAATTTTAAACCAAGAAAATGAATTTTCTACCACAAAGACGATTTTTCAACAAAATACATGAATTTTCAACTAAAATGATTAATCTTTAACTGAAATAGTTGATTTTTAACCAAAAACATGAAAAAACTAATTTTCAACAAAAACAAAACTAATTTTCAACAAAATTGTTACATTTTCAAACAAAGTGACGAATCTTCAACTGGAATAGTTGAATTTTCAACCAAAAAGATTAATTTTCTACCAAAAAGGCGATTTAAAAAAAAAAAATACATTAACTCACAATTAAGCAATTGAATTTTAAACTAAAAAAGATCAATTTTCAAACAAATAGCTGAATATTTATCTAAAAAAGATCAGTTTTCCACCAAAAATGAAATAGTTAAATTTGAATTTAAAAAAATTTATTTTCCAGAAAAAAAGATTTATTTTAAAAACAAATTCAATTTAACTTTCAACCAAGTAGTTTTATTTTTAAGCAAAAAGATAAATTTTCAACTAAAATGATGAATACCTAGCTGGAATATTTGAATTTTAAACCAAGAAAATGAATTTTCTACCATAAAAACGATTTTTCAACAAAATACATGAATTTTCAATTAAAAAGATAAATTGTCAATCAACAATTGAATAATTAAACTTTCACTTAAAAATTAATGTTTAACATTAAATTACAAACAACAAGATTTTTTTTCAATCCATAAGATTAATTTCTACTAAAAAATGAAAATTTTATAAAAAATAATAATAAAATAATAGAATAAAAAAATAAAAATAGTGAAAAAGATAATTTTTCAACTAAATATTGAATAACATTTAACAGTAACATTTTCAATAACAAAAATAATTTTGAACGAGAAAAAAACAAACAAATTTTCAACAAACGAGTAACTCTCAAAGTAATTAAATCTTCTTTCGGAAAATATGAACTCGGAACTAAAAATGTGGCAGCTGATATTTCAAACAGAAAAGATTACAATTTTCAATAAAAAATAATGGAATTCAACCAAAAAGATCGAATTAACAACCAAATAGATGAATATAGTAATAGAGAGCTATACTTTTACAAATGAAGAATCATTTTCATTCAATTCAATACTGTAATTTTTAAAAAGGTAGGCAACCTCTTAAAAATTTCCCTGACTTTAAAAAAAATTCCCTGACAATTCCAGGTTTTCCAGGTAGGCAATTTAAATCATTGCGTTTTACGTAAAGGTATCCAAAAATCAACTAATCGAAATTTTAAAAAATAAAAAATTTCAAATTGAAGTGTTAACTTATTATGGACACGAAAAAAAGGTTCTCTTTTTTCCTAACAAAATAAGCTATCATTCAATAAAATCGCATCATGTTTAAAAATTTGTTAACAAGCAATAAGAAAAATAGTATAGACGAAAACAAATTTTTTAAGTAAACGACTTCTTAATGTTTCAAGTTTCTGTCATGAAAAATAATCATTTATCGTTTAAACGAGATCATCAGGAATAATATTGCGTAATTTAAAAGTATAAGCAGATATTTTTTCCCAAGAATGCTTTAAAACAAATTTTTAATCGTGAAAATTTTAAAATAGAATTTCAAATCGGAAATTGTGAAACTTAAGCAATTTGAAGTTTGAAGAAGTTTTACAAAAATAGGAAAACTTTTTTTTACACTAATGGGTTACTTTTGATAAAGAATACAGAGCCTAAAAAATTTAATTAAAATATTGAAAAATATCATAATTTATAATATACCAGTGAGGGCTTGAGAGCAAGATGTGCAATTCTAAACTAGAAACATTAAAAAAAGAATTTAAAATTAAAAACTTAACCATTTGGACAATATTTGATTCAGAAGTTGTTTTCGGTTCATGAATTATTTAAACAACGCTAACAATTCAACTAATACACGTTGAATTAGAACATTTTTTAAATCTAAATTTGGTCTTTGGTTACACTATTTTCATACAAAAATAAGTTTTCAATAAAACAATACATTCTTATCTTGTACCTTTAATATTTAAATTACTGATTAAAAATATAAATATATTTTAAAGGCTTCAAAATTGTACTCTTCAAATTAAGTTTCAGTTTCTCAACGAATACTATTTGTGCAGAAAATAATTCCTGATATTTCTTATCTGACTTTCATTAGTATTTTTCCGCAATGGGTATAAAAACTGAATTTGACATCTTTCCTAGCTGCGGGAGAAAATATCAAAAAGTCGCACCGTTTTTTCTATACAAATGGTCGCCAACTCCGAGCCCCGAAATATATATAAAAAATAAAATCATCAATTAATACATACCAGCAAATGGTGTGTAATATTTCGAAAATGCCTGATCTTTGGACACATCTGGGTATAGGTACAATAAATGCTGCAAATCAGAAACTCTGTCCGGCAGGCTTCTAATCGCAAAGTCTTTACTTGTGAAAGGCTGGAGCATAAACACTTCAGGTGTATCTGAAAAAAAATAAACTCAATAACACCCTCTATTCTTTGCTTAACTAGGTATTTTAAATAAACACCAAATTAAAATGAGATGAAAATTCTTACCTCCAACCCAAGCAATCGTCACACCGCCAAGTTCTGAATCCGAGAATCTCATCAAAAAAGTTCCCGACGCACAATTCGTCAGCATTTCCTCTGCCTGCTTCTTCCGCACAAATCCAAGAATGTACCCGTCAATCCAGGGACTTCTAAGGTGTTCTCTCGTAAGTTTCATCACAGCATAGAACCATTCCCAGAATGTAAAATTCCTCTCGGGCAAGGGTTCCTTGCAAAATTGCGCCCAGCTGAGAAGAAGGCTAGAATAATCTTGATTTCCGGGATTCGCTCCACGGAAGGCTTTCTCGGCAAGGAAACGAAGATTATCTTCGGTCAAACAACGTCCAGTGGAAGACTTGAATTTGACATTCAGTGCAACTGCAACTTGTATCCAGGGAACTTTGTCAGGAATTACGAAAGGGACTCTCCCTGGCTCAGCGAAAGCATTGTCCCACGTAACTGTCGCCCACGCGTGTGGCTCCTGATTTCCGTGGACGATTACAACAACTGGCAAACTCAAAGTCCACACCTGAAACACAAGCTCTCCGCCTCCAACGCTAAACTGCGATTGGAAAAATAGCGAGAACTTCTCGTCCATCACCGATTCAGTTCCTTTCTTCTCTGCTCGTTTGATTTTCTTCAGCTGCATGTTTCTAAAACTAACTGACAACTGCCTCGTGGCCTGATGGTACTCCATTGTTCCTGTATTATTGAGAATATCACCGCTGGCTTCGTTAGTGACCTTTGTCATCTTCGTGTCAGTTTTTAGGAGAGCTAGAGCCTGGGCCTCGCTTATTATGCTTACTTTGACTTGAGGTGGCGTCATGTGAACGTTCAATTTACCTCCTACCAAAAGTCGAACAGTACTCGTGAATCTTGTGTTGGTTTTCATGACTTGTGGAGGCTGCTTCTCGATGATAAATGTACTAGTCACCAGGGAACTCAAAAGCTGTGTAATCTGCGTGTTCAGCGCGGGAAGAACATCCTGCAAGCCAGGTGGATCGCGAACTGCTTTCTGTTTCAGACGCTCCGCTTCTTTAATCTGCTGACGATTCATCCAAATCAATTCAGCAAGACTCTCGCACCATTCCTGAATCGTGTCCAAATTACTGTTGAAGGACGCACCATTTCCTGCTAATTGTTGATCTCTTTTCCACTTGAGGAGTTCATCGTCCAGGACTCTTGACTGCAGATTACTCAACTTGCTCACGTTATCTTTTAATTTGTCGGCTATATTTAAACGCAGCTGCAGCATCGTTGCTACTTTGTGATTTAGTAATTGTTCCTGCTGTTCCTTTTGCCTAAAAAGCCAGTAAGTTTAATTAACAATGAATATGCACAAAAAAAATATAAAATCGTGTTTTAATTTTCAATGGCATAACTCAGAATTTTCATTATTTTGGAAAATTCCCTACTCCATGTGAGAATTATATTTCTTTTCGAAAATTCCCTGTTCCAAATCAGAATCCTAATTCTTTTCGAAAATTTCCCGTCCAAAGTCAAAATTGTAATTCTTTTGGCAAATTCACTGTTCCAAGACAGAATTATAATTCTTATAGAATTTATATCGTTAGAACGTAACTTAAAAATTTCCAAGACTTTTCCAGGTTCTGTAAAAACCCTGGAATTATAATTCTTTTAAAAAAATCCCCGCTCAGTCAGAATTATAATATTTCTTTTAGAAAATTCCCTTTTTAAATTTAGAATTACAGATTGATATATCTTAAAAAATCGCCTATTCCGAATTACAATTAGAGTTTCTCTATTTTTATTTTAAAACGTAAATCTTTCTCTCTTTGGTACTAATTTACAGTGTGCACATTATGAAAAATAAATTCCTTCATTATTCGTCTCGTGATTCAACAAACCGAGAGCGATGAAATATCAAAATACTTTTAATATTCATTTTAGTACAATTTAACGAAACATTCCGGTCACTGAATCAAATTCCCGGCCATTTCCCGGTGAAAAAATTATCGGTTTCGCTGTCAGATAGACATTCTGAAGTGAAAACAATGAAGGTAGTAAAAAAATTTACCTAGTAATTTTCTTTTCGTATTCAAGATTCTGCTGGCTCTGAGGTTGTGTCGATAAGTGTTGGAGAGTTGCATTTATCTTTGTGCATTCGTGATAACTGAGAGCAAACGCTTCCAATTCTTGTTCCATTTTGCGAAGATCCTCGCCACTTTCGTGCGTTCTTCGACGGAGGGAATCGACTTGTTGGGCGATTTCGGTGGCAGCATCGCCAACCATCATTGGGTCACCTACAATGTTCATCATCATAGTGCCTCCCAAATCGTCAACCTGAGCCACCAATTTCATTTCTGTCAACAGGCAATGCCTGATTATTTTGAACAATGATATCGGATTCTGACTATATCTTTGCTGTAAGAAGAAAAACAGATTTGTTAATTATTCCTATTATTAAATTTAAAAAAAAGGCTAATATTTTGATATACGGTACAATATGAGAGACTTACGCGAAAAGTTCCTGCTGCTTCTGAAAGCTTCATCTTTGTCGGGAAGAGATCACTTGTGTGAAGTGATGCGGCTTTCGATTCAAGTTCTTGAATGAAGGAGCCAACCAAATTAGCAATGAATTGTTCATATTGTGGATTTTCAGCATCTATGTTACTCCTAAAAGAGCAAAGCAAAAGAGCACTTATTAGATATTTATGAAGTAAAGATTGATCTTTCTCTGATATTTAATTAATTTGATTTTTTTTAAATGAACAGAAGGTTTTTTAAACATTAAACTTACCACATTTTTTCTTCGAGCCATGTTGATAAGAAGTGCCGCACTTCAATTGGGAAATGATCGCCGTAGATGTTACGCACCTGCTGAAGTGCATGCGGCGGGAGGCGCTGAGCTTTCTCCCACAGCGACATGATTGTACGTTCTAAACCTGGTCCTAAAAAACAAAATACAAACATTAAAGCCCTTAATTTATTGATTCAAACTTGGGCAAGGTTCTATTTTCAAAGGCAGTTACCACGGTATACCTATTTTTGTTAAAAAAGTTAATTTTTTCAAAACAGGTGACAAAATAAGTTGAATAAATGAAATAAACATAAAAATCAACGTTTATTAACATTTAACATATTCGTTTGCTTCCAGCATCGTAAACTTTATTAAACTTGTTTTCAAATCCGTTAGTTACAAACTTTCTTCCCGGTTAAGTTTTTCAATTTTCCGGGTTAACTGAAAGTAAAATATTCATATTTGCCGCAAAACGCAAACATTTATTTTAATTCATGATGTTCATCCTAAACATCCTTTAACACAACCGAGCAAAACATTAAAAAATAAATGAATTTTGAAAAAAGTACTTAAATTTTCCACTAAAAATATGATTTTTTTTACAAAAAATGAAAAAGTAAACCTTTCAATTGAAAAAATTAACTTTAAAAAAAAAAGAACGGATTTTCAACAAAATAATTCAATTTTCAACCAAAGTGATCAATTTTCAAATAAAAATATTGAATTTTTAACTGAAATAGTTAAGTTTTAAACCAAAAAGATGAATTTTGAACTAAAATGATAAATATTTAACTGGAATACTTGAATCTTAAAACAAAAAATATGAATTTTTAAACAAGATTAATTTTCAAATAAAAAGGTTAATTTTCTACCAAAAAATACAAGTTTTCAACAAAATACATCAATTTTGAACGAAATAATTGAAGTTTTATTTAAAGAAGACAAATTTTTAACCAAGTGAACTTGTAACTAAAAAAATAATAATTTCCAACTGAAAATGGAATGGTAAAATTTTTATTTAAAAAAATTAATTTTAAACCAAACATAAAGAGTTTTCAACTAAATCAATTAATCTTCAACAGAAATAGATGAATTTTCAAACAATAAATTTTTAATTAAAAAGATAAATTGACAACCAAAACTGAAATCATTAAATTTCAAGTTAAAAATCAACTAGAACTATAGAATTTTTAATTTGAATAAGTTTAATTTTCAGTTTAAAAAAATACTTTCAACAAAAAAAAACTAACTTTAAAAAAAATAGTTAAATTTTTAAACAAAGTAATGAATTTTCAAATAAAATTGGACATTGGATATTCAACTGGAATAATAGTTACATTTTCAGTTGAAAAAAAAATTCAACCAAATAATATCAAAAGAAAAAACAAGTTTTCAATCAAACATTTCATTTTTAAACACATTGTTTTGAAGTTTTTAAACTATGTGGTGAGCACAATCAGGTTCAAACCAGGTTCTGTAGCAAACCTGGGCAGCATAGTATGACTGCTTATACTTTATAGTTTTGCACCTAAAATAGCGTCCTATAATCAATAGAACAAAATTATTGCCCTCGAAAATCCCTAAAAAGAAGTATGTTGTACAAATTTAGAATAGAAAACGGCTGACAATTTCGAGTAAATTCCGTTTAAACATTTTCAGACAAATCTCTAAAAATTTTTTTAATTTTAAGTTTTTTTTAAGAATTTCCCCACGGATATCGAAAGTCGACCAAATTCAAAACGAAAAATTAAAATTCCTTTATTAATTTAAAAAATACCACACTTTAAACATCGAAACGTCTTTTTGATAGCCTGCGTCATGAATAAAATTAAAACATTCGTAACTATTATCAAAACTTTTTTTATTAAATAGATAAAATTCATGTCGTCTTGTTTCCTTTGATAAAAAGATATTTCGTCAGCAGTCGATTCTGCGACATTAGCATTAACCGCGGTCTGACTTAAAATGTATTCGGTCCCACAAAGTTATGTAAGTTCAAATTGTAAACAAAATATTACTTTGTCAATTGAAAAAAAAAGGTGAAACAGGTAACGAATATTCAAAGCAGTTAAAATAGGTGACAAATTTCAAAATAGGTGAAAAAAGTTAAATAGTTGAAAACCAGATAATCTTTGATGTCTGCAAAAGGCAAAAAAGATTGTGTGAAGATTCGACAACGATAAAGGATCTTTTGAATTAAGTCCTCGATTTATTCATGAAGAGCTTTCTCTGAATTACACATCTCCTTTTAAAAAGTGAAAGATAACAGTCGAAGTTCCCAGAAACTTGTACTGCGTCACATAGAAACCGTCCCCTAATTATTGTTCGATCTATCGATTGGCATTGTATTCAGTTTTTCAGCAACATATTTTCTCTTAAATCTTTCTTAATGATACGTTCAAACTTATTTTAAATCATAACAATGGATTATGACAAAAATATTGGAAAAAATTACCAGTCACCTCCTACTTTATTCTTATTACACAGCGTTTTTGAATTACATAGTGTAAATGAAGCAATTTGACAATTAACGCTTAAAAATGTGACGGGATGAACATTTAAGAATGTCAAAATGAACGTTTTTCGATATCGAACAGAATCAAAATGAAGCAATTTAAAATATTTAAATCTTAAGACTTCGAAACTCGTTAATATGAAATTAAAGTATTAAAAAATAAGTTTTGGAAACAGAAATTTTAATTAGCAATCCTTTCAAAACTGAAAACCTATAACTTTTTTAAATACATGAAATCCAAATGTTTAAAATCCAGTCCAACTGCCATCCAGTTTCACGTATAAACAGAGTGGTCGCAAAACTTCGCCAAGTACAAAAAAGCTACCAAGAATCCTTATCTGGAATAATCATGTTTTTTTTTAGGCGTGATTTTCTTTTAATATTTTAAAAATAGTTAGCCTAAAACAAACAAACAAAAAAAACCTTTAAAATAACCAAGTTTTGTCCTGTTCTCATCTCTACATCCTAAATTCCTAATCGATCAAACCTATTGGTACCAAATTTTAATGAAAAATCAGTAGCAACAGATTCTCGATACATTTTGCAGGAGTTTTCGATATCTTGAATAGCTTTACAATTTTTTAAAAATATTTAGTGTAAAAAATCAAAATTCAGAGATGAAAAAAATGGTAAAATTTTAAAAACTATTCAAGATATCAACAATTCTTGTGATACGTATCGAGAATGTTACTAAAGACTTGTCATTAAAATTTAATGTAAAATTTTTTACAATAATTCAACAAAAATGCATTTTTTATCCAAACTTTGCCTAATAGTTGACCTAAAAATCTACAGCAACATGTCTTCGACATGTATTTTACAAAAATACGACAGCCTCATAAATTAAAAATTTTATTTAATGAAATTTTATGTTCAACATTGATTTTTCATCTGCGCTCACCTCTAAATCCTAATCTATCTAACGGATTGGTACCAAATTTTAACGAAAAGTTAGCAGCAACAGTTTTTTTTTAATTTTGCGTATTTAGTATAAAACATGAAAATTCAGAGATGACATAAATGGTAGAATTATACAAACTATTGACGATATCGAAAATTCTTGCAGTAAATATCGAGAGGACATTACTATAGACTTCTCATTAAAGTTTTTTGTAAATCAATGCGATGGATTAGATTGCAGAGGTAAGCACAGACGAAGAGCTAATTTTCTTCACAAGCATTCAAAACTAAAAAAATAATATTGAAATCTATTAAAAATTCCTTGAACTCATAAAATACCCCAAAATATCTCCAATCCTGTGTAATCGTTTAAAATCCCTTGAAACTTTTTAAAAAATATCCTAAAATCTTTCAAATTCCTTGAAACTTTTTTAATCTCTTGAAAATTTCTTGGATTTTTTTTTTAATATCCCACAATCCTTTGAAATCTCTTCAAGTTATTGAAATCTATTAAAAATTTCATGGAATACTTGAACATATCCGAAAACATTTCAAAATACTTTGAAACTTTTTAAAGCTCTTGAAAATTCCATGTAATATTTAAAAACCCCTAAATCCTTTGAAATCTCTTCAAAAGAATTCAAGAATTATTTTTCAAAATCTCTGACTTTCCCTGACCCAACAAAATTCCTTGACTTTCCCATGACCCGGGGGCCACCCTGATAACCTGTAACTACAGTATAAATTACAAACTTTCTTACTTTATTGCGAAACTACACCATAAATCAAATCGTCCACTGCAACTGCACATGTCTTAAAAAATATGTGTCGTGTGTTCTGGTCGAAACTTAGAAAGTTTTTTATTTGAAAATTATTGGGTGAAGGTAGAATGGTGGTGGAAAGGAATCTATCAATGGGTCAGGTAAGCACCACGAGGGTCCCTGTCCATTCTTTTCAATTGTCCTGAGGACCTGAAACCTAAAATCCTCAATTGTCTCAATATAATACTGGTATGAAAAGGATCTGGCGCCAGTACCGCACTATTTTTCATTTTAAACCGAAGGACCTAAGCAGACTGCTACTACGTGTTTTTTCCTCAAGAATTTCAGTTTGAGGATAGATGGTCGTCCTTGAAATCTTGAATCTTAAGAGAGTCAAGGGTTCATAAAATACGACATAACAGTATATTGGGATTACGTTTATGTTTATTGCAACTTCCTACCGGTGCAGCCCTCGTTGAATACAATTTTATGACTTTTGAAGCATTTAAAGGCGGAGAAAATCACTCAATAACACCAGAAACATATTTTACAAAATTTTAGTTCACTTTAAAATTTAAAGCAAAATTATGACAGAATCCCATATAGATGCTATTTTTATTTTTGCAAATTCCTACTAGCAGAATGTAGGTCAGTCTAAATTAAAGATTGTCATCACGTGAGAAAGCAATTATTTTTAAATTCTTTGTGGGAAAAGCAACAATTTCATGTATACATTAGTAGTTTTTGAAAATAAGCCAATTTTTAAATCACAAAACAACAGATCAATGGTGAAAAGGTTGCTTTTTGAAACCCAATGTTAATTCTGATTTTAAACGGTAAAGTTAGCGCTGGGGCGATGGTATTACGGAAATTTCTGTTTCCAAATGAGCTGGAAATGAGTTAGCTCTACGGAAAGTTTGTAAAGTAATTAATTTAATTTAACTTAATTGATAGTAAGACCCCTATATTTGTTAATAAATTAAAAATATGAATGCATATTTTCGGTATATTTGTGCTTTTAATTGACGATTATCTATTGTGGGTTCATTATCTACTGCAGGGTGGTCTCCCCACTATTAAAAACATGAATAAAAAAATAGATAACAGGGTGGCCGCAAAACTTCAATTTTAAAATTTTCTGAAGTTTCCCAGACCAAATTTTCATATTCCCTGACCATGAATTATTTAAAGCGAAGTGTCTCACTCGTCTATGGACACCCATATAGCATTTGATCTACGCTCACCGAATTTCGGTGAACCTAGCCGCCCTTTCCAATTTTCCAGGGCTTACCTGAAATTATCTGCTCTGTCCTCTTTAAATGACACAGAAGAAATTGAAATTTTTAATTTATTAGGCTTGACAGTTATTCAAAGTGCCCCTTAATAATTGGCGGAAGTTTTTTTCGCTCAAAATACCAGTTTTCGTAGATTTTCAAATTTTCCCTGACTTGCGGGCACCCTGTAGAGTTACGCATGTAATTAATCCTAAAAAAACAAAGGAAGTGATGCTTTGAGTTGCAGCAAGATCATCCAGAGTCCAGACCATCTGTAAGATTCACTGCATTAGATTATTAGAAATTGCTAACACTCTGTTTCCGTATTACTTCTCAGTAAAATTCTGCCAGATATTTTGAAGCATTTACGATTTTAATTTTTTAAATAGAAATAAATAGAAAATAAAATCAATAATTAATTATCTAAATGTCAAATCTTTTTCAAATTTGATGGCAGCAGCAAATCCCTTAATTTGTAAACAGCATGAGTGTGGGATTGGATTAAATTTACATAATGAAACTAAAATATTATCAACAACATAGTTTTAAGAAATTGTAGAATTACAGAGTAACCGAAAAAAATCATTTTCAAATTTCCCGGACTTTTCCCTAAACATTAATATTTAAATATAACAAAAAACTTAAATTGAACAAAATAGCTCATTTTCAACCAAAAATTAAAAAGTTAAATTTTTAGTAAAAAATTAATTTACAACAAAACTGATGGCATTTTTAACCAAAAAAAGAGGAAAATTCAAACCAAGAAGTTTATTTTTCTATCAAAAAATACGAATTTTCAAGTAAAAAATAACAATTTTCAAACAAAAATGGAAATGTTACATTTTCAGATAAAAACATTAATTTTTAACGAAAAAAGAAATCCTCAACAAAGTAGTTGAACTTAAACCAAAGTAGCTGACTTTTTTATGAAAAAATATAAACTTTCAACAAAAAATAGAAAAGTTACATTTTCAGTGCAAAAATTAATTTTCAACGGAAAGAAAATGTTTTAAAGACATGAATTATCAACCAAAATGATCAATATTCAAGTGAAAAATATCTTCTTAGCAAAATAGTCAAACTTTCAACCAAAAAAGATTGATTTTCAACGAATCATGAAATAAATTAAGGCTGTCGCAGCGAAAGCATTCAAGCCCATAAGGGCAAATTTTTCAGGAAAAAAAAAACATTTTCAAAGAAAATAATAACTAAAATGAGAAAGTAAATTCGGCATTTGATGAAGCTCTAGAGATCTCATTAAACAAAATTTTGAAAAAGGTGCAAGTCCATGGATTTTATCAGATCCCAGTTAAGAGAAGGCTACAAAAGTGAAAAATTAAATTTGAAAAATAGTTTCTTGGAAAAAATGGATTTTACAATAATATAGTGTTATTGTTCTACAAAACATTTAATTTTTTTATTTTGCAACTATTTAGTACAGTTTAGACCGCAAGTCCTTTCTCGCAAAACTTGATCCATTTCTGATTCAATTTTCCGGTTTTTAGTTTTAAAATCCCATTTATGGTTCGAATTTGGATCATGGATTCACCACATTGTCCGGTAGAACTTCAGTATCTTCTTTTTCTCTTTTTTTTTATTCAAAAATTCAAAATTTTGAAATTTACAAAAAATTTCCATATTGCTTCGAAAATTATGGCGAATTTTTTTTTATGTGTAGTTTTTGTTAGTGAATAATAATAATACAAAATTAGAAAAAAAAATTAGAAAATTTTTCTTTTCTGAATTTAGAACTTGTTGAAATTGGCCAAAAAACATGTTTTTTTATTGAGTCCTACATACACATTTTTTTCAAAGTTGCATATATCAAACTGAAATTTTTTCAGCTTGAATCAAAGAAATATGCTATTAAAAAAAAAATTTAGCCTTTGAAAGTCGTCAAAATCGCTGAAAAATAGTAAAATTGACAATCTTTGAACGGTTGAAGCATCACTATTTTTTTTGAAAAAACAAATAATTCAAAAAATTCTGAATTAGGCAAAATTTTTATTTATTTATAATTTTTTATTATTATTCACTAGCAAAACTGTACATAGAAAAAAATCGCTATAATTTTCGAAGCAATAGGGAAATTTTTTGGATTTTTCAAAATTTTGAATTTTCAAATCAAAAAACAGAACAGAAGATATTAACCGCAATCAAAATTTTTTTGTTTGCTTGTTTCGGACGTCAACCCGCGAATTTGTTTCGCTCAGATCAAACGATTCAAATAATTTTATCAGTTTCACTCCGCCCTAAAGGTTATGCCGTGAAACCCTTCAAATATATTTAAACAAAAAAAAAAAGAGATTAATTTTCAATCAAAAAGTTGCATTTTTATCGAGAAAGATCAAATTCCCAATAATATAGATTATAGATGAATAATTTTTAAAACAAATAGTGGAACTGTCAACCAAAAAAGACTTCAGTAAATCTTCAACACCAAAATATGAATTTTCAACGAAAAGTTAATTTTCTACTAAAATAGTTTAATTGTAAACCAAACAATAACACTTTTAACTAAAAATATAATCGCAAGGAGGATATCAGAGTGGCGGCAGAACTTCATTTTAAAAATTGCCTACTTCTTCCCTGACAAATATTTCATTTTCTCCGACCGTAAATATTCAAAGATCAGAATCTTACCTCGTAAAATTATTAAAATAGAATATTTTACAAAACGAATAAAACAATTTCAAATCATTAACATTTTTAATTTATTATCATTCACAGTTATTCAAAGTGCCTCTTATATAAATTCCCTGACTTCCCGGAACAACAAAATTCCCTGACCTACAACCACCTTGGATTGAAAAAATACTTCCTCAAAATAACATCTTGTTATGCATTTTTCGACAAATTCGTTTATATATCCAGTTACCGCTGAGTTATTTCATCGGTCCAAATCCCAAACTCTAAATCGTCATTGATAATTCAGATTTGGAAAATTTAATGATTTGTAAAGCCTGCTACAGCTTTTTAGAATCATATGCGCTTATTAAGTTATTTTTTTGAGCTTATTGTCAACTATAAATTCCTACTCTTTGTAAGTTTTTTTTCTCGATGATTAATAAATTCGCAAGTTGCTCTTGACTTTCAGCAACGATGGTGAGTGCAAGATCGATATATCGGGCGTCAAATGGCAACGCGCAATATATGCATTTGCTTATCGTGTTATCAATGAACTAGACAGTCCACAATCACCTGCTTTGAGGTGCAAAAACGCTCTTTTCAGCGGCTACTCCGGAACGTCTAATAATAAAAGTACAGTCACCGCAGAGCAAACATTCTTTTCGAGTTAAAAAAAATAAAAGACATTTTGATATAAAAATACTTGAACATTCAAATGAAGGAATTCATTAAAAATCACAATCAATATTTAAAATTATCCTGAAAACATACAATAAAAATAAAAAAATAAACTGTAAAATATTACGTATGTGATAATAAAAAATAAAAGTGGTTATAGCAAATACTTTTTTTTTTGTGGGTGATTCTAAACCAATCTATTTAGATTATTAAATTTTCCAAAAAGGAAAAGAAATAATCTAAAAAAATGTATTGCATGTTTAAAATTGCTAATACTTAATACTTCCTTTTTAGAACATTTTAAACAAAAATATTTCCTTCAAGAAATTGAGGTAAAATTATTTGGATTCAATTAAAAGAAATCTTATAATATTCATAAGCAAATTCGGCAAATTGAAACTAATCATGAGTTTAGTGTCTCTATTTAATATTTGTGTATGTAAGATCAAAAAGGAAATCTATTTTTTCGTGAATAATTTTATGCAAAATGAGCATGAAAAAGATTTACAATTGAAAATAAATCGAAAAAATTAACTCTTATTGAAAAAAATGATTACCCAGGGCTAGGCATAAATTGTATTTGTCTTTGTGTCCACAGAATTGAAAAACGTAATTATAAATTTTAAAACATCCTGAAATATCAATTTAGCAAGGCAAGAGTGAAACAATACAGCTCACAAAAAACTCGACAGCATTCCAGAATATAAAGAAATGTAAAAAGACGGATATATAGTACAAAAGGAATTTCAAACGTATCCGAAACTTGCTTACAGGAATGTATCAGTTTCAAAACCCTGCAAAACTGCATTGTGTAACTACAGCTACACGCATACCGCAACACAGGTGCAAAAGTTCTTTCAAGTGCTTTTGAAATCAAGTGAATTGAATGCTGCGTTCAGTTACTATTGGGGGAAAAATCAGGATCAATCGATCGGGATCGACAGCAGCTGAAAGGAGGGATGATAATAGAAATAATAAAATAATTAGAGACCAGCTGAGTGAGTCAGAGTTTACAGCATCTCCAGGACGAAGACTTGAGAGCGAAGCTCGCTCGCGATACGCGATTTGGGTTGGGAAAGCCCGTGGTGAGGTGACGTATTTCACGTTCTGTACCGCGTAAATAGCCGCGGGGCTGTGGATCTGCGGAAGGCGGAGGGAAAAGTGCAAAAATTCTCGAGAAAAACTTACTTGCTAGTCCGAAGACAAGCCCCAGGAAACGTACGGGCTGATTGCTGGATCGGCCTCGCGGGTTTTCACTGCGAATAAAGATGTGTTGAGTTCGATGATGCTTTGCGGAAACAAAGATGTTAAAGCAGAACCGGTCGCACAAACACAACTCACAAGTCGATAGTCCATCTACTGACTGTTCTTGGCGCGGGCGGACAGTGGAGTGGCGGGACGAAAATTTCTCAGAATTCGTACCCTACGTGACGCCCGATTGGTCGAGAGGAGTGCTCACGTGACCGGGTAATACGAGTGCGCAAGATCAGAGACAGACCTGTCGCTAGCGAGGGGGATGAGAGGGGAATAAAACAATATACACGGGTAAATCTATACGCAGGGATGGGCAAATTCAGGAACATTGAGCATGGAGCTAATCATGTGAAAATGATCAATCATCATGGATCATAATAATGGGGCATTATTCATGTATACAAGCGACATATTGCACTTCAAACACAACTGGTGTGCACCTGTTTGCGGCACCTGATTTCAATAAAATCTCAGCAGCAGAGATTGTAGAGATGGAATACAGATGTACACTCTTTGCGAAAAAAGGATTCGAATTTTTCTTCTTGGAGACAATGGTATATTTATATCGAGATCTCAACCAGATGGTTCCCGTTGTAAAAATAAAAAAAATCGCACTGTTGGTTTGCGAAATTACCGACAATTCTGCTTTACCAAGAGATTTGAAAGTTGGCGGGAAATTTAAAAGGGTCTTTTTTAATAATGATAAATTAATATACCAAACATTTTACGATAAAAATGGTCTTCGGAGAAACATTCCCAGTTTGGAGGGTAATTGAAAATCGCAGTTTGATTTAAAATATTCACAATTTTGACAACAAGTTGCAGGAATAATAGAGAATAAAAAGCGATTGTTAAAAATTGCATTCGAACTTTTTCGGAAATTTTGAAGAAAAAGCAAAACAAAAAATATTTTTCTTTCGCTGAAATAGTTTAAATTAGAACAAAGTTTTCATATTTCAACTTAATTATATGGAAAAATAGCTTTAGGGCAATATTTGAAATAAAAGAGGATTCTTTCCTCAACAAAAGGTCTTGAATCAAAAAGTAAAACAAATTTGTTTTAGAAAATGTTGAAAATCAAACAACTTAACTTTATGGCAGGGTAGCCATTTTAAACAAGGAAAAAATTTCCGGCCATTTCCCAGTTTTTTCCCGGTTCGCAAAAATTTGTAATGGTCATTGAAATTTAAAAAATCAAACTCTTGAAGCTAACAATTTTTTTATTTAATTAAAATCTTTTAAAATAGAAGCTTATAAACGCTATTTTTATAAGGTATGAAATTAAAGCTTTTAACAATTTTCAACTGAACAATTTTAAATTTGCTCCGGCTGGTATTACGGCATTTCCCGTAATTTTAGCCCTAATCGAGCTAGAAAACTGAAATTTTTAATTTGAAAATTCCAAATTTTGAACTTTTATAAATTGTACAGTACAAAGATTTCTGGTTGAATAACATAATTCCAACGCTTTTTTTTTTAAATTTCAGGGTTCACAGCGCAAAAGGAGCTCAAGAAAGGGGAAATAGGGTAATTTTCTCACGAAAAAGGGGAAAGATTAAACATTTATGTTTACATGTCGAAAAGAAAAAACAATCTTTTAATAACAAATGTTATATTTTTAAAACAAATTTAAATTATTTTTCAACGATTTCTGCTATTAAAGAATTTATTTTTAAAAATTGGATACTTTCAATGTAAATTTAAAACTACTCTCTTCAGTACAGCGAAGTAAAAATACTAAAATTAATCGAATTGTTTGAGTTAAGGGATAACAATTTGTGGGTCGACATCCAAAATAGGTGAAGAAACTAATTTTTTAATCGGTAAATATCTTCAGTTGTCTTTTTGAAATTTACAATTAAAAATTGTAATAATTAACAAAAATAGCCTTATTTAAATTTTTTTAAATGTACTAAAACATGTTTTCTGGTTTGATTCGAACCTGAAATTTCCTCAGCTTGAACCAAAGAAACATCTTATTATTTTTTATTCATGAGAAACATTTTTTTCGTGGTGTTTATAACGTTCCAAAATCGCAAAAAGATATGAAATCCCAAAAATCCTAACGCACGACAAAATTTTATTTTTCCGTAAAACCAAAATAAAAATAAGAGAAGTTTTGAACAAAATAGTCGAATTGTTGAAGTAGGAACATCAATTTTTAACCAAAAATGGAATAGTTACATTTTCGTTTCGAAAAATTAATTTTCAATTGAAAAAACTGAATTTTCGCCCAAATTGTTGAATGCTGAAGCCTGAAAGAAGAATTTTCTACAATGCAGTTGATTTTTCAACACAAAAATATGAATTTTCAATTAAAAAGTTAATTTTCACCAAAAAATTAAAATTTTTAGTTAAAAAACCTAGTTTTTAACAAAGAAAATAAACTTTAACTAAAATGATGAATTTTTATCTGAAAAATGACGAGAGGACGAATTTTTTACAAATAACATAAATTTTTAACCGAATATTTGAATTTTCAAAATAAAAAAGATCGATTTTGAACTAAAAATGGAATTGCTACATTTTCATTTGAAAAAACTAATTCTCAAATGAAAAATACAATTTTCTACCAAATCATTCAATCTTTGAGCAAAAAAAAAGAAATTTCTACAATATATTTGAATTTGTAACTAAAAATATAAGCTTTCAATACAAACAATAATTTTCAATCGAAAATTGCAATTTTCAGTTTGAAAAAATGAATTTTTAACAAAGTTGTTTGGTTATCAACCCAAAAGACAGCTTTGCAACAAACTAAATATATTTTCACCCAAATAGTTACATTTTTAACCAACTTTCCGCCAAAAAATATAACTTTTGAACAAAATTTGAACTTGCAACAAAATAGTTGAATTTTCGACTAAAAAATATCAATTTTCAAACATAAATGGAATAGTTCAATTGTGAGTTTAAAAAAATTAATTTTCAACGAAAAAAAATGTTTCAACAATAGTTAAATTTTCAATTTACAATTTCGAATATCGTATATTGGAAGAGAAAAGGGGAAAAAGGGGAAGTTTTTTGAGTATAGGGGGAAAAAGGGGAAACTAAGAAAAAAGGGGGAAGACTGTGCACCCTGAAATTTATATCGTTTTAAGAAATTTTAAGTTGGAACAATCAAAACACTTTTTCAAATTAGAAGTTACGTTGATTGGTTTTTGTTTTGAATTTTTTAAAAATATTTTTCCACAATTATTTTTTCAAACGAAATTTCTCGTCGTCCCGACATTCGGGAAGAGGTAGTCAAATTTTTTTCATATTTTTGGTATGACTAGTCCATCCCTTTTTCCAACTCCTCGATTTTTTCGTAACGACTAGACTAGAAACTAGATCACAAGACGCTGCCTTTTTCAAACTAAAAAATTATTTTTAATTTTCGTAGCAGTCTTGAAAAAAAATTAGTATATATCTTGGAACCTTTCAAAATTCTTAAAAGATACCAAATATTATTTTAAAATCTTAAAAACTCTACATTTTGTTTACAAAATTTTCAAATATTTTTAAATTTGAAATTGTTTATTAAATTTTCTAAATATTTTCTAAAATGATTCAAATTTCTCCTAAAATATTTTAAGAGCCCTGAAAAATTCAAAAATTGCCTTAAAATCTTTTAGATTCTTTGTTGGTAATTTTGTGAACCTTTTGAAATCTTGTCAATTTTTAGATTAAGTTTGAATCTTTTCAGAATTTCTAAATATCTTTTGAAGTTACTCGAATTTTTTGGAAGTTATTAATAGTTCAATAGTGGTTAAGAAATTGTTAAAAATGGAATATTTTAGACTGAAACAATATTTGAAAAGGACATGAAATTTAATCAATGCGTTTATTTATTATGAATCTATTAAAATGAAATTATTTAAATATTTCAAATAATTTATAAAGTTTCAATCGGACATTTACATTTGCTTAACTAATAAGGCTTTCGAATTGAAGCAGTTCAGATTTTAACGCTGAATTCTGTCAATTGTTTAAATTTGAACAGATTTAGAATCGTCTTTTGAAATAAATTATTGTTCAATAAAACGTCTTTAAATGAAAAATTTAACGATTGAACTTAACATTAAAAAAGAAGTTGAAATCGAACTTATTTTAAATTGTATTATATTATGTGATCTGAAATTTCTAATATTTTAACTGCTTGGATAGATTTTCCTTTTAAAAAAATTGCAAAATTCCGGGGGTAAAAAAAATGCTGTCATTTCCCATTTTAAAAATTCAACATTCTTTTCCAATTTGTACTATTTACAAATGGAAGCGTTCCAAATTAATTGCACTTCAAATTTTGCATTCAGAAAGCATCAACAATTTTTTATCTCCGATGGCGGAAAACTTATCTCTACGATAAACTACCTTTTTATCTAGTTACTGCAGTCACTTGGCGTTTCATACAGTGTATGCATTAAAAAGAAAATCTAATATTCTAATTCATAAATAAATTTCTATATTCTGAAACAATTGCAAAAAATACATACATTTGTAAGTTTAATTAGAAAAAATCTTGCAACTCCCGGCGCTTCAATTTCATATTCACAAAAGTATATAAAATTCTTTTTAAATGGTAGAAAAAAAAATCTAGGTCAAACTAAACCGAAATCTACGCCAAACTACGCCATAATACTATGTCAAATTTTTGATATTCTTACACGGAAAAAATATCCAACTAATTTTTGAAATTCGTCTAGTTAATTTTAATTTTTTTAAAATTAAATTTCAACTTATATATGACTTTATAAACACGCATTCGCAGAAAATTCGCAAGCGCCGAGAATCGAACCCTACTACCGAGGTTATAAATCGCGCACCGAACGCACAGCTATCGCAAATTATAACGTTCGCCTTAATAAAATAGAGTCACTGATATATTAGAGTTAGAGAGCTTCACGACATAGTTTGATGTATTTTGACGTTAATAAGAATTGCGCTACTAATTTATTCGCGAAAGAAAGGTTCTCAAATTCTGTAAAATCACATAGTTTGGCGTAGGTCGTAGCGTAAAATATAAGTTACTTTTACTTTTACAGAACAATTAAGTGGCGTAGTTTGACTAAGAACAATTGTTTAGTACAAAAAAATCTCGATCACAAAAAAGTTGCTTACAGCTAATTAATAATAATCAGTATCAAATGGAAAATACGCATCGATTAAAAAATAATCGTGAATTAATTTATAAAAATATATAAATGTAAATACTTTTACGGAGGCACTTTCAGTGAATACTTGTAATAAACTATTTAGTGTTTAAGTCATCTGAACACTTTTAAGTATAATAGGTGGAAGAACTAAAGCTACTGCGCCAATCAAGTACGAAGTTGTGCTCCCGAGACTCCAAAAAGCTGAAAAATATATATTGAAATTATAAAAGCAAAAGTTATTCAGTATAAAAATAAAATTAAATGCTCAATAATTACCAATTGATGCCACAATCGGGCCACAAGCACGGGCCAAAGCTCCAAGCGACCTAAATATTCCAGTTATCGCACCCTTTTGATTCTCCGGGCCGATACGAGTTACCAAAGTCATCATACACGTCACGACCATGGCTGTAGCTAAAAAAATCAAATAAAATTCACAGAAATTCGATAGAAAATTTAAAAACATATTTGTTTGATAATTAAATTCTTACAAACAGCGAAGAGAAATACTCCAAAGTATAACATAAAAACTTCTCTGGCAATTGCGATGCATACAAATGCAGGAATTACAAGCCACAGACCCTGAAAAATTAATATCATTATGGAAATATGTTTTTTTATTTTAAATATATTAAGCTTGTTAGTGAATGGAAAATACCAGTTCCGTTATGGATTTAGTTCTGTGAGCAGGGATTTTTCGCACCCAGCTACCCTGCAAAATTGCCATCGTTAATCCAATTCCAAGGAACATCCACCCTTGTTGCATTCTCGTAAACCCAAAAGCATAATGAGTCAAGAAAGTCAGTGTAAATTCGAGGCCACTGTAAATGAACAAGTAGAGAAAGTAGGACCGACCTAAAGTTCTCAACTGATGTAGTTCTGAAAATAGAAAAAAGAACGTTACAATCTTGAAACTGAATGCAGGGTGTCTACTCAAATCCTGAAAAAACTGGCAATTCCGGTTTTTCCCAAGTATCTCAAGTTTTTTCCAGGTATAATTTTTCATAGTACGCAGCCATTTAAATATTTTAAAATTTTTATACAAATTGACTCGATTTAATGAACATGTTTATAAAGAGTTTTGACAAATTATATCAGCATTATCGATTAATTAATTACATAATGCTAAAAACATAATTAATAATTTCTTGAATTTGTCCCTTAAGTCCATGAATTTGAATAATAATTCAAACACTATTTTTAAAACGATTAACTCGAAATATGTAAACAATTTCGCCGGTTTATCATAGATAATGTTTTTTTTTCTAGTCCTTGTAAATATCTAAATGCAAAAAATAGTACTATTCATATGTAAACTTAAATAACTATTTTTTTATTTGTGAAAGTTACTTTATTGAAGGATAAGTAATTGGAAACGTTCCAAATTCTTAACTTTTCAAGAAAAAATATTACATTTTCAACATGATAGAGGGTTTTTTAAATTAAATAGTTGCATTTTTAATCAAGAAGATGAATTTTCTACCAAACAAGACGATTTTTTCACTAAATACATCAATTTTCAACCAACTAATTGAATTTTCAACCAAAAAAGAGAATATTTCAACCAAATATTAAACTAAATAAGAATAATTTTAACGTTTAACGGTCACACCGGGTGTCTCACACCCCACGGGCTTTCCGATTTTTTTTCGGATTGTCTATTTTTTCAAATACAATAAATTATCACTGTGGCTTTGAAGATATTTTGTTTCCTATTTTGCATTATTTCAACATCACTAATGATTTTTTTTCAGCCAAAAATATCTGAAGGTGTATTTTGAGGTGTGACTGTTCAGGGTTAACACAAAAATGGAACAATTATAATTTCAGTTGAAAAATTTAATTTTTCGCACACAAAAAATTCAACTAATGCGATGATTTTTCAACTAAAATGATGAATCGTCAACTGAATCCTTCAACTGAAAACATGAATTTTTTAAAAAATGATGAATTTTTAACTGAAATATTTTAATTTTCAACCGAAAAGATGATTTTTCAACTAGAAAGAATTATTTTCTACCGAAAAAGACGACTTTTCAACAAAATACGTGAATATTCAACGAAGTAGTTGAATTTTCAACTGAAAAGACACATTTTCAACCAAACTTGTGAATTTTCAAATAAAATTATGAAAATTCAAATGGAATAGTGTAAGTATAAACTAAGAAGATTAATGCCTATAAAAAACGAATTTTCAAACAAATATATGAATTTTCAACTAAAAATATATATTGTCAACAAAAAATT
>CAKNXH010001753.1:137330-156280 GCA_932178445.1 Andricus quercusramuli
GAACATAGGTTGAATTCAACGACTTTCAATTTAAAATATTTTCTTGTTGAAATATCAACTATTACATTTTACGTTGTTTGTTAGAGATCAGTTTTTTCGTTAAAAAATGATTAACTGAAAATTTAACTTGCCATTTTTGGTTAAAAATTCGCCTCTTTTGATTTAAAAATCAAGAATTCGGATGTAAATTCATGTATTTTATTAAAAAATCGTTTCTTTTGTTTGAAAATTAATCTTCATGCTTAATAATTAATCTTTTTGGTTTAAAAATCATTTTTCAGTAAAAAATTCAACTAATTTATAAAAATTCGTTTTCCTTTTCTTGAAAATTGATTTTTTTTAGTTGAAAATTCAACTATGTGTTCGAAAATTGACTTTTTAAAATGATTATACATCTTCTTTAAAAATTCATTTATTTTAGTTAATAATTCATTTCTTTGGTTACAAATTTGACTACTTTGTTAAAAATATTTTTTGTTGTTGAAAATTAATATTTCAGTTGAAAATTCATCAGTTTAGGTTGAAAATTTAAGTATTTTGTTCAAACCTCCTATTTCTGGTTTTGGCTTCGAAAGGACAAATTTTTTAAATCGTATTCTTTCTTTTGGTTGAATTCAACTGTTTGGATGCAATTCCATGTATTTAATGAAAAATTGGTCTTATATGGTTAAAAATTAATCTTCATGCTTAACAATTAAACTTTTTGGTTGAAAAATCATTTTTCGGTTGACAATTTAACTAATTCATAAAAATTCGTTTTTCTTTTCTTCAAAATTGAACTTTTTAGTTGAAACTTCAACTATGTTATGTTAAAATTCATCTTTTTGTTTAAAAATTCATTATTTTTGGTTGAAAATTTAATTATTTGGTTCAAACCTCCTGTTTTTGGTACAAAATTATTTTTGTAACTGCAAATTAAAATATTGCTTGTTTTGGTATACATTTTTTTATTTGAAAATTCATTTCTTTCTACAGAAATTTAACTATTTTATTGCAAAAATGTTGTTGTCGAAAATTAATTTTTAAACTTAAAAAAAAAGTTCGTCTTTTTTTGTTTAAATTCAATTCTTCTTCATTTAATATTAAAATATTAAAAATATTTTTCTGTTGGAATAACAAATATTCCATTTTTTTTTAAATGCATCTTTTTTGGTTCAAAGTTATACTACTTTGTTGAAAAGTAAGTTTTTTGGTTCAAGATTCATTACTTCGGTTGAAAATTCATCTCTATGGCTCAAAAGTCAACTATTCTATTGAAAATTTCGCTTTTTTAATTGAAAATTAATTTTTCTAACAGAAAATTTAGCTATTCCATTTTTGATTGAAAATGTTTTCTTTTTTAGTTGAAAATTCACTTTTTTGTTGCGAATTGAACTATATTGTAGGAAATTCGATTTTCCTATCTGACAATTTCACCAATCCATTTTTGGTTGAAAATTAAACAATTTTGTTGAAATTTCTTCTTCTTTTAGTAGAAAATTTGCCTTTTTTAATTATAACTTCAAACGTGTTTAGTTGGAAATTTATGTATTTTGTTTAAAATTTATCTTTCTAGTAAAAAGTTAATCCTTCTTGTTTGAAAACTTATATTTTTGTTGAAAATTGAACTATTTCATGTTTTCGTACAATTTTCTTTAGTTGAAAATTCATTTCTTTCTGTGAAAATCTAACTATTTTATTGAAAAAAATTGTTGCTGTTGAAAATTAATTTTTGAACTTAAAAATTAAGTATTTCATTTAAATTTAGTCTTTTTTGTTTGAATTTAACTGTTATAATTTAATGTTAAAATATTAAAAATTTTTTTGGTTGTAATATCAAATATCATTTTTTATGCATTTTGTTAAAAATTTGTCTTTTCAGTAGAAAGTGTATCCTTGTTGTTTGAAAACTTATCTTTTTGATTGAAAATGGAACTATTTTATTTTTGTTTCAAAATTTATCTCTATTAGTTGAAAGTTCTAATGTTATGTTTGTAAAATTTAGAACTACGCAAGAAAAAGTGACCAGTGATTAAAATATTCAATTTTTTCTCTTCAAACTGAATTACTTACTATTTCACATTATTTTACAAATAAGCTATAAACTTTAATTAAAAATTTGTACGCAAAAAGCTATTTTTCATTTATTAAATTTAAATTTTCGCAGAGCTCGGACCCGAACAGATCGCGCACTCTAGTGAGTGTTAAACACCCCCATAACTCAGAATGGAAATGCCAGAGGCACTCCTTGTCTTTTTTTAGTTGCTTTTTAAACAATTTTTATTTATTTTCAAATCAATTTTAACTCCTTTTTGTGACTGAAAATATTTTTGAATTTTGTTTCATTTACATTTGAAATAACAATACATTTGTACAGATCCAAGATAAACTAGAGATTAATGGATTATAAATTTAGGAATTTAGGAAAATTCTATTATTATGTACTAAATTGTTAGTATATTTTTAGAATTTTTTCCCTACTCCCAGATCCCTAGATTCTTCCCTATATAGGTTCAAACTTGATGCAAAAAGGTCGCAATTTTTCAAAAATATCTAGATACTATCAAATATTTTTTTAAATTCAGAACTTATTAAGTTTATCTTATTTCATTAATTTGTTGTAATATTTATGAAAAATATTATTGTTTTGAAGTTTTTAAAATGATGTGGTGAGTGTCATGATTATTTGAAAACTTGTGACTTTTTTCCTACATGTGCATGTTCATATTATAAAAATAAGGCACTTTAGCAACAGTTTAAGAAATATGCATATAGATCATAATTTCCGCCGGTACTGTACATAAAATTATTAATCAATTCGAATTTTTAAAGACTTTCCGACAATTATCTACTACTTTAATTACTGATTAATTTAAAATTGAAAATTATGTTTCGACAGTAATGAAAATTAATTCCCAATTTATGAAAAACTTTACGCTTAAAACGAATCACTCTTAAAGATTTCCTATCTCAAATTGTTATTTCTTAGAGACTTCCAATATAAAATTAATTATATTTTAATGCTTCGAACGTAACAACATTGTTCAAATTCGATTTTGAATGCTTCAGTCTGCTAGTTTTCAATTTGGAACGCTTTAATGAAATATTATCAAATTTGAAATAAGCATAAGTTTCAAATTGATCCAATTTGAAAACTTCTATTCAGAAATTGTTTCCTCTTTTGAAGTTTTTAAATTTTTAATGGTTTAGTAAGTGAAGTTTGCAACGTTTATATACAAATATACATGTTTTGTTTGTAATTTTCCATACATTTATCAAAATACTTGAATCAGTAAAACCCAGTCGCCTATTACCGATATTGAGATGAAACTATTTTTAGTATTCCGTGGCTACGTATACCAAAAGTTTGGTACGAATGGCCGGATTTTTTAGGAACACATAGCGGGAAATTGAAAGGGGACCATTTGTACTGAAGTTTCGTTACAAATAGCGGCATTTTTCCGGAACATTCAGGCACTTAATATTACTTGACACCAGATGCAAGTAAATCGTAACAGAAAAATTCATATCTTCGTTTATTAACGTTGTGAACTTCAATTACATTAAAATATTAAATTTACGAACTGATGTCTACTTTTACGGAATTTCCATAAGAGTGAACCATTTCCAGGTCGTCCAGGCTAGTACATATTACGAAAAATTCCGTAATACTGGACAGTGCCTCAAATTGAAAATTCCTGCAATGATTGTTACTTGCCACCGATTGCATTCTTGCAATAAAATTTAAGTTAACCAGATCGGAAAGTTGAATGAAAAGTCACAAATTTAAGGGCATTTTTTATTGGGATCTCAATCTTGATTAAGCATTTTTAAAGTTAAAACAGCCCTTAATAAATAAAATTGCACTTTTTAAAACTGCATGTCTGCACTTTTAAAACAACGACATTTTTTCTGGGTTGTTTTTTAAATTGAAAATGGTCCTAAAATAGTGAATCAGTTACAACGGAAAAAGGCAGTATGAAACAACCTTGTGTTTCTTTTTATTTGTTGCTGAAATAATATTTCTGGTAAAATGGAATTAGAAACAAGCGTTTTGTTCATTAGAACGTTCGAAACTTCATGATTCATCTGCAATTTTACGACAATCACAAAAATTGACTCCGGTATTAATGTGACGCCCTCTTTTTGATAATTTAAAATTCTAATTTTCAAAAGTCCTAAGCTGAAAGATGCGGATGATTATTATTGTTTTTATTTGTCAGTGAAGCGAAAAATAGCTCAAGCAGACGCACCCACGGACATTATGTGCGCCCGACTTCCGGTAGTAACAAACACTCTCAAACAGAATTCTCTTCATGTGCACATGGATACTCGCACACTTTATTCAATTTACTTCCTCGACGAACAAAGATCTTTTCAAATAGGACCAAAACTGTAACGCCAGGTCGCTCGATCGAGGCTTAAATAGTGGAGCAACTTAATACTTTTTAGGAAGAAAGCCCTTCCGCTGGATAAAAAAATTTTGAGGTATGCTTCTGATTAAAAAAGAAAATAGAAGACAAATTACTTCATTCTCCCGGGCATCATAATCCTTGTAGCTTAAGAATAAATTTAGAAATATGCATTTTTTATTTACTTATTATGGAAAATATTGGGGAGAATCTGGCGAATCCTATTATTTATTATCAGTTATTATGTTCATCTCATATAAGTAAAAACCATCATATTTTTTTCTTAAAAAACCATTCAATGATACTTTAATAAATAAAGTATTTTCGTTCACGAGCGTTTGGAAGATAATTTGTTAGACCAATATTTTTAAAACTAATTTTCCAAAATTAAACTTTTAAAGAGTGGATTTTAAAATAAATTTTTCTCGAAATCTATCCACAATTTACTATACTTAAACGAAGTTTTTGGAATTGTTTAATTTTTAATGCTTCAAGTTTGAATTCACTCATTTTTTAAGTTTCCAATTATAAAGCATATAATTTTCGAATTTTTTAGAATAATTATACTTTAAAGGTACACAATATTTTCAATTCTTCAATTCTGAACGGTGAAACAGACTTGACGTAAATAACAATTTTTTATTTAAAAAATGCATCCAATCACTTTCAATGTTACTTGATGCTAGGCATGATATGATACTTAATAATATTTATCATCTTTGAAATTTCTACAATTTCAATTTGAAATTATAGTTTTGAATGCGCAATTCTAAAACAGTTTAATTTCTGAGGTATTTTAAACCTAAAGTTTTTTGCTTGAAAAACTTGAATTAGGAAACATTTGATTCGTTTATTAATTTTTGGAAATTTTCAATTTCAAAATTCACAATATTGTAGTTTGAAGTTCGAATATTAAGAATATCAGGACAATTTCACAATTGCATTTTTCCAATTTAAAATTTTAATATTAAAAGTCTTGATAGTTTTATATTGATCAATTTTAGATTTAAATATTCTAAATTGTTTGATTTCTTTTTAGTCAATTTCAAATTCAATAATTTTGGTTTTGAATATTCTAAATCGTTTGGTTTCAATTTTAAACGTACAAAATTGTCAGCTTTGTTTAATTCTTAGAAATCATAGAGCTCGCCGTAGAGTATCAAATTGAAAAACTTGATAGTTGAGAAGATTGTAGAACTAGGCGTAGGCATTGAAAATTGAAATAAATGTTTGCTATTTGAAAATGTCTCAAAATATGGAAAAATTTCAAATTCAAGTTAAGAAAAATTTAATTGGAAGGTTTAGAATTGTGTAATTTCAAAAATTGAAATAATAGCAATCTTCCTTTTTATTATTTTTATTTTTTATTCCCAATGTAATAACTTACAATTGTCCGCTTTTAGTTAGGATTAAAAAAAATTAATGATTTAAAATTGGAAAATATTTCATTGCAAGATTTCAAGAGTGAATATTAATTCAAATCAACTGTTAAAAATGTTGTTTTTTTTTAAATTTTGAATGGTTACAGTTTAAGAGTTCTGAATTCTCATGTTGGATGCTGATTTTTCAATTTTTCTCTTCCATCAGCTTTAATTTTGCAATCAAAATTGAAATAGTTGAATTTATAAAGGTATAATTAACAATATTAATTGTCTGATTTTTTAATGATTCAAATTTACTTCAAGTAATTGAAATTTTGAAGTTTTTAAGTTTTAAAAAGTTTTTGATATCACAATATGATAATTAAACATTTTTCAGTTTTACATGAAGTTTGGATTTCTTTAATCTTCAACGTTCAGTAGCAAAAGTTTGTTTATTTTTAATGTTCTCCATTTATAATTACTGCATTTTGAACGTTCTTTTTCAGAATAATTCAATTTTCAAGTTTTATGCTTGAAACATTTCCATTTTGAACGGTGAGAATGAAGTTGAATTTATTTTTCGATTTTAGAAAAAAATTTTAATAAATTTTAATATTAAATTATAATTTTTTTATAGCAATAACAAATTAAATTCTAGACTTCTAGAATCGCGATTTTTAATTTGAAGCGAACATTTAAAAACTTTCCTATTCCCGACATTTTAATTTGAATTCATTCAATATCGACATACTTCAATTCAAAATAAAATTGTTCAATTTTAAATTAAGAATGATACAATTTCAACTGCTTTCTAGTAAAATTGTATCATTTTTAAAATTGCAATCTGAAAGTTTCAATGTTGACAGCTCTGAATGATAATTTTTCAATTTCAAACATTTTTAATTCCAAATCATATAATTTGGAATGCTTTTATTTAGAAATGATTTCATTCCATTCGAAATATACATATTGTCCTTCTTTCAAAATTTTACCGAACCTCAAATTGTTCAATTTGGAATGTTTTCAATTCTAAATCGTTCAATATATTTTATTTTAAATTTCAAATCGAAATTATGATTTATTGTATCAAATATGTTTAAAACTATCAAAAGTTTGTTTAATAATGGATTTTTAAATTGTTTATTTTTATAATGTTAAGAATTTAAAAAAAAACAGACGTGAACGCATGTTTAGCGCGCGTGCATTTACTGCTAGTTACTTTCATTAAAAACAAAACTTAAATTTTCTTCTACGTTGAAATTGGTTGCCCTTTTACTTAGTATTCACAGGACACTTATCTAAAACAGAAACTATTCTGCCTCATCAAAAATATTGAAGGTAATAGAATGAGACGTGGAATATCAATGAACTTGTACATTTTTCTCTAAAAAAGTATATTTTAGTGGCGTTGTCGTAATTTAAAATTTAAATTACAATTAAGGACCTACAACTTCCTCGACCGAGTCTGTAGGTCTGGAAGTATGCGAGTATTTTAGAATGTATAATGTATAGGTGTATACGGTTTAACAGTGATGTCATTTGAAAAGCGAACCAATTTTCAAGTAGGGATATGGGCACCTAAATTATGAGGAAGGTGCAAGGTGAAACCAACGACACGTTGCCTCTACGGTCCGGGCCGTTCACCACCGTTCACCAGGCCCAAAGCATATCACAGGGCCCAGATGGCAAGCGCTCAGCCCCTTACTAAAATTTAACTACATATAGCCCGATGGCCCTTATACCACCTGCTCTGCTCTTACTGCACGTAGAGTGTAGACTGCTATCTATATCTTAAAATAATGTCGAAGTTCTATACAGTGTATTATAAAGTTATACAGACTTATAAGTAGCCTTTTCAAAACATTCGGTTCCAAATATATCAATCATTTGGACACGTCTATTCAGGGAAAAAAATAACAACATGTGGAAAAGGAAAATATTGGGGAATGATTCATCACTTTTCTAGGGCGGGTTTTTCATTCACGAAGTGAGATATTTGCTTTAAATTAACCTGCACGTGATTGATATTTTCACAGTTTTGAACATAGACCTATTAATTTTATTTTTACCCTCCATTTCATTCAAAAAAATTTAGTTGCATTTAATAAATAATGCAGGGGTCATTTTCTTACTGGACTGTGGTCTGGTTGAATTAGAAAAAACGATTGTTTAGCTTCAACAAAGCAAAGTTTTTGTTGATTTGTTTTGCATTTTTTTTATCTCAGCGGAATTCTCTATACTTGAATGTGAATTAGTCCAATTGAATAATAATACTACTGGTGAAATTCTACTAATTGAATTAGCAGGGCTGCCATAGCATAATTTACCTGAAAAAGTGAGCTTTTTACACCAAACAAGTGACAAGAAGTGATTATTGTTTTTTCTTTAACTAAAAACAATTCGATGAAACGTTGTTAGAATTCCAGGCGAATTTCAAAGAATTCAGGATAAATTTAACAATTTAAAAAAAAAACCTAATTGATCGAATAAAATTGGTATCAAAGTATTCTACTGATTTCAGTAAAATTTTAGTGAATTTAAAACAATTCCAGGGAATTGAAAAGAATTTATTGCAATTTTTACGAATCCAAGATGAGTTTAAAATATTGCAGGATTAATTTAAAAAATACATAAAATTTCAATAAATTTGAATATATCTAGAAAAATTCAAGTGAATTAAAAAAATTCAAAAGAATTTAAAAGAATTCAGGATCAATTACAGTGTAAGTTCCAAATGAATTTAAATTAATTGAAAAAAATCCAAAATATTCCATTGATTTCAGTAAAATTGAAGTAAATTTAAGAGAATTCAAAGAAATAGAACGAAATTGTCCAAATTCAAAAAAATCCCATGGAATTTATTAGAATTTGTGAATAATAATCTGATCAAATCCATAAGATTTCAAATTGAATTTAAAAGTCTTCAGGGTGAATTGAAAAATTGAAAATCCAAAAAACATCCCTTCAATTCAGTGAATTTCATGGGTACTCGACTTTACAAATAAAAAGATAAAGAAAAACAGGGAAAGAATTAAATATTGAGCTCTCTTTGACCTTGAGCGCTTTAACCAATCAGCATGTAGGAAGCGGGCTATATACCCAATAGCAATACAGCATTGTCCCGCGCAAATTTAAAAGAGATAAATACTTCAAACAAAAACCATATTTTGACTTCTTGAAAAAACTTGTATTGAACAAAAAGAAATTCTGTATCCTACTCTCTCAATTTCGAGACCATAGACATAGAGCAATATTTAAAGAAACACAGATTCCCTATTTTGTTCAAATAGGAAAGGAAATCTAAAGCAGAGGTTTCTCAATAAAATAATATTTGAAGAGAAGCACTTGTCGGAGTGAAAGTTTGAAAAATCAGGAAAAGGAAGAGACCCTGAGGTTCGGCATTAATTGAGCAGATACTCCAGGTGTTTCCGAGGTCCTTGGCTACATAGTAGTATACATACTACACTTTGTAAAATTGAAATTCTGGAAGAAAGTCGACAGGTTTACGTGGACTAGTCAAAGCATGTTCGACCCTGGGGAGCCGTGCAAATATGCAAATAGGCAAACAATCGCGTTTGCCAGGACTCAGGAGTCCGCAAGGGTCTGGGGGTTCCCTCAACCTCGCCCCAACCCTCGAGCGCTATAACGCTGACAAAGTATAAGATATAAGAAAGCTCGGTCTCTTTTGCCGAAACTAAATCGAAAATTTCCTTGGAATGCGTTGCAGCTTCATCGCACGAAGGAAATCCTTGCGAACAATGGGACAAAGAGAATTTTCGACGGTACATAGGCCGGCTGCGAGACACCGCTCTGGTACAAAGTCCTGTGCTTCGAGGTGTTTGTTAGTATGGAATATGGATGTAAGTAAGCACTTACCGCAGATAGGTGTATGTATATAGGTACCAAGCACCAAGAAAAAACAACCAGTCAACGAGCCGACGAGGTAAGGGTGTCTATCAGGAACGGATCCTCTCCTTCAGATTTTTAGGGTTTAGACTTAAGAGTTTAGACCTTATACTTCAAAAATCATCAAAATGGGAGCGTATTCTGAAAAAAAAAGGAACAAATAATTCACCAATAAAGTATCCTTTTTTCCTGTATCGAGGGGTCGACCACTGATTTTCCGTGTACCAGGAATATATTCCCTAAAGAATATTTGGGAATATACAGAATATATCGGAATATTTGGGAATATGAAGAATATGAAGAGAATATGTAGGAATATGAGAGAATATATAGGAATATGAGAGCATATTTGGGAATATGAGACAATATTTCGGAATATATTTGTTCAGTTTGCTCAACATTCTTTGCAAACCTTCGATTGACTCTGCTATAACAACCTTATCATCTGCAAACGCTAACCCACGTACCCTTACTGTCCCGTGATCCAAAAATAAACATAAATTCACGAAATAATAATAAATGAATGAAGAAATTAATAAGGGTTCATCCACAATTCACGTAAGGTGTTTTCCTGAAATTTTCACCCCCCTCTCCCCTTATGTGAGATACCTTGAGATTTGCTGTCCCTTCCCTCCCTCTTCAAATCTTGCTAAGGTTTTATAAACTTAGGGAAAGAAAATAAATACATACATATGAAGTATAAATTCTGTTAATTAAATAGACATTAGACATAGAAGCCTAATGGAATTAGTTTGAGAAAATTAAATGGGTTAATAATAATCAGTATTTAGTTACAATTTTAGTACAATTTAGCACAATTTTAGAAGATCTTCAGTGCCTAAAATACTGCTAAGTCCGACACACTTTGTGTATTCTATTACCATTATTCTTCAGTTTATAAATTATCGAAATTCCTATTTATTAATCGCAGCAATCACAGACGTTCCCCTTTTTCCGGTTTTTATTTAAATGCGAACTGAATTATTAGAACCCAATAAGAAACTCCAAGTATTTTTGGCTGGAAGTTCATTCAGTATTTTTGTCTTGAAAATTCTACAATTTGATTGAAATTTTGTTTCTTCTTGACTGAAAACTTTCTCTTTGGTTGAAAATTCAACTATTTTGTGGAAAATTCGCCTTTTTGGTTTTAAAATTCTCCTCTCGTTGTAGAAACTTGATCTATATTTGTTAAAAATGTAACTGTTTGGTTAAAAATTAATCTGTTTAGGTTCAAAATTAATTTTGTCGTTAATGATTCGCATTTTCGAATTACAAATTCAAATGCTGTGTAGGAAATTCTTATTTTGGGCTCGAAGATTTAAAAATATGGTAAATGATTCAATAAATTGGTAGCAAGATTCACAAGTAGTTGAAAATATTAGTTGATAGCAGATGAAGATTCATAATTTCAGTTAAAAATCATTTCTTCAGTTCACAATTCAAATATATTGTTGAAAATTCTTTTTCTGGCCAAAAGTTTTGTTTTACTGAAAATTTTACTATTATTTTTTGCGAAAAAGTGATCTTGTTAGTTGAAAATTCAACTATTTGGTTGAAAATTAATTGATGTATTTTGTTGAAAATTCTTTCTTTTTGTTAGAAAAGCAATTTTTTATAAATGCAACTGTTTGGTTGAACATTAATCTGTTTTAGTTGAGAATTCACGTATTTTGTTGAAAATTCGTATTTCTTAGTTAAATTTAACGGTTTTTGATTTGAAATAAAAATATTTTTTGGTTAAAATATCTACCATTACATTTTTTGTTGAAAATGTATCTTCTTAGGTTGAAAAATCAACTCCTTCGTTAAAAGTTTAACTACTTTCTCAAAAAATCATTTCTTATATATAAAGATGCATAATTTTAGTTGAAAATTCATCTATTTGGTTGAAAATGTATTAAAAATTAAAAATCTTTCTTGCTTGGAAATTCAACATTTTGGATGAAGTTTTTTTTCTTAATTGTCTGGAAAATCTTTCTTGGATTTAAAAGTTTATCTCTTTTGGTAGAAATTTCACCTTTTTTTTTTGTCAATTCAACAGGATTCGGAATGAAAATCTTTCCTTGGTTAAAATATTACCTATTACATGTTTTTAGAATTCATCGGCTTTGTCGGCCCCTTAGATCAGATTAGAGATTAGGCCATTTAAAATTTAAGCATTAAAACTTTATTAAATTAAAAAAAAAGTATATGTCAAATTAAATAATATCAAATTAGAAAACCTGAAAATTCCACGTCATAATCGGTCATAATAAAACAATAAACAATCTCAAAATTAAGGTAATAATATATATTAAAAATGTAACAAGTTTGAATTTAAAGTATCTTAAACTAACAATCTAAAATTAGTTATTCGAAGTCAATAAATTTTAAACTTGTATGAATTACAATTGATTCATCATTCAATTTATGTGTAATTTATAATAATTTCATAATAATTGCCAAGGCACCAATTAAAAAGCTATAAAAATACAATCGGTGAACGGAAGGGAAGGAATTGAGGAATCTAGGAATACTTCGGTATATGTGGGAATGTGTAGGAATATAAGGGAATATTTGTGAATATCAAGAATATCAAGGATATTTGGAAATATAAAGAATATCAAGAATATCTGGGAATATTGAACGAATATATGGGAATATTTAGTGAGTGTACTAGGAATATCAGAGTGGTGCACCCCTCGTCCTGTCTATAAACCATTTTTTTGTTTGTCTATTAGGGATTGTTTAATTCTGACGATTTATTCAATTGAAGGGCCGGATAATATAACTCGCCGAGCGCTCGAAGTGACGTAAAACTATTGTCCAACATGATAAAAAATGGAAATCGCGAATTTCCATTAACAAAAAATATTACTCGACGCGGCTTGTCAAGGCGCATATTTTTTCTATTAGGCATTTTTTTGCAAAATAACTAGTTTTGAAAATAAAAATTGAAAACTAATTTTTTTTCGCCCAAATAAACGCAATAAAATCAACGTTTTATAAAACTCAAACTGCGGTTTCTCGGAAACTAATTGACCAAATCACTTGAAATTCATACTGCAAGTTCATGACTCTTTACAGAAGCCAATGATATGAATAAAAATATCGTAGCGATCTATGGTTTAATATTTTCGATCGATGTATCGATCGGCCCGGAAAACCGCGTTTTTCACATTTCACGTAGCGAGGAAGTTTTTCATTTCACGAGTCGTCTCGCCAAAAAGAAACATATCTTCATGGTCGTCAACATTTGGCCAAGTTTTGGGCCAAATTTGACATCGATCCGATGAAAATGGTAGGAGCTACGGACTTTTAAAGAAAAGCGTCAGCGCACGAGGCCGGAGAATCCTGACGCTTGCGGCATTTGCCTAACGTGAAAGCTTTGCGGACACGTGATCTGTTAATTGTAGCACATAATTATTGTTGACAATTGATTCAACGATATCTCCACCCATTTTCAAGCGTTTTGCGAACTATTATACCCGAAAAATCATTTCTGCAATCCGCAAATTGTCGATTCAAAAGTCGCGTTGGCTCGCGTGCTCCGATAAACAATTGAAAGGTGTCCACAGCTTTTCTTTTTCACTACGCTGTTGCTTTTTCACAATATATCGCGTAGTATATTTTGATGATATGTTAAGACACGTTGAGAAATGTCGGGCGTGAAAACTGATCAAAACAGAAGTCGGAAACGATCAAGAAATAATGATTCTTGGGCTCAAAACGTCAGGAAAAAATCTAGAAATTTGGTATGTATACTTTTTATAATACGGAGAGAAAACGCGTAAAGCGAATTACCGAAATCTTTGGTGTGCGTGGAATAACCATAAAGATGAGGTTTTTTCTATTATTATATGACACAGTAAACACTAGGGTGGTCCAAATTTATACCTGTAAAAATTCGAGTTTCGATTTTTTGTGATAGCCGCCCCCCCCCCCCCATTTTTTTAGTTTTCCGGAAAAAGAAATTCATTATTTTTTTTAACATGGGGTTTTAAATAAATAAATAAAAAATAAATAAATAAAAATATACTTTGCGAGAAAAATTTCCACGATGTCGACATTTTGTTAATATAATTTGTTTATAACAATTAGATTCGATATCTTGTTAAGTATTTATATTTTCTAGATACCTCAACATTCATTTTCATCGAGAATGGGATTAAGTGAGTTATTTATTTGAAGATAAAAAATAATAATTAAAAAATGTCTCATTTTCGCTTTTCATTTATTTATATAAAAAATAGAAAATGATGAAAATGACAAAAATCTAATCCATAGACGCACTTGCGCAACTACTGCTGATCACTTCTAAATAAAAAAATTTAAAATCGGTTAAGAATTGTAGGCTGTAGGTGATTTTGAATAGTAAATTCTCGATTCAGCCCGCACTGTGCGCCGGGATTCTCCGACCGCGCGTGCTGACGCTTTTCTTTAAAAATCCGTAGCTCCTACCATTTTCATCGGATCGATGTCAAATTTGGCCCACAACTTGGCCAAATGTTAACGACCATGGAGATATGTTTCTTTTTGGCGAGACTCGTGAAATGAAAAACTTCCTCGCTACGTGAAATGTGAAAAACGCGGTTTTCCGGGCCGATCGATACATCGATCGAAAATATTAAACCATAGATCGCTACGATATTGTTATTCATATCATTGGCTTCTGTAAAGAGTCATGAACTTGCAGTTTGAATTTTAAGTGATTAAGTCGATTAGTTTCCGAGAAACCGCAGTTCAAGTTTTATTAAACATTGATTTTATTGCGTTTATTCGGGCGAAAAAAAATTAGTTTTCATTTTTTATTTTCAAAACTAATTATTTTGCAAAAAAGTGCCTAATAGAAAAAAGATGCGCCTTGAGAAGCCGCGTCGATTCATATTTCTTGTTAATGGAAATTTGCGATTTCCATTTTTTATCAAGTTGGACAATACTTTTACGTCATTTCGAGCGCTCGGCGAGTTGTATTATCCGGCCCTTCAATTTTGAATGTTTTATGTTGCCGTAATATTCCATAATTTGGAATGATTTGAAATTTTATTTTTTATTATTTTTAATGTGTCCCCTAAGGGTTTACATTTTTCTTGTATCGCTTCCCTATTTCTTTACACACCCCCCACATACTTACTTGGTGGTGGGAGAGGGACCTACAGTTTAAAGTGGGTTCCGAACCACCAAGAGCAACAGCCTCAAGTACTTAGAGAACCTTTTTCTCTAGAATCTCTAGACTCTAGAGGTACCGGTCCCACGACTCTCCGGAGATGAACAACTCCCTTGCTAGGCAAGTGTTCACCGCATGGGCCACCGAGGCTCTTCCAGAGTGCGAGGCGGGAATCGAACCCGCAAGCCGACGGAGTGGGTTCAAAGCCTACGCCTTAACCCCCACGACCATCGTCCCACTGATTTGAAATTAAAAATATTATAATTACAAGGTATGTCAATGACATATTTCAAATTGTTTAATTTTGAATGTAATAATTGCTTCCTCATATTAGAGGGCGATTTGTAATGATGTACATTTTTTAATCTATATGTAGTTCCCGTCTTCGAAACTTGCGTCGATTGAACCTATTGACAAACCTTCGATAATCTTTCATGACCTACAGAAAGCGATTTATAAACACTGAAAAAAATGTAATTTAAGTTAACCAAGAAAAATACATTGGGGTCTTAGGAAACTAAGGTGAGTAGTTGGAATAACAGTTTACATTTTTACTATACTTTTCTTAGTTAGATTAATTAAGAATTCAGTTGAAATAACTAATTTCTTAGTTAATACAATTGAAAAAAGTAGTTAAATGTTATTCCAAGTTATTCCAACTTATTTCCTTATAGGGCCCCAGTATATTTTTTTAGTTAACTTAAATGGTTTAAGTAGACAACCTGACCTCTTACTTGACGATTTAACAGGAATTTTTTTCAGTGAAGTTTCAAAAAACAGTTTACTTTAAGTAAGAGAACATTTTTTAATATTTTTTATGGAAAAGTTATACATTTATCGTTGGCGCTATATTTTTAGTGATTCTTGACCCTCCTCACTCCTGTGACATTTTACTGAACCCTTCTTTAAAATGTCATGTGACTGATCCATGATCTACCAAAACATTTTTCAAATTTTCAAACAAAATTATTCCCTTTTTTATACAAGGAAAACCTTTTTGATATTAAGAATGTAACAGTACCGTTCCTGGTGTATTTATTCGCGACCTCGAGATGCATCGATTGACCAAGTGACAAATCTTTCATGACCTTCCATGATCTACCAATCAAGTTTTTTGAGTATTCTAAAAAATTGTTTAGTTTGTACAATAGGAAATTTGGTTTGATCGACAGTTGATATATTAACGAACCACCCTTTATTTATGCTCTCTTAACTTTTTAGAAATAACATTTTCTGTTTATCGGAAATCAGTACAACAAAAGGACATTTTATACCAATTTGAAATGAGCCAAATATGATAATTGCCATCATAAACGAATATTGAAAATGTGATTTTTTCTATTTTTAATAGTGTGAAACCTCCCTCTATAAATCTATTATGTCTATGAGGAAGAAAAATTATTTGATGCAGATGGGGAACCAAAGTGCTCATAAAATTAGCACAAATAAATACATTTATAATGAATACACCCATAATACTTCGTAGCGGTAGTACGACTGTTTACATGATTTTTAGAACCTATTCCCTCGTCTTGTGTGCAAAGCGCCATTTCACAAGCAATAAGTCATCCTAACTTCTACAATCAACAAAGCATGTTTTCAGTTTTCATCCCCAATATGGTGTCATTTGACAACTGAGCTGAGCCATGAGTGAAATTGATTATTTTTTCCTGTGATCACTTCATGTCAAATTGATGAAGTATTTCTGGGCCATTCCGAAAAAAACATGATACTTTCCTTCTTTAATATATTTTTGTTTCGAAGATATTTATAAATTTATCTCTTATCCATTATAAATTTAAATCAGCTCAATTAGATTACAATGCGTTTTACTTCGCTTGGAAATATTCTTTTTGCCAGCTATACATCTATAGTTTATGATTTATTATATAAAGCGAACAAAAATTTTCAGCACTTTTGTAATGTTTAAGAGGGAAGGGCAATTTATTGCGTGATTTTCAAAGAATTATCATGAGAAATATCACGTCCTCTCATGATAGGTAAAAAAATCGTGTATCTACTGAATGACTCCTTCTTTAAAAAAATCAATTTTTTAGTTTATTATGTTTTTTAACAACTGCTTATATTACCTATTTTTTATGTTTTCTACGTTTATTTTACTTAAAATGGCTAGAGTATTTGCACTGAAATATTTATTTACAAAAATAATTAGTTTATTCTAACATGATTCAATGTTTTACACGCTGTTTTTAAACACGGCCAAGTACCCTCGCAAAAGTACCCCAGTTTTTGTTAGTTTGCAATCATTTTTCCCAGACATGAAACTTATGCATTTTTTCCATAAGTATTGGTTATTAACTCAACACGTTTCAATTTTGGTTTAATATAAAAAATTTGATTGTTTTTAGAAAAATTCAAATATCAACAACCGATGATTTTTTGTTGGTATTTTGCGTAAATAAGTGAAATATTTCTGGTCCTAAAATTAAAAAATTACTGCTTCTTTCAAATAAGTTAATTTCTATTGTAATTGACTCGTAAATAAAACTTAAGATACTGTGGCGACGAAAATTGTTGAAAATATTGACTTTGTGCGTAACACATGCAGCTACAATTTATGTGTCAGCAGCCAGTGACACTAGTTAACATACAATCTATCAGCGCCACCAATATAAGTGGCGCGTTTTGGAATTTTTGGTTATAATAGGTAATGATATATACGTTTACGGAAAACATTTGCAGTTTCTTTAGTTATGTGAGTGACGCACATAGTCAACAATGATTTTTTTTTTGTAAAATGCAAACCACACACCATTTTTTTGAATTTATGACTGCCAAAATTTGAAGATATTGTATAAATTTCTGATTTTTCACTGGCATAATGCAACTTTTTAAAAATCAATAAACGCATCCCATTGTTTGTAATTTTTGGAACTGCAGTAAAAAACTAACTTTCTGTCACTGAGATTTTTTTCAAGAAAGCTATAATCATTTTCACTACTTTCGAAAATTTTGGGCATCAGCTATTTTTTAGTTATTTTGTACACAATAGATGCTAGAGTCACTAGAACTATACTGAGAAATTCGAAAAATATATAGAGAAAATTTGAGAATATCTTCAATACAAATATGAGGGGGTTGAAATTTACCTATCGCAGCACTTTACGGAACCAAAATGTAATTGCATTCCTGGAAATGGTAGATAGTAGATACGAGTACCATACAATGGAAAAAAATTATTAATATAATAATATTCGATTTGAAAGCATCTCAAAAATCTAGTCTCTGAAAAGAACAAGAAGAAGCAATAAGAAAGGTTTCATGGTTCTCAAAACATCCAATTATTTGTAGATATCTTATTATATTCATTTTTCTAAAGTGGGCTGTCGTGCCCGTCAGTGAATGAGATCAAGTTCTAGCTGAGAATAAATACGAGAATAAATACGAAACTTTATTTTTGCTTTTTGAAGGTTCAAAAAAACTTTACAAATAATATTGATATTAAAAATACTTGTGCTGGGAGAGACTTTAATCAATATTTATAATTTAAGGGGTCATTCTACTATCTCGGCAAAAAAGGTGATTTTCAAGAATTTTTTTCTCAACCACTACTTTATATAATTGAACACAATTTTCAGCGTTTATTTATGCTGTCTCAAAGTTTACAAAAACAATCTTTTCACATAAAATTATTATTTTTTTAGGTATTATTCAACAATAAACAAAGTGTCTCAAAGAAAAACATGTCCACTGCGCGCACGATATCTCCATCAGTCAGCATCATCTGAAACAAATAAATCAGAAATTTTCTTTGTTAGTATAATCATAGCTCTGGAGTGACGCAGCGGATTTTTTTATTTTGTAAAATAACAAAATGGCGGCAGTTTGAACAAAAAATTTCCAAAAATCGTGTTTTTTTGCTATTTTTTTGTCTCTTTCACTTTATATCTAACATTTTCACTAAACGAAACTGCGCAAAATGAAACAAAGCTAAAAACGCTCACAAGTATAGAAAGACTCCGAATTTCTGTGTAAAATTTTATAAAATATTTCTGAATATATGACCTATCGAAAACTATAAAGAAAAAAAATCGATTTTTCAAAAGTGAGATAGTAGAATGACCCCTTAACCGAGCCCTTAAGGGTGTTGGTTAACTCCGACTTGGATTTTTTTTATTTATAGGC
>CAKNXH010001753.1:161280-191437 GCA_932178445.1 Andricus quercusramuli
GCCTATAAATAAAAAAAATCCAAGTCGGAGTTAACCAACACCCTTAACTTAAGAATACTATGATCTAAAATACTGGTTCATATAAATAAATTATGGTTCCATATCTTTATACAAAAGAGGTTTTAAAAAAAGTTAACTTAAATATTCGAACAATATAAACAGATTTAGAAGAATCAGTCAATATTAACCTACGATTTGTGTGTCACGAGGGCGTAACTTTTGTAATTCTACACAAAGCAGTGTCAGTTACGCCCTTCCTTTGTGGTAAACCCCTTGAGTTTAGTTTTAAGAGTGCACCGAAACCGAAAGGTTTACATTAACTTGATAATATCTAAAATTTGATCAAAGAAAATTACTTTAATTTATGGCCTATTAGCCTTCACAATTACCTTACCTACAACTCAATAAAATCTGAATTAGTATGAAATAGCTCATTGAAAAGCAAAAAATCAGTCACTAATCATTATTTCCGCAACTTTTTCTACGAAAATTAGTTCAATTTGCTTAACAATTATCTAGACTAAGTGAAGCAAAAGAGGGTAGCCATAATGCGACTAATATTTATAGAAACTTAAAAAATAACGAAATATATCAATTTAATTTACATTAAGTAGAAAAAAACTGTTTTTAACAAATGAGTTCGTAACAAATAAAAAAAATATCGATCCCTGAAAAGAAAAAAAGAAATTTCTGTTCAAACAGCCCATGAAAACTTGTCACGGGTTTAAATAATCAATTCGCCCCACTCTTTTCACTGACTATAAATAACGAAGAGAATCTGTGCTAAAACACACATCACATCCTCGAATTTCTACAATGTTTTCGGTGATAAATTTGAAGCCTGAAAAGGGGAAGCCAGCGAATAAATATCGAGAGTCTTTTTCCGAACTTAAATCCGCCCCTGAAGATTTTTTAAAGGGAAAAAAGGATGTCCAACCCTCGTGCTGAGGATTGGGACTTGGGACGCCGCAAGTAAAGAGAATGAAGGATATGAAAGAAAGAAAGGTGGAAGAGAGACAGAAATTAGAAGGGGGAGAAGGGCCAAAAACTCGGGGCCTGATCGGGTCTGAACTTGAGGAAAAGAAAGAGGAGTATACTGATGGAAGGATGAAAGAAAGAAAGAAACGAATGGCAATCGCGAAGAACATAGCGCGCGTGCCCGCGCAACCGACGGCAGATGCGCACCTAACGCAGCTGTCCTCCTACAAGTGGTGCTCAATCATCCCCTTTTTCCTCCATTTTCCCCACGTTAAGCTCATGCTGCCAACAATGAGAAGTACAGGCAAGAGGCAATTTTCGAAAAATAATGCCTGACGTGTTTGGAATGGAACTGATTCCTGCAGGGACATTCTTGACGCTCCCTTCCGATCAAGATTTTCAGCCACTTTGACACAGTTTTTACGACCGATCATCACAAAGAGCTATTTCTTTATCGAGGGCCTTGCTCTTGCTCTAGTTACGAATAGCCGTGGAGCCCCAAAAGATTTTCACATTTCAAACCAACACAAAAAAAAATCCCAAAGACTTTGAAGTAATGGATGTAATAATAAACAAGTAAAATGATCAATAATTTCCATAATGAATTACAAATTATGCAATAACGGATCATTTGTCCCAAATTTTAGTTAAAAACTCAAATTATAAAATTGCATGTATGTATTTAAGATTTCCAAGCCAAAGAGGAATACAAAATTTTTTTCTAAAGTAAATTTCCAAAAATGTTGTAAGTCGTTCAAAATGAAAAGCATCTTTCTTTGTATGCTTATGTCGATTTTAGCGGAATATAAAGATTATCAGGAACAATAATACAAAAGTCATTTTTTCAGAATGAATTCTAACGATTATTATTTATCATTATTTTTCATTTGTGCTGAATTCTGGAACAGAAATTTATGATAAATTTGTGCACTTTGTTAGTAAATAATACATTATAGCCTGTTTGAATGGGGATGACGCGTGACACACAGAACGCATATATTGATTTACCCTTCTTTTCGAGAAGGTTCGCTCGAATAAAAGGGGATGCTTTGGTGCATTAAATGATGGCCATGGGAAGGGATTATGACGCATTTGGTATATAATCAGAAATTGCAGGCAACATGTGCGTAATAGGTTTCTTTGTGTTACAATTTGAAGACAATGATGCTTAAAACGTATAATTGAAAATAAATTCTATAAATAAAAAAGACTTAGATTACGAAATTCAACCTTTAAGTTTTCTGAAATAAAATTGTAAAGTTTTCAAAAACACTTCGACAATTTTATAGTATGGGGGGGGGGGGGGGGGATGAAAAAACTAATTGTAACTTCTACAAAATTAAAAAAGAATTATTGGATTTATTACAACAGGGTGTCCAGCGATTCTTAGAAAGAAAATTCAAGGTCCTTTCCAGGTTTTCCAGGTCAAGAAATAAAGTTTTTCCAGGTCTACTTTTTTTACATCGAATAATGAAATAACCGTTTTTTATACCTGCAAAAAATTAGCTATTTCATTTTTTATTGGCCAACAGTTTCCAAAGAAAGCTTTTCAAATCTTTGTGAATCCGTTGAAATCTGTTAAAGTATTTTAAATCTTTATGAAATCTTTGAAAATCTTTTGGAATTTTAAAAAATTGTTGTAAAATCTTTGAAAACTTTGCGAAACTTTGCGAAATTTTGTGAAATCTTTTGAAATCATTATGTAATCTATGAGATATTTGTGAAATTATTATTTGTTTGTGAAATCTTTTTTATTCGTTTGAATTCATTGAAATATTTTAAAATCTTTGTGAAATCTTTGTGAAATCTTTGTGAAAGCTTCTAAAAAATTTGGAAATAGTAAAAAATCTTCCTAATGTTTTGAAATCTTTGAAATTCTTGAAATCTTTTGAATTCCTTTTGAATTCTTTGTGACATTTGTAAAATCTTTCTTAAATATTTAGCATTCATTTTAAATCATTGAAATATCTAAAACCTTTGTGAAATATTTTGAAATCTTCAGAAAAATGTCGAAATCATTTAAAATCTTGAAATGTTTTGAAATTCTTATTAAATCTTTGAAATATTTGTGAAATCTTTTTAAATATTCTAAGAAATTTGAAATTTGGTGTACTGTACCCTTTTTGAAATCTTTGAAATTCGTGTATTTTATAAAATCTTGAATACATTTTTTATGAAATCTTTGAAAAATTTGTGAAATCTTTATATTCATTTAGAATCATTTGAAATATTTAAAATCTTTGCGAAATCTTATAAAATCTTCTAAAAACTGTTGAAATCGTTAAAAATCTTTTAAATCCTTATCAACTTTTTGAAATATTTTTAAATCTTCTACACAAATTTGAAATCGTTTAAAATCTTTGAAATTTTTTTAAATCTTCGTAATCTGGTGTACTGTATGTACCCTTTTTGAAATCTTTGAAATTCTTATATATTTTAAAAATCTTTAATAAATTTTATATAAAATCTTTTAAATATTTGTGAAATCTTTTGTATTCCTTTGAAATCATTGAAAAATTCGAAATCCTTGTAAAATATTTTCAAATCATCTGAAAAATGTTGAAATCATTTAAAATCTTTGAAATCTGGTGTACATTTTACAAATCTTTTTTTTTCTCTCGAAATCTTTGAAATACTTGAAATCTGTAAAAATCAATATGAATTCTTTGTAAAATCTTTCTGGAATCTTTCGTATTTGTTTGAAATCATTGAAGTATTTAACATCGTTGTGAAATTTTTTGAAATCTTCTAAAAAAATTGAAATCATTTGAAATCTACGAAATTTGATTAAATCTTCGAATTCTTGTTTTCTTTAAAATCTATATCACATTCTTTATTAAATTTTTGAAATTTTTCTGAAGACATTTGTATTAATTTGAAATCATTAAAATATTTGAAATCTTTGTGAAATCTTTAAAAACAGTTTGAAGTCGTTTCAAATCTTTGAAATGTTTTGAAACCATAGAAATCTGGTAGACTATACCCTTTTTAAAATCGTTACAATCTTTGTAAAATGTTTGGAAATATTCGTGAAATCTTTCTCAAATTTTTGTTTGTGAAACCTTTCGTATTCGTTGAAATCATTGAATTATTTCAAATCATATTATATCTTGATAAATGAAAAATTTTTCAGTAGCAATATTTCTTCTAAACGAGATTTTTCTTTCATAAAAGACTAAAAATTTTCAGTTACTCTTCACATTTCAATAAAATAACTGTTTGGAAAGCAAAAAAAAATTCAAATTCAAGATTCTCGTGAAAAATTAAAGGAGGTTTCCAGGTTTTCAAGGTTTTCAAAAAAATTAGGGAGAATTCCAGGTTTTCAAGGTTTTTCAAGGTCGCTAGAGGATATTTTCATCTCTATTAGTTTTGAAGAAATGTCAAATTTATTTGTATGCTCATTTTTAATACACATTCTTAATCTCCTTCGATCACCAAAGTTCAGCAGCACTTGGCTAGGTTATACTCAGATGGGGGTCGTCGCAAGATGGGTATATTTCACGAGATTTGTAGCAGCACGAATATCAGGATTGATGGATTACTGACGTTTTCGATAGTCGTCAGTAACACTTATTTTGACTTAAAAAGTTCGCGAACATCCTCTCATTATGAATATGAAGGTTATTTTTTCGAAATGCGAGGTAAAATTTTTTTAACAAGCTGTTTAAAAAAAATACATGATATTTTTGACCGAATCCATTTCAAATCAGGCAGGCAGTGCAATTCCAAGCGGCACATTTATTCACCTCTTAAATATGTAGTTTCTAAAAGGAAATAAGACTATAATAATAAAATAAATTAAATGAAGGATAAGTATTTAAGTAATAATAAAAGTATTTTACTGTTTTGATACAGAAAGAATTTTCGTAAACTTATGAGTATTTGAAATTGTAGGGTAGTTTTTTTTAAATATACATATAATTTTTGACCTAATTGAGATATTAAGTATTATCTTCCTGATTCTGGCGAGGCTAATTAAGAAAATGGCGATGGTTTTTCTGAAATATTAAAAGTTGATTTTCTCTAAATACCTACCTTTTTTTGCTTATAATAAGGAAGAAATCCTTTGAGTTTTATACGAGCCAATCCATTGTTGTGGCCATGAGAATTTTCATTCTCGATAAACTGAATGTTTGCATTTTATCTAGGAACAACACAAGATTAAAAAAATGATAAGCAAAAACTTTGTTAATTTAAAAATGTACCTCCGAAAATACCTCTTACTCTTTTATAATATCTTGCACTGATCGTGAGAAAAAAATGAAAATCTCCATTAAAAAAAAATTTATGGTTACAAAAATCATGAATTTTTGAAAAATATTGTATAACATAAAAAAGATGGGGGTTTCTAAAAAATCAACTTATATGAAAACGATTTTTTTGTGGAAAAATTCAAATTTTTTATCTCGAACACTGCAAGATATCATAAGAGGGAGAGAGGTATTTTTGTAGAACATTTTAAAATGAATAAAGTTTTTCAGCACTTTGTAGAATCTTTCGTTCTTTCTAAAAGAAATGCAAAAATTCAAATGTTCGCACAAAAATTCTCGTCACCACAAAAATGATTTGGCACACATAAAACTCAAAGGATATCTTACTTATAGAAGTAATAATTTAACAAAAAGATTCAGCAAAAAATTGGGTTTTTTGACAAAATCTCAATTAGGTCAAAAGTTATAAGGGTTTAAGAAAAAAATTGGTATATTTGAAAAAAACAACCCTAAAATTTCCAATTCTTATAACTTCGCGAAAATGCTTTTTTTCAAACCGGAAAATACGTGTGGTCTTACTTCCTTTGGAAAACAAGATGTTAAAGAAGCGAATGATCCTGTGACTTGAAGTTGCACTGCCTGCCTGACTTAAAATGAATTCGGTCTTTTAAAAATGAAAATTCCTGAAACCATGCTGGAAAAGTTCTTGCAAAAACAAATTTTTTCTGCCCGTTTCCAATTTTTCATAATACTGAATTTATCAAACACTGAAATTGACAAAAATCGTCTTTTGGCAGATCATGAAATTTTGTCATCGTCAATAGGTCAGTCTCGAAAAAGCCTAGAAATCCGCGATGAAATTTTCATATTACTACCGTAGAAATAGAAGAAAAATAAATTTTGAATTGTCATCTAGTATTTTGAATTTAAAGATGAAAGCATTTTTATGGCAAGATAATACGTACATCTTGACGGACTTTAGAGAAATATACTGGGTGTTTTTTAAAACTTGAGACATCGAAATATCTCAAAAAATACGCATCCTATGACAAAATATCCGTAATAAAAACTTTGTATTTTCGAGGAAGAAAAACGACTATTGAAAATATGTACCCCACCCCCAGGAGGCAGCGAGTGGGTTTTTTTCACGAATCAAAAAAAAAAAAAAAATTTCGAATAAAACTTACGTATTTCACAAAGGAGAATCTGAATCTGTGATAAAAAGTTGGGGTTCCTATTTGAAATTATAAAGTTACCCAAACTCCTGCCTCCTGGGGGAGGGGGGGGGGTACATTTTTCAAAGTCACTTTATTTTAACATGTGAACATTATGGTGGTCCAAAAATGCATTGCAAAAATTTTTTTTGCTCTAGAGGGCAAGCCTAATGGACAATTTGAATATTTCCCATGACTCTTTAAACAATTTTTAATTGTTTAAACAAATGTGACTTATTTAAACAATTATTTATTCCCAAAAAATGTAAAAAATAATCGTATTTTCTTATTGAAATTTAATAGTTTGTCATTGTTTGGAGTAGTAATTTTTTTTAACATTATGTACTTATTTAAACAATTACTTATTGTTTATTCTCAAAATTTCTAAAAAAATTGTCCCAGAGATGTCCAGTTTTTTCTCAAGTTGGTATCCTATGGTCCTATGCTACTTTTTGTTGGATAATTTTATAATTTCGATACATTTCTTTTAATTTTTAGTAAATTTATATTTGTTTAAACAATTTTGATTTGCTTAACCATTTTTTTTCGATAACTTGAAAAAAATTAAATTAAATTAAATACATATATGTAATTATTTTTCTGACTGTATAGTGTATAGAAAGAATATATTAACCATTTTTTAACTGTTTAAACGAATATAATTTGCATAAACAATTACTTCTCCAAAAATATTTTTTAAATTGTATTTTCTGAATTAAACATAATATTGAATGAATTCGAGGAGTAATAAATTCTGCTAAAAACTTTATGTTATTGTTTAAAGTTATCGAAAAAAACTGCTTAAGTAAATCAAAATGGTTAAAACAAATAGAAATGTATTAAATATTGAAAGATATGTATAAAAATTATATAATTATTCAACAAAAAGTAGCATTTGATACCAATTTGAGAAAAAACTGAACATCTCTGGGTCAATTTTTAGAAATTTTGAGAATAAACAATAAGTAATTGTTTAAATAATTACAAGTTTAAAAAAAAAATTACTACTACAAGCAATGACAAACTATTACAAAATTACAATTCAATCAGAAAATACGATTATTTTTTACATTTTTTGAGAATAAATAATTGTTCAAATAAGTTACATTTGTTTAAACAATTAAAAATTGTTTAAGAGTCATGGGAAATATTAAAATTGTCCATTAGTAATTATTTGTATGAAAAAGAAAACGGAAATTGTTAAAAAGTAACAATAATACGTAAAAATGTAGCTTTTTTATATTTTTGGGATTTTGAAGTATCCGGTGGCACGTGTTAATATTTGAATTCCGAAAAACAAAAAATTAGGAATTTTTTTCTTCTGGAAATGGAAACTGGGGGGGGGGGGGGGTTGCACTGTAGCTCGAAAAGCGTTTTTTGGACCACCCTAATGAACATCAAGAGATGGTGAAATTTGTTTAAAATCTTAAAAGTAATTTGCTGTGGAAAATCAGATTCCTTGTCACACATAACCGTTTTTGCCGATTCGCAATACTAAATATTCTTACCATATATCTAGATGACCTTTTCGGAAATAAACCAATTTTTTACAATTCATTCATTTTTTTATCATTTTGTTTTGCGACCTCAGAATTCCTCGGAAAAATGACTGTAAAAAGAAACTTGACATTCATATAACACTAATACGTGAGTAAACACTCCCTAATAATTTTGTAATTAATACATTTAAAATAGAATGTTAAAACTCTTCAAATATAGTTTTGAAAAAATGGACAAGCTTATAGTTGTATTTCTCATAGGGGAGCGCCCATTTTTCGACAATTTTGACCCCACCCTCTTGTGTAACGCTTTTTCGACTTTTCCCTGTGTAGTTTTTCGCCATTATGTAACACTAGACTCCCCACCCTCCGTAAAAAAAAGTTTTACGTAATTTATAGATGGCTCCCAATTAAAAAATAGAAAGTGATGTGATCCTCATTCCCCTCAAAACCAGCACAACAAAATCTCGAAGAAAATATACATTTTGCATACCATTTAGCCATTCTCGAGACAGATCAGTTGATTTATTTATCTCTAAATCTATCTCTCTCTGAAAATCGTTCGAAGAAGATTGGGATCACGGGGATTGGGCTAAACCCGCTAAACGACTTTAACCTTGATCGCAACCCCGTAAAGCCTGCAAAAGTCTAACCAGCACCCGTCTCAGGGTGAAGCGTTAATTATCTTAGGTGTCGTTACGGTGTAGATTCAACTGGTTGCTTTTGTCTCTTAGGGCTAGGCACACCAGGCACACCAGGCACCTACCTGGCTGAGCATTATTTATATCTCAGAACAGTGTATCCGTGCACCGAGCTTGAAAAAAAAGGAGGACGAAATCCAGGACAGCTGATACAATTTTTGGCGGGATCCTCGTGTACGTGAGCAGGCGATACGACAAAGGAAGAGAAGAAGAGCGCGAAGCAAAAAAGGAGGAAGGAAAGGGAGGCTTCTGGCCCCATTTTGTTGCTGTTAAATAAGAATAAGGATCCCCACTACGGGTTGACGGGTTCGGGTATGGGCACCTATATAGCAAGGGGCTTTCATGCGCTCCCGGGCCCAAAAGGAATAAAGAGGCGGGACACCTGGCCGTGCTCACCAGTTTGTTCGAGAACGCCCCGCGCGATACATCTCCCCGGCCGGCCTGCCTCGGTTTCTCGTCCTCGGCTCGCTGCGCCACTTCCGAAAGACCGAAAATTCAGCGCGTATGAGTCGTATGACCCAGCCACACAAAGGAACCCGAACCCGATCGCGTCCCGCGCCTTCAACAAGAAAACAGTGTCGGGAGACGTACGTTGTATTTGTTCAGTGATGTGTAGTGGATCGAGTTTGGCGGACCGTCCTACTGTGTTAAAAACATCCAAATTCTAATCATCCGTAATTCCGTGCCACGAGGCCAACCAACATTGGCCATCGTAATCAATTCTTCCAGGAAGATGGACAAAAAATCTACGTCTTATTCGACATTCTGGAACATTGGAAATTTCGTAATTTGATATTGTTAACAAATCAGTACTGACATTTGCGAAAACGGATAACTTGAGTGCGAAATAATGAATTTTGTGTGAGAAATTGGACCTTATTCGATGTGAACTGATCAGTGTTTATTCAGGTAGAGTATAACCTATATTTCAAATTGAGTGCCTTTCATGATCAGGATTTTGAATTAAAAGTTACATCAACTGCCTTCAATTTTTGCCAGGGATCCTATTTTTTTAATAAATTTTGAATTTAAAATTGAAACACTCGCATTAATCGATTCTCGAGCGTTTCGTAACGACTTCAGATTGTACAAAGAAAGAGCGCGAACAAAGGATTCAAATGGTTGTTGGGTGTTCTGGCGAGAAATGTGATAGATAATTGACAATTGTACACATTTCGCGTTTTTTCGTTGTGTTAATAATTATTTTAACTATCAGGTTTTAATCTGATTGGAAATGATGTGTTTATATTAATTTTATTATTAGGTAAAAAGAGATGTACGCAATTGTGTCAGTGAGGCATTATTGATGTTTAGAGAGAGAGAAAAGATGAGGTGCCCTTCGCTGATGCGTAGAAGAACGGTAACAAAAGGCAATGTGTACGTTCTTCTGTTTCAGTTTTTGTTTGACATTGCTAAGCTAATCTCTAGAGAAGCGAAAAACATTCCGTGTCCTCTGTAGAGCGGAAAAGACGTTTTGTTTACGTTGAGTAAATTAACGGTTTTCGGTGCATGGAACACTTCCTTTGTCGGGGAACTGAGTTTGAAGTTTTAAGTACCCTGTACTATGGTACATACATTTTTAACGCTTTACTCCGTTACTGCATAAACAGTTCGATAAGTTTATAATTTTATAATAAAAAAATACAACTAAACGGATTATAAACATACCTAGGGAATTTACTAATTTATTGTTATAAAGAGAATACAATTTCAATGTTCAGCGTATCGAAAATTCAAATTTTTGTATAAAAATAAGGTATGAAAGTATGTAAACAATATTTGTTGATCTTGTAAACTAGAGAATGAATAAAATGGTATGTGTATGTCCATGAACCACGTGGACAGTTTTTCTTTTATTTTTTTTTGTATATCATTGTGTCCTTTTTAATTCTATGGCAATTTGATTTTCGTCTATATTTAAACAAAAGAAAAACTGTCCACGTGGTGTATGGACGCTCCCTATTCGCTACGTGAGTACTACACAAATTCATTGTCTGTGTGAGTGCCACTACTGAACGTGCAGTCTATCAGCGCCGCCAAGTGGAGCATTTTTGAACTTTTTATTATGTTATATAAATTAGGCCTATCCGGAAACATGCTTAGTTTCTTCAGTTGTGTGAGTGATGCACAGAGCGATTTAGAACCAATATACGTATTTTTGACAATAAAACCGGTTCGGTTTAGCTTTTCGGTGCCCAAAGTTGTGAACCTTCAAATCAGGAAATTTTGATTGTTTTTTAAAATCAGGCATATTATCTCTTACTTTAATATAACTACAGCAATCCTTTCGACTAAATATATAGTTGAAACTCATTTAAATATGGTTAAAAATAAATCTACTGGTATACTGTTCAAAAGTTTAGTTACTTTTTATTTGTTTTTGTGTATTTACAACATTTTTGTAACAAAGGAAGTAAAAGTTTATGAGGAATTTTTTTCCCTGAATGAGTCTGCTTATTATTTTTGTTTGTTTTAAGTATATCTTGTTGTAAATATTTATGACATTGCGAGATTACAACACGGGATACTTCCACGAAACGTGACGCACTTATGTGTGGAAATGAATGGGAGTACGCTAGTTAAAGTATGACACCGGATTATAAAGAGCTGAAAAAAAAACATGACTGACTAGAAAAGGGGGATTAAAATATCCGGAAAATGTGTGGGGGCATTTAAATAGACGAAACCTAATCATTGTGCTTGAATGCAAAAATACTAAGGCTTCGTTTATCTGAAATAATTAATTTCTGATGTATTTTTTTATTTAAAATTGCTAGTCCGGATACAATTATATGCCAAAACAAAGATAATGAAAATAAACAGATTGAAGAAATTTCCAAATATTTATTTAACGAACTCGGCTACGCTCAACGAAAATATATTTTGTACCACGCGCCAGTTTGGTTAAATCAGAAGAATTCCATTACAGGAACTGTATTTTAGTTTGTTGGATTTTTATTAAATTAGCTTATTATTAAATTTAATTATTAAATTAAATACCAGAGGGAAGCATTTGCTTGTAATTTTTTACTCACACTGAGGGAATTATATTGTTGATTATATTATTGCACTTTTTTGCAATGCTTTACAATTATCTACCCACTGGTGATGTGAAAATAATTGCAATTTTATGAACCAATTCTTAATATTTAAACGAAGTTGATAATTGAGTTTTATTAATGGACTTTTCTACGTTTACCGAAATTCGGTTAGCGCAGCACAAATATTTTCGATGTCTAGACTCTTCGTTTATTAATATATTCATAGGAAATTAATTTCTTTCAAAGCTGAAAAAATAAAAAAAAACTAGGTTGACAAGCCAAAGTGTTTTTAATAAACTTATCAAACAAAAAATAAGTCAACATTCTCCTTTATAATGTTTTTTAGGTAAAAATAAGCAAAAATGTATAATTTGTATGATATGTTTAAAGTTCGAATGAGCTATTATAGTTGTTCTGAACTTCAATTCTTATAATATTGGTCTATTATTCAATAGTCAAAAATATCACTACAATGAACTTTATTTGTAAATAAACCATAAATATTGTAGAATTTATTTTGTTCTATGAAGGAATGAAATTATGTACCTGAAAATGTAAATCATTATTTAGAAATTTAACTCAAACCCAGAGCTATTATTATTAATAATACCCATTGGGGAGATTATATTGACCCTCGATGAAAATAATTGTTTATAATATTGGATGTTGATTTTGGCTTTAGGGTCCGAATAAACAATTCAATTTTTAATTGAACCAAACGTTTCGGCGCACAGTGGTGGCCCTCAACAGAGGTTAATTTTTATTCTTGTGAAAAATCCAATGCAATCCAAGAGACTGAAATGTGGAGCAGTTCAGTTTAAACGTCTATTTCGTTTGAAAAATGCATGAAAAAATTTATTGAATTTATCCTGACCCTAAAGCCAAAAACAGCATACAATATTATAAACCGCTATTATTATTTTTTATTTTAACATAGCGTAGAAAATGTATACCTACATTAGAAAATTTATACCTACATTCAGTCTTCAATTCAGAAAATGTGAGATTCCAAAATAATTTGAAGATCCAACTGAAATGTAACTAAATTTGATTAGCAAAGTATTATATCCAATCGAGTTTCCAATTAACCAATGTCAATTTCGACGCTCCCAGGCTTCTATTTGTGGATTTCATAACCACACACAAGTTTTGTCGAAGATTAGGAAAATGCGGCCTGCAAAAGCATTTCAAAGAAGCGTTCAGGTAAAGGATTATTAAATTTGGAACTAACGGTCTATGATTTGTGATTCGAAGTAGAAGAGAGCCTCTCCGATTTGGAGACTGACCGCCAAGGCCACATCGGAGGGCTCCATAGTTTAGTTTGGACTTTAGGAGTTTAGGGCTTGCTTGCTTGCTTTTCAATGTCCCTGTGTGCGTGACCCAGCAAAGGCAGAAGCGATTTTGCTTTGTGTGTATGTGCGACTGCTTGCCAAATTGGTTTGAAGCAAACTTCTATAGATTCCAAGTTCCTTCGAAAAAAACGAACAGAATTGCATCAAAGATAGACCGAGATTCGTGACAATGTTTCACTTTCATATTTTCTTAATATTGCACTTGTCCCGGCCTATCGAAGTGCAGGAAATTCATCCTACAGCTGACGTGCGAAAAAATTCTACAAAAGAGGGCAAAAATACCCTGCAATTTCTTATGAAAGTACCAACATCGAGGGAAGCTTTATTGAAAGGAAAAAGAAAGAGGACAATGACATTCGAACTTTCGGCAGGCGGGGATGTGGGCATTATTTGTGGGATTCGATCAAATTGCACTCGTCCCGGCCTGCTGGACTTCCTCGAGTAATCTTCTGATACCGTTACACTGGATCTGGACCTTCAGGAAACTTACAAGCTCTCAGGCATTAAAGGTGCTTCTTTAAAATGTCAAAATTATTTCTCCTGCAAATCTAAACTCTACCATTCTTATCATTTTCCTACAATTAGTTCGCAGAAACTATTCAAGATTTTTTTATTTTCTTGGTAATACTTGTCTTTAACTTTATTTCTAAATCATCGAAATCATACAGAAAGGTAGCATCAAGGATGTTTGAATTTTGTGTGCACATCTGTGGTGATTTAGTCATTATCTTGGTTATTTTTTTCAGCAACAAAGAGATTATGAAAGTACGAATTATGTGATTCTACTGGGACTATTTTCAGACAGCGGTTCCCAGCGAGGACGAGGAAAGAGAAAAACAACCAACATCCGTCCAGTCTTTTCTGACACACTCTAAATCGGACCTTACTCGAGTTTTTAGAGGGTGGCTGCAAGCGATTATCTTGGAGACAGAAGGCTGCTAACAGTGCGTACAAAATACAATCGAGACCTCAAACCGTATACCAGTTGGGCTGCTAGTTTCAGCTTTCAACCTCTTTAATACTAGACTGGGCACTCTGGAGTCTGAACGACCGTTTCGTCGAATTTTTATTTTGAACCGCGAAGGATGCACGAACAATTCCTCTCTAGCATTAAACTAAGAGACTGCTCAAGGGCAGGCACACATTTTTTAGATTCTTTTTAAAAATACAGACCGTCAAAAGATAAATATTGAAATAACTTTTTTCTATTCATTATCTAAATATCTTCCAAGTATTTCTGAATTTTTGTATTTAACTAAATTTGTTTCTTGGTATAGTTAAATGTTAAAATTCAGCATTGCTTTAAAATGTATGTGCAGACATTTAAAGATATTTTTTATTTGTTCGGTGCATACACGCAGGTGTACCAGGCATTTTCAGTTATTGAACATGCAATATGTCAGTGATTATCAATCAGTCAGTAACGAACAGAGTCAATAGGTATAAAACTTGTTACTTAAATTTTAAAAAGCGGTTATTGATATAATACAAAAAATAATTTTTACAGACATAAGATTTATTGAAAAATTTTTATATTTAAATTAAATTCCTCATTAGGTAAAATTATTGAAAGAACATTAATGTAATATATAATAGACTATATGTAGAATAATGATGGATATTAGATTTTAATTTCTGGACACAGTTATTTAATAATTTAAGTATTTTAAAATCCATTTAGAATTAATTTACTTCTGTGTTCTTCAAAATGAATATTGAAAACTACGGTTAATTTCATAACTCAACAACAAATTCAGGATTGCTAAGAGAATTAATTTTGCTGCAATTAGAAATATGTTAATTAATTTTAATTATTCAAATTTGTTAATGTCTAAAAATTTCAAAAATCTGGGAGCAATGAAATTTCATAATTTGTTGAAAGAAGGAAAAATGGCCTTGCCCTTCATTTCAGTCAAATACGAGTCAAATGCCTTCAGATCAAATAATATGTCTTGCGAAAATATAAATTCAATTTACTTTTTAATTTCATAACAATTCCAAAATTTGATTCATAAAACTTCTCCCAAAACTTTAACAAAACATTCAAAACTCATAGAAATTTGTCCTGAAAGATCATGATTGACATACGGACAAAATCATATCTTCTATTTGATTGAACTATATTTTTGTTATTAAAACACATGTTAGTTGAATAAAAAAAATGAATAATAATATTCATAACAACATAATTAATAATACATAAGATGAGAACTCAAAGTTTAGCTAATTTATAAAGTTCTTTTCTAACTCTTTGAATCTCGTTCAACTTTTTGCGAAGATAAAATTATTCATTTCATAAGGAGAAGAGAAACCCAAATTTTTAGTTTTATGTTAGAGGAATAATACATTTTCTTTGAGTATTTGTGTAAATGAGTATTTCGAAAAATAATTCGTCTCTTGCCTAAAAAAACGACATACTCCATAATCTCACTGAATGTTCTTTAAAAAAAAGGAAAAAGTTCTTATATATCATGAAAACTGTTTTCAAAAACATTTAGTCGTACGTATTTTTGAATATAAACAAATTTGTTTAAAAAATGTAGCAAGCCTTTTCTATTTTATTGTTTTTATTTGTTGGTTACCATAACTAATCACGAATACAAAATCATTCAAAATATACCGATAGGTTTTGCAACATAATTTCTATTAATAAACATTTTAGTAATTTGAACATTTTTATGACTCAGAAAAATGTATTCTAGAATTAGGCGAAAAAAAATTGCTATTGCATAAACAACTAAAGGTTGGCGGATTCAAGAAAATCTATCTTTGTTTCAATCGACTTCTTCGGAAGATTGTATAATTTGTTAGGCTAAGCCGTAAAGTTGGTTGAATAAATTAACAAACTATTCTTAAATTCAATACAATAATTTGGTCATTTCAAGCAAATACGGAAAAAAGTTGTTTATTTTACGACATTATTGGTTTAATTCGGGCAGAGCTTCATTGAATATAACAAAGAATTTGGTTTCCAAACGTTTGGTTGATTTAATCGAATCCTTAATTAATTTAATTAGGGTTTTCAGCTTTAGATAAACAATTTAGCCGATTTTACTAAAAACTTTGTTGAATAAAATACACTTTCTTTTTGGGTGCGCAATTGAATTGTAATAATTGATTCCGCTCGTTTCTGATTGAAATTGTTTCAATTATGAATTTGAAGTTTCGCTTATGAATTGGGTCAATTTGAATGAAACCCATTTTCAATAAGAAAATTTCGGGGGACTTTCGTTCAATATTTAAAAATTTTGGTTCAAGTTTTGTTTATATTAGGGCCGTTATGCGACATTTCCTGATTTTTTAAAACTGATTATAAAAAGTTTAAATATATTTGAATTCGATTAATATTGCATTATTGTATGTTTTTACTTGTTAACGTTTAATGTTTTATTGTTAATTTATTCAGTCATACTTCATATTTTGGTTTCGCTGGGAATTTTTTCACCCGCGGGAGTTTTAATTGTTTTTAAACTCACCTTTTAGTGCAAGGAAAATTAATTTGGAAAAAAAGCAAAAAATTACAAAGCATACTGCATATTTCACGAAAAGGAAATCCTCTGAATGAATATTATAATCTGAAAACAAATCAAATACATTAAGAAAGAAAAGTCTAAAAAAAGAAAGATAGTCAAAGAACCAAACTTAATTCTTTTTTCTTTGTTAAATATTTGTCTGTAATGATCGAAAAATAGAATTTATGCTTCAAAAGATCTTTCTTAAAAATAAATAAACATCTGCAATTGATAAATGCCTTGCAGAGCAATCTCCATTTTATTTCACAAGGACAAAGAACAAAGAAAAGTCGCTTAAAGGAAAATTCCTAATTGTGTTTTTGTCTAAAAAATCCCAGACATGACTCACAATTTGGTAAAGGGCTTGAGAAAATCCGCTGCATTAAGTAACGAAGATTAAGGATTAATAAAGTTTCTGTTTTGAAGCGGTATTCCTTGTAAGTCATAGGACAAAGGATCTTGCCACGTGGATTTGGACAAGCTGCAGGCAGGAAGCCGAAGCCGCTAGAAAAGGAAATCGGATCGGGAAACCCCCGTGAGAGTAACAAGGGTCGCATTATCTTCAATTCTACGTGCGGGGAAGTCCCGAAGGGTGTCCGGTGCGTAACGACTGTTATTATCGCACCCTGACACACTCTCCAATAGGTAAATGCTATAAATCCACCTCGTCCCGCTTTTCCCTCACTTTTTCAGCAAGTCCTAACTCGCACGAACGAATCAAATACGTTATTTTTAGATATCACACATAACCGTTGTTAGAAACGGTTACAAAACACAGGGGATGAAGCGAATCGAGGGAAGAGAATTTCTTTGTGTAATTCGCATCCCTCTCCCATTCCACCGGACTCGATTCGGCTCCCGGGTCCCGGGTCTTGAAAAGGAATGGATTTTGGATATAGTATACTCTTTGTCTCCCTGCAGCGTCTCGTCGCGGCTTTGTGTGTTATATGTGCTCTCATAGGCCAGGTCAACTATTTTAATTCGCTTCGAATGCAGATAAAGAAAGTAAGGAAGAAAGATGGAAGGAAGGAGAGTAAGAAAGAAATAGGGTGAGGAAAGAAAAGGGGAGGGGAATAAAAAAGGGAGCGAGAAAGAAATAGGGAGAGTTGGAGAAAGAAAAAGGGCAGGACCTATTCTCAGGTCGAAATCTAGAGCAACATGAATTCATGTTGAAGCATTCGAATTGGATCAAGTTCAAACATGAAAGATGTATATCAAATGGAGGATTTTAAAAGGTGCTCAAATCCTTAACGTTTCTTAATTTGTACACTTTTAAAAGTCGGCTATTTTCTTTACACTTTGTTAAAATAGAATAATTTTGAATGATTAAAAAATAATCATTTACGACGATTTTTGCGCCTTTGGGTTCAGAATGTTTCTAATTCTCGGTGATATCCAAGGTTCACTGTTATGAAAAATAAATTAATTTTTCATTAATTATATTCGAGATTTCCTTGAAATTAACTTGTTGGATGTTAAAAACTGAAAAAATTGACGTATTCCACAACACGAGGGGCTAGCCGCTAGCCCAAGACCTCTCGATTGCCGGCAGAGTGCTCTAACACTGAGCTACGCAGGTGTCTGCCATGTAATTAAACTTTCAAAATTCAAGCATTTGAAATTGAAGATTTTTAAAATTATAATCTTTGAACTTTGTACGATTTAAAATTAGAACATGAAATTCTTTAAAATCGACTTATTTCTCTTGAAATCGTTGTAAATTAATAGTTTTTCAAGTTTCCCTTTACTTTTTGCAAATTTAATCACTTTAATTTTAATAATTGTTTATAATATTGGATGTTGATCTCAAAAGTATAGTAATTAACAATTTTGATTATTGTGGTCTTCATAACTAGAGTTTCAACAATTCTTAAATATAAAATTGTATATAAATACAATAATAAAAGTTTGACAGTTTCAAGTTGGCCAAATTTTACAATTTCAAATAGGATGCTTTCAAAATATTAACTTTTTAATAGGTGCATTGCAAAAGGAACAATTTCAAAATGCAATGTTAAAAATTCAACAATTTTACACCGTTAGAAATATATTCTGAAACTTACGAAGTTATTACGTTACTAAAGTAACTAAAATCTTAATGAAATTTCTGATTCTTTTACGTAACCGCATCATAATTTACGAAATTTTTAAACTGAATATTCCGAAATTTATTAGAAAATTATGAAATTGTTACCAAACTCGTAACATTACCTCAAATTACGAAAAAACTTGCGTAATATTTTCTATTGCATGTAATGGCATGAAACTTGCGTTTCTCGAAACATGAAATATTGTTGTCGATACGACTGAAAATTATTAAATACTTTATAAGCCTTCTCATTTGTAAACATTATGAGCTAAAAATTTGTTAATATTATGCAGACCCCTTTACACGGAATAAATCTAATATCTGGCATCTTTCACTAAAAGTTATGTACGAAGTTTAAAAAAATTGCCGGCTATGCCAAATCGCAGGACAGGAAAATTTGGAACAACTCATTTTTTTCCGTGTAGGGACAAAGAATAAAAAATTCTATACATGAAGCGTTGAAGTTTAAATTAAAAGAGAAATCCTTCAAAATTCAACAAGTTTTAAACGGTACCGTTATCGTTTACTATTGCAAATTTTCAAATTGTCCACATTCTCTTTATATACCTTGCAATAGATAATAGGTATGCATATTAAGGAAATTCATTTTATAAAGCAAAGAAAAAAATTATTTTAGAATCTCAATTCGCACTCTAGCCTAAGTTGTATCTTTTAGTCAACAAATGCATGTATTCCATTTTTATACATATAGAACTATCCCCTTTTACATTATTGTGCATCATTTAATTAAAATTTGTATACTCATTTTTAAACAAAATAATAATTTTATCTTGTTTCACATTTTTCTATAAGAATTTTGTATCCGCTGAGCCACATTTATTACCAAATACAATAATTAAATTGAAAAATTACTTATTATAGAAAAATTGGAAACAAATACATAAGAAAAAATGATTGTTTTACTTAAAAATGAATTTAAGCATTTTCATTAAATTATTTACACTACTGGTAATATAAAAGGGGATTATTTTTATATGCATACAAATTGAATAGATCCATTTTCAAGGCATTAAAAGAATACAAACAAATCAATAAAAAAAAAATACAAAACTAAAATCCTCGGATTTTCATCTTTTTAAAATGTATAGACTCGTGTACGTGTTCAGATTCGATTTTTTTTTAAATCACCCTAATGCACATATTATTAAAAATTCATAATAAAAATTATTAAATATTCTAAATTAAGTCACAAAAAAATCGGGTAATTCTGAAGTGGCTTTAAGAAAGTGTTAAAAACTTGGCACTTTCAATACTTTGAAGCACTTGACAAATTTCAAGTTGACATTGACATAAGTTAATAATTAAACATATTCAACCCTGAAAATTTATTTATAATTATAGGAGCAGGTTCAAACCATTCAAAATTTGGAGAATCGAACTTTGTAGTACTTCCAATCTTACTAATGTAACTCAATATTTATATTGTAATTTAAATTAATATGGAATGAGACTTTAGAGTTTAGACTTTAAATCTAAAGTCTTAAGTCTAAGTTTAGATATTTAAAGTGTGAACAAATTTCTAAAGTAAGTTATTTTATATAGGAAAATTTAATAAGCCACTAATTTTTAAAGTTTCATTTTTTATTGCATATTAACTTCTTTTTAGCAATTTACTTATTTACAAAGATATATTTTATTCCATCTACATTGTTTACGATCAGATAACAAATGAAATAAAAAGTTGACACTTGCATCCATATTCGAGCGAGACGATACGAGAATCGATCGATAATTTACTTATAATCGTCTCGTCTTGATCGAGATTCTTACGCAAGTGATCGATCGTAACGAGATTCTCGTTTTTTAACAGCTATTTTTTTACAATAAAAATTTTTATTTACGCACAAAATTTAGTTTTAGTGTTTTTAATACATTTTCTATCAATATTTTCCTTATGAGACTATTAAAAACAACTATGTTATTTAAATTTATTTTTCTACAGGAAACTTTGCTTTTATATATTTTTATATTTATAATTGATATTTTTGGAATACAAACTGAAATATTATAACTATATTATATGACATTTACCTTTAAAAAATTTCTGAATGATAGAGAGTGCTGCATTTTTTTCTTCACACATAGTTTATCCTGAAAACGAAATTGAACGAATTTTTACTATGTTGGTATAATTTAAAAAAATATCTATCCAAAATACTAAAAAAAAATCAATGTTTTACGGAAATAGTATTTAATTTGTTTTTAATTTTCCTATGAAAGTCTCATATCTATATTACAACGAACTTTGTACAATTTTTTTAGAATGCAGTTCATCTTGTATATTTTATTTGCATATATGCATTAAAAAATACTTTTTTATAGTAACTTAACGTCTTCAGACTGTACATTTATGTCTTTCGACCGATGGAAATATTTAAAATTCTCGTATCAAAATGCAGCACTATGTAATGCATCAGAATGTAAAGTATTTCGAAAAAAAAAGTAATTTACCAACATCGGCTAAGAACCTAGATCTAAAAATGGTTTTGAATGTCATTTTTTGACTTTGGCCCAACCGGTCCATCGGGATCTCCCGATGGCCCAATCCGAACCTGAAAAAGGTCGAGAAAGGTAGAAAGAAAGAGAGAGAAAAAAACTTGATCAAAGAATTGTGGAAGGAAAGAGCTCGTAGCTATGTACGTTATGTTCGATCGAATAAGAGTGTACAATAAAAGTAGTGTGCCCCCATAGAAAATAAATCCTGTTTTCCATTCAAACGCGGGGAAGATGTGCCAATGTGTGTGAATATGTGGAAGGACGCGAGCCCAGCACGCGTGGTGTTTTCGTGTGAATGTGTGGTGCAACCATCCTCTTAAAGAGTCCCACGGTTCGAAATAAAACACCTGGCTCTTTGATGTGTGTGAGAGCCGCACCACACATGGTTGAGACACATTTCCACGTGTATGCTTATGTGTGATCGCGCATCCCGTAAAAACCTATATGGCAAAACGCGCACACTGAGGAGCGCCCGCGCGGTTTGAGTTGGTTGAGTTTGAGTCCAAACCCAAACGCACACCAACACAAGTGCGGACAGGTTTCTGCTTCCTTATAAACTTTATTCAATTCTTTACAATATGCCAAAGGGTTCACCGTACATACGCGAACTATTCATATGCTAAACAATAAATTCACTGAAAGAAACGAATCTCTGTCTTGTACGCCCAGCTGCAATACTCAGGGTGGCGCGAGGAAAGAACTGAGTTTGAAGAAAAAAAAGGAAAACAATCAGTGCGAAGATGATGTACCGCAAGGTGACGAAATGAAGGGCAGAACTTGTTATCTTCCGATCAAATTGAGAGATTTTGAGAAATGAGGTTCTGAAATGGGGTTGTTTGCAATTTAGTCAAGTGGAGTGCACTGCAACTGAATTTGAAATTATAATCCATATTTTTGGGGTGGCCACTGGACCTGGAAACTGGGATTGTTTTAAATTTTCTGACTTTACGAGCTTAAAGATCGTTTGTCAATTTTTCAACATTCTAATTATAGGAATTTTTTCATTCCTTTTCCTGCTTTAAGTATTTTCCACACTTGTTGTGAACAAATAATAATGTAAATAATTTAATTTTAAGTGATGTTTCGTTAGAATCGTTAGACTGACTGATAATAATAGATGTTAGAGGTCCTGAGTCTTTAAACCAGCCTTAAATGAAAGAATGGTATTATATTGGTGAGCATCAAAAATTCAAATTAGTAGTAAACTGTCTTTTTGCTATTCATATTAATTACATTGAGTGTAAAAACAATAATTTTCAAGATGAAGAAGTAAGCTGCTCTTATTTTATAATTATAATTTTTTCTACTATATTATTTATATTATTTTTTGTTATAGACAATTTTTTACTTTTTCTCGTTCTTAGTTTTTATAGAAGATTTATTTATTCATAATTCTTATACATAAATGAACAGAATGTACATGCTGTTTGTCACGCTTGACTAAGCACCGCCGTAAATCCGGACTGATTAAATTCAAGTTCCAGTGTATGCATTTTGTGTCACAAATGGACTAATGGAGGCATTTTTTCATGTATTTGGCACACTAAGGAAGTTTTTTAGGGTGGGAGGAAATAGTAGGTGCACTATTTTAAAAAGCTATATGTTAAACTTGATGAACAAAAGTGGTAAATTTGAGTCCCTACTTAATTGAAATTTAGATTGATTAACTAAATCAATGTCGGGGAACTAAAATAAGAGTAATAATTATACAAAATTATCATATTTTATGTATAACTTAGATCTTAGAATATCTTAATTTGGTTGCTGGCTGGTTAAAAAAATTCTACTTTTTTTTTTCGAAACCCCCACATAAAAGCTTCCAGAAATGTGTAAAAAGACGCCTGTGAAAAGCAGAGCTCTTAATATTAATATTTTAGAGGTCGCTCATCCCAAATTTCTATTTCCCATTTAAATAGCATATGCATTTTTTTTTTAATTTTGACGCTCTACAAAAAATGATAGTTTTTATTCTTATTTTTTGGCAAAAATTTTAAATTTATTACTAATTATCGTAATAGCTTTTTTCGTAAATTTCATAGTTTAACATTTTCTCTGAAAAAAACAATCTGACTCAAGTCATCATATTATCAAGTTTAATGATTTGAAAGTTATTTGTTACTAAAAGTAGAACAATAAAAAAAAACTATTAAGATAATTATTGATAAATTTCAAATTTTTGCCAAAAATTAAGAAAAAAATTAATGATTTATTATGTGTTCAACTTTAACCTTGAATAACTTTTGAAGTAGTAAATTTATAAAAAAATCATAAGAGACCTTTTTTGTAGAACGTCGAATTCCCTACAAGAATATGTTATGGTCTTAGCAATTCATTAAGCCGTTCAAGGGTTACAAAATTCCAAATTTAAAAAAAAAACGCATATGCTATATTTAAATGGAAAATAGAAATTCGCGATGAGCGACCTCTAAATATTAATGTTGAGAGCTCTGCTTTTTGCAGGCGTCTTTTTTACAACTTTCCGGAAGTCTCCATACCGGTAATAAAAAAATTACCCATACCGACAATAAGATTTCTGGGAACATTTTTTTATGATCTTAAAAAAATGTAAGAAATCTGAATTATTTAATAATATATTTAGAAGTTTTGAAAAGATTCAAATATATCTGAAATCTTCAGAAGATTTAAAATCATTTCAAACAAAATGTAGATTTTTGAAAATTTCAAATAAAATGCTGTTTAAGACTATTGAAAGGTTATTTTCCAAAGAATACAACATTTTTCTTCAGATTTATGGGATTTTTTTTTTATTTTGAAAAATGATTTCTAAGAAAAGTTTAAAATGACTTTAAAACCTTTCAAGTGATTTCCTAAAAAAATAAGAATATAAAGGATTTTTAACCAAAATTTTAGAAAAAAGTTGAGAAAGTTTAAGAGATATTTAGAAGTTTTGAAAAGATTCAAAGATAATTTAAAATTTGTGAAGATTATAACAAATTGAAAACTTGTAAAGATTATAAGAAATTTAAAACAAAATTGTAGATTTTTGAAGACTGAACAAAAACTTCAGATATAGTTTTTAATTTATTTACTATCAGCCATTAATGATTGATTTATTATTGCAAAAAACCATCGTGAAAATTATTTATTTCCATACTAATTGATTTTTACATTAAAAATGTTATATACATATAATTATAATCAAACTCTAATTAATATTCAATAGTTAATTGTTAATACTAAAGACATTAAAACTTATATCTAAGAATTATTGACCAATTACAATATTTAGAATACCAAAAATAAAATCCCGTAAAACTAGTCCTAGCGCTATACTTCACCAGTTAGTATTACGGAAAATTCCATAATACTATTTAGTCAGTGCCTTTTTCGTATCGTGCATAGTTTGAGTAAAAAAATTGAATTTTTTATTTTTAATAACGTGCGGATGCCTTGCATATTTAAAACGTTTTTTGAGAGTTCATATACCTACAAAATTGCTTGTGACACGATTTGCACAATTCACTGCAACAATGGTGATTATCCGTCGGACTACAAGATTGTATATGTTTCAGAATATTTTTCATGTTGCAATACATTGTAATAAAAATCAAGCTATTACTTTAGTACTTAAAATAATTTTTAAATTGAAAAATAATAGGAATATAGATTTTCTTCATTTTTTAAACTAAAAACTTCTAAGGATGATTTTTCGGAACAAAATATTTTGTAAATCTTATAATATTTATATACCTTACTGACCACAAATAACTAAATATTAATTAATTAAGCCGTTCAAAGAATTGTATCTAAAATAAAAACAATCGCAAAATGCTTTCAACATTTCAAGAAATCTTTAAAGGGCCTTTGTCTGTTTTAGTTGACACTCTTTTTAACATAATGATTGACTTTAAATTGCTGCTAATGCGTTAAACAGTAACCATTTTTGTGCACAAAGTAACGGTTATTACCAGTTTTAATTTTCAGGCTGATTTTAAGATTCCGAACCATACATGCTTTAAACTGGTTTTGAACATCTGCAAATATTTGAAATATTCAATTATGAATATTGCATATATATAGCTTTGGGAAAACAATTACATTGTTATGAATATAACATAATAATATGTATATAATATATTCATATTAAAGAAAATACGCGAGTATGTGGGCTTTTGTTTTCTGAAAAAATAACTATTTAATTAAAATAACTTCTTAGTACATTGTATTACATTCAGTAATGGTAACTTTCTGTTTTTATTAAAGAATATTTGACTCTGAAAAAATTATTTTATATTAGGGACCGTACTTAAATTACGTAACGGATTATAGGCCCTATCTGAGACCCCCCCCCCTTCTGTAACAAACTGTAACAGAATATTTCTACACCCCCCACTCTTTCTGCACGTAATTTTTAGTTTCCAAAAAATTTTTACTAATTATTGTTAGTAGAATTAGGCAGGGTGTCCGAGAACATCATTTTCGAAATTCCCTTATTTTAAACATAGAATCTTTTATAAACGATATAAGACAGTATTTTAGATACAAATTGAAAATTTTCAAATTCATTAATTTATTTTGAACAAAACAATGTCTTTTCTACTATAAAAGATGGCTTTTTAACAAAATACTTGAATTTTCAACAGAATAATTAAATTTTTAACATATTAGTTGAATTTTCAACCTAAAAATATAAATTCCCAACAAAACGTGTTATAATTTATATTCTAATTAAAATCATGAAATTTATAAAAAAAAAGTTTCAACTAATAAAAATGTACACTAAAGAAAGAAAATTTCACCTAAAGTGTCAAACCCAACAAAAATGAAATTTTAAACCAAGAAAATTATTTTTTTTTTTACCAAAAAAGGAGAATTTTCAACTAAACAAGATCAATCTTGAAAAAATGTAAAAGTTACATTTTCAGTTAAAAAATTAATTTTAAACAAAATTTTTAAACAAAGACATAAACCTGCGATCGAAAAAATAAATTTTTAACTTTTACCCGAATATTTGAATTTTCAATTTAAAATAAAACTTAAAAAAAATTATTTCTTGACAAAGTGATTCAACCAAATCTTTCAAATAAATAATAAAATGGTTGAATGATCAAGCAAAGAAGAAAAATTTTTTACGAAAAAGTGGCATTTTCATTAAAAAACAGAAATTTCTACCAAGGTGGATGAATTTATGAATCAAAAAGATGAATTAAGAAAAATAGTTGAATTTTCTGTTAAAAAAAGATTTTAGTTGACTTTTAACGATGAAAATATGAATTTTTGAACAAAAATTAAGTTTCTACGGACAAAATTGAAATTTTCATTCGAAAAGACGAATTTTTTCAACCAAAAGGGATGAATTTTCAACGAAATAACTGAATTTTATACCAAATAGGTGAGTTTTTATTCAAGAAAGATGAAATTTGTACTAAAACAGATGAATTTTTAATAAAAAAAGGATACATTTTTATTTAAAGTTGAACTTTAATCCAGAAAAGCTTTCAGTTCATTTTTCAACACCAAAATATGAAATTTGAACAAAAAGTATAAGTTTTCCACAAAATAGTTAAATTTTCAACAGAACCGCAGAATTTTCAATAAAAAAGTATGAATTTTCAACAAAATTGTTGAATTTTGAACCAAACAGTTGCATTTTTATCCAAGGAAGATGAAATATTTCTTTTAAAACAGATGAATTAAAAAAAAACTTGGAACAAATAGTTAAATTTTCATCCAAAGAAGATTCCAATTCATTTCCCAACATCAAAATAAGAATTGTAAACTATATGTTAATTTTCTGCCAAATAGTCGAATTTTTAACCAAAAAGTATGACTTTTTAACAAGATTGTTACATTTTCAACCTGAAAAGTCTACTGAAAAAAAGAGTTGAATTTTCATACAAAAGGATTTCCATAGATTTTCTACAGAAAAAACACAAATTTTAATCAAAAAGTGAATTTTCTAGGAAATAGTTGAATTTTCAACAAACCAGTTACATTTTTGTCCAAGAGAGATGCAATATTTCTACTAAAAAAATATTAACTTTTAAATCAAAAAGACAAATTTTCATAAAAAATATCTTTCATCCAAAAAATATTTCAGTTGACTTATCAACAACAAAATATGATTTTTCAACAAAAGGTTAATATTATACGAAAAGTGTTGAACTTTTAACCCAAAAAGACGAATTTTTAACAAAATAGTTGAATTAGCAAAAAAAAAGTTCTTTTCAAGGTAATTGTTAAATTTTTAACCAAATAATAAAATTTATAACTAAAAAGATAATCTTCATAAGGAAGTTTTTGCGAATTTGCAAAAATTACGTACATGAGTGAAGGACCTCCCTCCTACCGTAACAAATCGTAACAAAATTTCTCCCCCCCCCCCCCTTGAGCTGTTATGTAATTTAAGTACGGTCCCTTAGTACAATTCTACCCGAACAAAATATTTGCATAGGGTAATGGAACGAATTACCGAGGAGATTCCTATTGTCCAAGGTCGAAGATCAAATTCTTTCTATTGTCACCGATTGTCACTATTGTAATACTTTTATTATTATTATTATTATCACTGTTGTATACGTCCAATTGATGTTTCTGATTCAGAAGCTTAACTGAGACTCGGTTGGCAAATATTAAATAGGTATATAGGTATAAGGTAGGTAGGTATATAGGTATAAGGTAGATAGGTATATAGGTGTTAGGTATAGATATTTTAGATTGATCTGGAATTCTCGTGTTACTTATTTAAATGACACGTTGATTCCGCATCACTTCTCCGATCCAGGTTGCTGATCAATCTCTCTAGCGAACACCTCAAGTGAGGAGCCTCACAATGTAAATTCTTTTAAACTAATTTATTCGTAATCAAAATCATGAGTGAATTTCTTATATCAAAGAGACGTAGGAAAGGGACGTTTGAAGCTTTAAAGTGAAAAATTAAGACGATACAGATTATAAAATTTCAAACATAAATATTCAACATTCCACAATTGCCAATTAGACGCCTTCTAAGCTGAATATTTTCCACGGCCAGGTCATCAAAATTAATCAATATTCAAAAGTAAAACATTTAAAAAATTTTTTTTTCAATTCTTGAAAATTGTTCAAAGTTATAGTTTTATTATTCAGTATTAATTTAAGAGTGCAAGTCATAGGGTTTTCTATAAAGAATAAAATCGAGCTCGTTATATAAATGGCGCGTAATTTCATTTGATATCAAATAAGTGGACACCCGGTGGTTTTTAAATATAATGTGTTCAATTTAGTTTAATAACAAATTTTAATGCAGATAAAATTGTTTTCATTTGTTTTCAATGCAAAAAATAGATACATTTTTCAAAGCTCGTTGCAAACTATTCTCGAAATTCAGAGGAATTAACCAAATGCGCATTTAGGTGCTAGTCCGTGAAAGATGCATATCACCTAGTTCTATTCGGTCAATAAGATGCAGTAGGTTAGGCTGATTTTATACGTTTTACATGTTTCTTGATGTTTTTCGTTGTTCCGGAATTCGGATTAGAAGATAAAAAGAATTGCAAATTAGAAGTCTAAGGAAGTAATTCTGTATGTATGTAGTTGCATGCTTCAACTTCTGACAACACCGAAGTCAGGTTTTTTCACAATTTTTCGAAATCTAGTTTTTGAATTCAGGTTTTAAATTAAGAACTAGTTATTTAATTAATTAAGACTCAATATAGATACCAATCAGAAAATAATATTCAAAAGAAAAATGTTTAATCTTATATTCCATCCTATAAAATATAATAAAATAGCATTATTTATAATTATATATGAAACACCAGTTAATGGTACTGTTCCGGTTATTGGCACCCTTCTCTAATTTTCGAGAGAATACACATTTTAAGCTTCTTTGCTTTTATTAATTAAATTCTATTATTTTTACATATAATGTATATTAAAAGGTCCGAATTTTTTTTCCAATCCACAAAAAATAATATATTTTTAGAGGTTCCGCAAGCCCCGTGAAGTTTAACAAATATTATCAATTTCATTTTGATCGAATCGTCATTATACGATGAATCGAGTTGAAACTCGAAAAATAATTTCAAAATTAGCCCTAGAATCCGAATAAAAAATGATGTTTTGAATTTCACCTTCTTAAGTCTGTTTTACAGAGTCCCAAAAAACCTGCAAGTGAAAAATTTGGTTTTCAAAGGTTTTGGGGATATAATTATGATTTTTTCCGGTTTCTTCTGGTAAAAATTGTTTCTAGTACATGAAATATTACTTTCTACTGATAATTCGATGTTTCAATAAATTTTTTAAACAAATAATTACATATTGTTTATATCAATTTTCTCTTAGAATAGGCGTTGATTTTTAGAACGTCGCGGTTTTGTCTCAAATGTTTCACCTTTTTATTCAGAGCAAAGAAATAATTAAATTGAACAAAAAAATTGTTTAACTAATTTATTATTATGTGAAACAATATTCTCTTAGAATGCTAGATGCGGTTTTTTCTTAAATCTACTTTTTGTCCACTTTTCAATCAGAGTGAGATAATAGTTCATTCAAGTTTACAAACCTAATTGTTTAAACAATTTATTCAATACTTTCCACTTTCTCACTTTTCCCACTTACTCCTATAATTATTTCATCCTTTGTATCTCTATTAGCCTTTTCTTTTAAATTAATATTTTTAAAGCATCCGTAAAATAATAGAAAAACTTCATTCCGGAAAAATTCAATACTGTTAAAGAAATTATTATTGTTTATGTTCATTTATTATTTGTTCATAACTAAAAAGTTAAAGAAAACTAAAAATTTCAGAATAAACCGCAACTTTCTAGCATTACTTTAAGAGGAGATAGTTATACAATTTAAACAATTACATTTTTTAACTTGCATAAATTATTACCCCGCTGAGTGAAAAGTGGACAACAATTTTTAAATTTCAGAAAAACCCACAATTATCTAGAATTATTGTAGAAGATAGTTATAAGTAATAATAATTACTCTGATTGAGAAGTGGACAAAAAATTGAAAATTGCAGAAAAATGCACAACTTTTAGGATTATTTGAGGCCATGTGACGAGTGGGTCACGTGACCGGATTCCTACCT
>CAKNXH010001754.1:0-12716 GCA_932178445.1 Andricus quercusramuli
TAGAAAATTAATGCTCTTCAAGGAAAATTCACTTTTTTATAGAAAATTCAGTTACAAGGTATAGAAATTATATTTTTTTTTTGTTGAAAATTGCATCACTTTGTTAAAAAATCCTTCTTTTCTTCTTGGAGAATCTCGTCTTTTGTCAGAAAATATACTATTTGTCAAAAATTCTTATCTTTTTTCCAAAAATTATTTTTTAAACAGAAATTTCAACTAAGTTTCATTTTCTTTGGGTAAGAATGTTACCATTTGGTTGAAAATTATTGTGTTAAAAATTCGACTTTTTTGGTTGAAGATTAATGATTTTAGGAAAGAATATCCTTGATCGAAAATTCGATTGTTTTGCTGAAAATTCATACAATTTGTTGAAAATTCGTCTTTTTCGGCAAAAAAATAATTGTCTTGGTTGAAAATTAATATATTTTGGTTGAGGATTTAACTATTTTGTTGAAGACTCGTCTCTATTTGGAAAGTTCAACTGTTTTTCAATAAGAATAAAAATATTTGTTTATATAATCATCAACTATTACATTTTTTTTTTTCTTGGAAAGTTCAACTTATTGGTTTAAGGTTGATATACTATGTGAAAAATGTATTTTGTTAATAAAAATTGATCTTTTTTGTTGAAAATTTAACTATTCATTGCTTTGTAATTCTAACCATGTAGTAAAACATTTTTATTCTATTTTTTGTTAAAAATTTGAATACTTGGATGAAAATTGAACTACTTTTTTAAAAATTCCTTCTTTCTTGTTGGAGATTCGTTTAATTGGTCGAAATATATACTATTTCGCTGAAAATTCTTACCTCCTTAGTCAACAATTTATTTTTTCAATTGAAAATTCAACTGAATTTGATCTTTTTTAATAAAAGAGAAATTATTCTGCTGAAAATTTGACTTTTCTAGTTGAACTTAACTGTTTCCGATTCAAAATTGAGAAATTTTTTGTTCGAAGTAAGAAAAATTTATTCAGTGAAAATTTATCTTTTTCAGTTGCAAATCTGTCTGTTCTTGGTAAAACAGTATGAAAATTCGCTTTTTTAAATATACTTTCCTGACTGAAAATTGTAATATTATATTTTGGTTCGTAATTTTTTGTTAGACCTTGTACTTTTTCGTGAAATATGTACAAAATTCTACGAAAAATGCAGTTAAATAGGAAGAGCTGATTTTTTCTAGTATTTTCTTGTAGAAGAAATACAACATTTTTAGCGTTATTCAAAGATAGTATTATCAACAATGATAATACGTTGTTCAAACAATTAGGTTTCTTAACATCAATGAAGTATACCTCTCTCTGATTGAAGATTGGACAAAAAGTGAAAAATTTTTTGAAAAGTTGCGACTTTCTATCCCTTTTCTAATGTAAAATTGTAGAAACAATAATAAAATGTTTGAAGATTCATTGAATATCTAATTATCAGTATAAAGTCATATTTCACATATATCAGAAGAAATAGGCATTTAGAAAAAACCACAAAGGAAGTAATTGTGGCTGAGAAAATTTTAGAATTAGAAATTTCCACATCTGCTCTGAAACGTGTCTTCTTCGTGTTCTGCAGGATAATCTTTGCTTCTGTCTCGCTCTAGTCTCTAGCCTTTGAGCTTATGATTATTACTAGTTATTTGCTCTCCAGATGAAAATATCCGAAATATCGAGGACTTAGTTCTTATCTTTTGGGGGCCTATAAAACAGACTTACGGGGGTGATTTTGGAAAAGAATTTCATTTTATCCGTATTCTGTTTCCAATTGTGAAAAGAAATGTTGAGTTTCAACTCGATTCAGCTAATATGGAGGATTCTGAATAAAATTTCCAGAAGCGTATTTCCAATGCATTTTTGAATCACCCTACTGTACTGTCCTCAATTTTCAAAGTAAAATTTGTTTGATAAACATTATTATTTTTTCTTCCATTGAGCACGATGTTCGACCTTCTAGCGACCGATATGAAATTGTCTGGTTCGTGTGAGAAACGCGTGAGTACAAGTGAGACGCCAGATGATTAGAGTCTCTCTGGCACTTATCAATATTACTACTATAAGATTGGCCTTACTCTAAACATATATAAACTAGCGCATATCTGAGAATACGACAGTTGCCTTCTTTGAAAATGAGGTTACTCTTCGGCTCTTCTGCCATCATGTTGATGGTCTTCCGCTATATCGGTAAGTGTAATAATAATCATTGTTATTATTCCAGTACGTGGCAAATGTCTATCCTCCGTTAATTATATCTTCAAAACGTTATATTTATGAATTTTATTTGTCTTTTCACAGAAATATCATCAAGTATGGACCCAGGAGATAGGAAGGGAAAGAGTGTAAGTCATTCTGGTCAGGATGATTCATCATTATACGGAATGTCACAATGGGAACCGCAGTGGACAATGAATGAGGACGAGGAGAGACGGCTTCGATTGTCTAGTCTTGGAATTGGAGGAGACGGAGGGAATGTGCGCCATCAAATGGAACCATTCCAGTCGACAACAACAGCTTATCACCATCATGCATTACTTCCTCCAACGGCCCATAATCCAGATCCGCGATCTGACTTGCCTGCTTCAGCTGTAATTCCTTTTGATACACCTCAAAGACATAACCAAGAATATGGCCTGCTTCCTGCACTTTCCCTCCAAGCAGAACATCAAGATAACATTCAGCATCGGGTAAAACACAGCCCAAACATTAGCAATCCACGTGTAAGAAACCCGGGTAAACAAAAAAAGAAACCTACTTCATCCAAGGACAAAGAAATAGAACCAGTACACGACTACGCATTGTCGGTACAAACTGACAAGCGTGACCGTACATACGTTCATTATCGCAAAAATGGGCTTGTCGTAAGTAATGGTACTCCTATTATTTATTCAAATCCGGAATCCGAAGCGTATTTGACAACAATCCTGCAACATCAAGGACAGCCAGGCTTTTTGAAATACTGGTATTCAGAAACTTATGGACAGAATGCAGGACAGGCACCTGTATCAGGATATTACCAACACCCTTTCAATGACGAAAAGCAGAAACTTCTGGAACAACAATTGTATGAAAAAGCTATTGCTCAGAATGCAGGACAGGCATCTGTAGCACGGAATGACCCAGGCTTATTAAATCAAGGGCAGCATCACCTTCGGGGTCAACAAGACTATCCACATGTTCAAACTCACAATCAACAGCAGTTGTTTGTAGCAGGAAATAACCGACACTCTTTCATCCAAGAAGGGCAGAACATTTTTCATCGAGCATGGAATCCATATGCTACTGCTCAGGATCCAGTTGACGTATATGTGCGAGGGAAAGACCCAGACCATTTGCTTGTATTACATGATGGCGAATATGTACACCCAAATCACGGAATGGCGCAAAATACTCTTGCTGTAGGATATGGATTTCCATATGGTAATGCTCAGGTTCCAGTTGATGTATCTGTAAAAGACCCAAACCATTTTACTGTATTGCATGATGGCGAATATTTGGACCCAAATCGCGGAATGCCGCATAATACCCTTGCTGAAGAATTTCCATTCCATCAGGGTGGTCATGGCCATCATGGACCCAGCCATCATCAATAATATTTTTGATAAACTAAGAAAACCGTATTGAAACCAGCAACTTTAATGGGAATATCATTCTAATGCCAACACTTATGTTCTCCAATTAATTTTCTCATGTAAGATTTTTTTATGTACATACAGTTTTTACGAACACTATTGTATTTCTGCTGATATCTGCTTCTCCAAGAACTTTGTTTATCATGTAATAAAAGAATAGGCTGTATAAAATTATGTTGTACTTCTTTCATTCCTTGTCCATCGTAATGAGTGATGTGAGCTCGAAATTTATTCATTAAAAATGTTATGTTTGACTGACTGTTCAGTAATTTCCCTAGCTGATGAAGCAATCAATATTGCTGTCTGAAACGATAACTCATTCGAAATGATTGATTGACAGTCGAATTATCATGTAACTGAATTCTATTGATATTTGTTATATTATTATTTAAGATTTTTTTGTCGCGTTTTGAAAATTTGTCAATTCATTCATTCTGGAGAGCAGTTACTTTCTTCATATTCCGAAGCCAAGAATGTAAATAATAAGTGTGTGTGTGTGTATGTGTGTGTGTGTGTGTGTCAAAGTTAGTTTATTCTCCTATCCGTAAAGCCTTGGCAGATATGATGTTGGATCAGGAAACAAACTTTTGAAGTGTTTGTTCCAAATATTGTGCAATTGTTATTCACAAAATTCTAAAGATGCCATAAATTACTCATGTTTTAAACCAGGGTGATTATATTGAAAAGAGTCTAACTGAAATACTTCAAGAATATAATCGACTTTTTTAGGTGATTTTATCACAATTTCAGAACCGTCATGAATGGAGAACTTTGATGAAACAAGTCAATATTCAGATATTGTTGACTCAATAAACACAATAAGAATGTCATATCGTGAAATCGTCACTACGACGTTGTCTGTTTTCAACCTAAAAACATTGCTTTCTCATTGTTGGAACAGTGTTAAGAAAGAAAAGAATATTTGCGATGTTGAAATAATGAGGAATCAATGGTTTAAAAATAAGTTAATAAATTTAATTTTGACGAAAATTTGAAATTTATCACTAGTTATCGTAACAGCTTTTTCGGAAATCTTATAGTTGGATATTTTCTATAAAAACAATAATCTATCTCAAATCATGACACTATCAAGTGTAATGATTCAAAAGTTACTTGTTATTGAAAACAGAACAATAAAAGACAAATTTTCAAATAATGTTAAACTTCATAATAAGATGATTTGAGTTAGATTATTGTTTTTCAGAGAAGATTTTGAACTATAAAATTCCCAAAAAAACTATTACTTATTGTGTTTATAGAGTCAACAATATCATACTATTGCGTTGCTTTATTAAAGTTTTCCATTCTTGATGCTTCTGAAATTGTTATAGAATCACCTGAAAAAATCGATTATGATTCATGAAATATTCCTGTTAGACATCCTGCAATAAAATTACCAACGTTTCAAACATAGGTAATGATCTAGCATTTTTTGGATTTTGAGAATGAAAATTGCACAATATTTTAAACAAATATGTCGAAAGTTTGTTTCCTAATTCAACGTCATCTCCGCCTAGGCTTCAATCACAGGAGAATAAACTAACTTTGACATACATACACACACACTTTTTATTTACATTCTTGGCTTCGGAATATGACGAAAATAACTGTTCTCCAGAATGAACGAATTTAAAAACTTTTGAAACCGCAACAAAAAAGTATTGAATAATTATATAACGAAAATAAATAAAATTCAGTTACATGATAATTTGACTGTAAATTAGACATTTCAGGAGAGTTTTCGTTCTACCGAGCAATATTGATTGTTTCGTCAGCTAGGGAAATTACTAAATAATCAGTCAAACCTAACTTTCTTAATGATTCAATTTCGAGCTTAGATCACTAATTACTGTGAAAAAGGAATGAAAATAGTACAACATAATTTTATAGCCTGTACTTTATTACATAATAAAAAAAGTTCTTTGAGAAGCTGATATCAGCAGAGATACAATTTGTGTTTGTAAAAACTGCCTGTACATAAAGAAATATTGGATAAAAAAATTAATTTGAAAACATAAGTGTTTGATTTAGAATTCTCCTATTAAAATTGTTAATTGTGGTTAAATATGGTTTTCTCATTTCATCGGAAGTGTTATTGTTGTTGGCTAGATCCATAATACCCATGGTAACCCGGATAATGTGGATATCCAGATGGTTCAGAAGATAGAGTATTCAGCTGAGGTCCATCAACTCCATATTTTTTTTCATTTTTTTGGCAAATTTTATGCTAAAAAAAAAAATTTGTTTTCTCTTCAAACTTTCGAGATAAGGGTGGCGGCGCTAGCACGACGTCCACTCAGCGCCGCCACCTATGAAAACAGACTAAAAATTATTATAATGAAATAAACGATTAGGATAGATTCTTTTGCTTTTTTTTTGCTCTCCGAAAACATATAACACGTGTTCCCAAAAACTACCCCTAAGTCATACATATCTACCCCTCGTGACCAAAAATGTTCTAAGAGTGTCAAAACGACCTTGAATAACGTAAAGATGATTCAGAACTTCGAATTAATTATTCAATATTCGAAAATTGACCCCTTTTATAGTTTCTCTCGAAAACTAATATTCCACGTAGATTTATGTAGTGAAACTTACATATACTTACTAAACGCATCAAAAACAATAATATTCATAAAGAACAGTTGGCGGAACTTTTTTCCTCTCTTTTCGCTTTCCGATGACATATAATACGTGTCCCAAAAAACTACCTCTAAGTCATACGTACTTACATGTACTTACATAAAACGAATTAAAAATGATAACTTTCGAAAGACTAATCCAATTGGATTGTGCTTTGATACACAGTTTCAGAGACCAAAAAGAAAGATCGAGTTCGTGAACCAGCTATTTTCAATGAAAATTCTCTCGGAGATGAATGCTTCTTCCAGGATGATAGTTCCACGGATCGATAAAGCCTAAAAGTACCTCGAACTGTTTTCACATTTCATTTTTTTTAATTAATTGCGTGAAAGTTCTACATTTTTTGTTCCTCCTGTAAACTTCCGGTTTTAGCACTTACGCCCTTCTGCGGTGTTGCCCTTCATTTGTACCGACTGTGCTATACGGTAGCGAGACATGAACCTGTTAAGAAAAGGATAAGAGTGAAATGAACGTGATTGACATGATACTTCTGCGCACAATATGCGGGAAAACACTGATGGACAAAGTGAGAAGTGAAATAATCCTCCAGGAATATGGTACAGGAGAGACACTAGTTGACATTTGGGAAAGAAATCAGTTAAGGTGGCTTGGACATCTTAAAACAATAAAAGATGAACGACTGACCAAACAAGTGTATAAAGGTAAAGTTCATGGCAGCATGCCCAGAGGTAGACCGCCCAAAGAATTGTTAGAATGGTGAGTAAAGTGGTCTTCAAATGGTAACTAGTGGTCCATCTCTTCTCCTGTCCCATCTCTCCTCCACTTACCCTACTCGAATAATAGATTACCGATTTTTTTGCTTCGCGAAATTAAAGTATTGGAATTTATAAATGAAAAGTTTTCAATTTCTGAAAAAAGATCTTTCTCCTTCGCTCCGGTGGGAATCGAACCTCACTTCTACTGATTCCCAGTCGGGTGCTTTAACCACTGAGCTACTAGAGAGATCGAATGCAGATACTTTTGTCAGATATAAGCTTTTCATAGCCAGGAGTTATGTTTTGAACACAAGTTAAATTAGAAGGAATCTGTATTATCATCATTGAAAAAATGAAAAGCGTATATCTGAAAAAAGTATCTGCCTTCGATCTCTGTAGTAGCTTAGTGGTTGAAACACCCGCCGCGCAATCGGAAAGACGTGAGGTTCGATTCTCACCGGAGGGAAGGAGAAAGATCTTTTTCCAGAAATTAAACATTCTTGATTAATAAATTTCTAACTCCATCTAGTCTGAAAAGACGTTAAGAAATTCTGTTATTTAAGGAGTGACCTTAGATTAGATCGATATTGTTGATTTCCATTTTCACAGTAAGTCAATGATATCTACACATGATCGATCGTTACCAATTTCGATAATAATACAGATTCCTTCTAAAGTATCGGACTTTTTCGCCAGTCAAATTCGAGGTTCCAGATTATTTTGCTATGCGATTAATAGATTCCAGATTTTTTTGGTCCTTGAAATTCAAGCACTAGATTTATTTCCTCATCGAATTCAAAGGAATTTCACAACATTTTCAAATCCTGTTCGAAATATACGTATAGAACCTAGTAGAGTTTCTGTCTGAAAAATCCTGTAAGAAATCATCATATAGAACCTAGTAGAATTTCTGTTCGGAATTCTATATAAGAGCAGATCACATTTTCTTAATATCCATATAGATTCGTATATATGTCGGGACATAGTGCGATATTTGAGAAATCCTTTGGAAACTTTAGGAATCTGTTCATCGAGCAGCAAAATAATGTGGGACTTCGAATTTAAATAGCAAACAAAATCCAGTACTTCAATTTCGCGAAGCAAAAAATCGGGACACTATGTATGTATGACTTAGGGGTAGTTTATTTGAAACACGTGTTATATGTTTTCGGAGAGCAAAAAAAAAAAAAGAAAAAAATCTACCCTAATCGTTTATTTCATTATAATAATTTTTAGTCTGTTTTCATTGGTGGCGGCGCTGAGTGGACGTCGCTCTAGCATTGCCACCCTTATCTCGGGAGTTTGAAGAGCAAAAAAAATTTTTTTTTAGCATAAGATTTGCAAAAAAATATGGAGTTTTCCATTTTTCATTTTGCCTCGGGTGCGGCGCTGACTTGACGGACCTTCCAGATGAACCAGGTTGATTCCTAAGGTTACCCTGTCTTCTTTAAGTTGTAGTAGTCACATATGGGTTATGCTGTAGCTCATGATGGTTATCTCCATATCCTTCTGGGAGTAGATTTACAGGAAACAGGCCATCTTCTTGGTTATTTCTTGTATGTGTCTGAATCGCACTTAAACCTGAAAAAGGCAAGTCAAATCGCAAAACAGATGCATTCTTGGGTTTCTTGGTTACGGGAGTGTTTACTATGTATTTGGAATCTGCATTATGGGCCATTTGCATTAAGAATGCATGAATTTGATCAGCTGATCGTGGTTTATATGGTTTGTGACCATGCAAAGGTTCAATATTGTGATTAAAAGTTCGGGGATTTTTTTTTCTAATGCATTTTTGTCACTCAAAGGTTTTCATGTACCTCAAATAATTTTCCTCCTACTTGCAAACGTGTGAAAAAGAATGTCCGAAAATAATGGTAAATTAAATATGAATTATCTCCCAGAAAATGATGCATTAGAATCCGGAAAAAATTAGGGAGACTTTTTTGACCACCAGGTATGTAAAAAACAGTTGAAACTCAATGAAATTTAAAAACTCTGCAAAGAAGACATTTTTGAAACATGTTTTGCGAGCGCGGGTAATCAAGCTGCATGCCGATCGATTCCAAATTAATTATACTTTCTGAGGACCCCAATGCGCTACTTTTCCGCATTGTAGCGATCTCAATTTCCAAAAGTATTCATTTTCGACCAACCCTAGTGTAAATCTCTCTGATTGAAAATTAGACAAAAAGTGGGAAATTTTTTATAAAGTCCCGACTTTCTATCTTCATTTTAAGGTAAAATGACAAAAACAGTAAGTATAAAGTAGTATTTTACATGTATCAGACGCGACTGGCATAAAAAAAAACACACAAAAAAGTCATAATTAGCACCAAAAACTCGCAAACCCCCTTTTAGAAGAAGATAGCTTTTAGCAATAATATTCTGTCTAAATAATTATTTTTGCTGAATGGCATCAAGTATCGACTAACTCCAACTGAATTGTGGACAAAAACGATTGTTCTTCTTAACAATAATTAGATATCACCTCGCTCTAATTGAAAATTGGACAAGAAGTGAAATTTTTTGAAAAAACCGCGACTTCCTAACTCTATTCTGAAAGAAAATTGCTAACAAAAATAATAAATTGTTTAAAAAATGTATTTGAAAATCTAATTTATCAGTATAAGGTTCTATTTTATGTACTGTTTTGTTTTCTGTAGAGGAGGTGAGAATGCATCTACGCACTGAGTGTGGGACTCCACCTTAAAACGGTAATACTCGCAAAATCCTATAGGATTTTTTTGGGTCCCTATGAAACAGACTTATGGGTGTGACATTGAAAAAGTATTTTTTGATTCGTATTCTGTAGCCAATTTTGAAAAGAAGTGTTGAGTTTCAACTCGATTCAGCTAATATTGAGGATTCTGAATCAAGTTTACAAAAGCACATTTCTTTCTTATGGGAAATACGTCGTTAAACTTTATGGGGCTATATTTAAAAAAAATGAATTCATTTTTGTGTGAATTCGAACAAAATTACGCGCATTATTCATAAAAATTCGAGAGAAAAGAATTTCCAATGTCTTTTTGGGCCACCCTATTGTGCTCTCTTCAATTTTCAAAGTAAAATTTGTTGGATAGGAAAGAATATTCTTCCTGTCGTTAAACACGTTAAAAATTGTAACATAAATTCTTAAAATCATGGAAAATTTTCTTCTTCTCATTTCTGATTGTTGACATGAAAACCAATCTGCGCGTGTTCGACCTTCTAACGACCGACACGAAATTGTCTAACTCGTGTGAGAAACGCGTGAGTGCGAGTGAGACGCCAGTTGATTGTTGCCTCTCTGGCACTTATGAATATGACCACTATGCGCCTGGCCTTACTCTAAACATATATATACCAGGCCATATCTGAGAATTCGTCAGTTGCCTCCTGTAAAAATGAGGTCCCTTTTCGCCTCTTCTGCCATCATGTTGATGGTCCTCAGCTATATTGGTGAGTGTAATAATAATCAGTATTACTATTTCAATACGTGGCAAATTTCGATCCTTCGTTCATTATGTCTTTAAAATTTGAAATTCATGAATTTTGTTTGTCTTTTCACAGGAATATCATCAAGTATGGAACCATGGGATAGGAAGGGAAAGAGTGTAAGTCATTCTAGTCAGGATGATTTATCATTACACGGAATGCCACAATCGGAACCGCAGTGGACAATGAATGAGGACGATGAGACAGGGCTTCAGTTTTCTAATCTCAGAATTGGAGGAGACGAAGGAAATGTGCATCATCAAATGGAACCATTCCAGTCGACAACAACAGCTAATCAACATCATGCATTTTTACCTCCAATGGCTCATAATCCGGAAACGCTATTTGACTTGCCTGCTCCAGGTTTAATTCCTTTTGATACGCGTCAAAGGAATAACGAAGAATATGGCCTGCTTCCTGCACTTTCCCTCCAAGGAGGACATCAAGATAACATTCTGCAGCAGGTTAAGAGCAGCCCAAATATTAGCACTCCACGTCTAAGACTACAGAGTGGACCAAGAAGAGAATCTAGTTCATCTGGAGACAAACAAAAGGATCCAGTACCCTACGATGCATTGTTTGTAAAAAAAGACAGGGTTGGCCGTGAATATTTTCGTGATAGCAGAAATGAACGTCGCGTAACTAAGGATACTCCTATTGTGTTTTACAGCCCGCAATCCGTAGCATCGTTTAACGCATACTTTCATGATCAAGGAAAGGATAACCCTTTCCAAAATCAAATTTATGCATTTGATAATGCTCAGAATCACCCACACTCTGTCAATCACGAAGAGCATAACCTTTTGCAACAACAATGGAATCCATATGTTACTGCTCAGGGTCCAGTTGACGTATCCGTAGTAGGAAAAGACCCAAACCATTTGATTGTATTAGAAGATGGCGAGTATTTACACACAAATCACGGAATGCCGCGGAATACTCTTGATCAACAATATGGATATCGATTTCCTCAGGGTAGACCTGGGCATCATGGACCCGGCCACCACCAATAATATTTTTAATAAACTTAGAAAACCATATTGAAACCAACAATTTTAATGGGAATATCATTCTAATGTCAACACTTATGTTTTCAAATTAATTTGCTTATGTAACATTCCTTTCTGTACAGACAGTTTTTACAAACACTATTGTATTTATGCTGATATCTGCTTCTCAAAGAACTTTGTTTATCATGTAATAAAAAACAGGCTATCAAAAATTATGCTGTACTTTTGTCATTCCTTCTTCATCCTGATTAGTGATGTCAACTCGAAATTTATATAAATATAGTATGTGTGTGTGTCAAAGTTAGTTTATTCTTTTATCAGTAAAGTCTTGGAGGAGATAACGTTGGATAAGGAGACAAACTTTTGCAGGTTCATCAATTAAAATAGATTTTTTTAGGTGATTTTATTACAATTTTAAACCCGTGAAGAATGAAAAAGTTCTATAAAACATCGCAATGCTATGGTATTGTCGACTCTATTAACACAATAAGAATGTCATATTGTGAAATCGTAACCACGACGTCTGTTTTCAATTTCAAAACTTCATCTCCTCATTGTTTGAGCAAAGTTAAGAAAGAAAAGAATATTTACAATGTTAAAATAATGAGGAATCAATGCGTTTCAAATTAATAATACCCATTCAGGTTCCTTAACTGCTACTTTTCAAGAAAATTCTGTTATTTATTTTCAAAATTTGTTTCGGTAGTTGAAAATTCTCATTTTTCAGTTGAAAATTAATTTCATCAACAGCGAATTTAACTATTCCATTTTTAGTTGAAAACTAATCTTCATTAATTGAAGCTTGAATCATTCACTTGAAAACTAATGCATTTTGTTGAAAATTTGTCTTTCTCGGTAGAAAATTTAACTTCTTGGTAAAAATTCAATTTGCTCGGTTAAAAGGGCAACTGTTTTGTTGAAAATTAATCTGGTTTTATGAAGGATTCATCTATTTTGTTCAAAAATCAACTTTTTTGTTGAAAATTAATGATAGCGATAATAATATTGAATAAAAAATAATAATAAATGTGTAAGCAGAAGATATTGATAGAAGGGGCACTCTATCATTTTGGTTGAAAATTCGTCAATTTTTTTTGTTGGACTCAACTATTTTTTACCTAAATTTCAAATCGTTCCTGATCAAGTATTAACTTTTACATTTCGTGTTGAACTATTTTGTTCAAAAAAATTTTCTTTTTCTAGATTCATGATTTTGAAGAAAAAATTTATATTTTCAGTTAAAACTGTAACAGT
>CAKNXH010001754.1:18859-68617 GCA_932178445.1 Andricus quercusramuli
ATCATTTCAGTTTAAAATTCATGTATTTAGTTCAAAATTGATTTTTTTTTTGTGGAAGATTCATCATTTCAGTTGGAAATTACCTTCATCTATTCAATTTTTGTGAAAAATTTACCTGTTTTTTGTCAAGAATTCATTTCTTTCATTGGAAAAGCTGTTTAGTTGAAAATTAGTTTTTTTTTGGTTAATAGAAAATTCATCTTTTAGATCCAAACACCACTATTTGGTTAAAATTTCATATTTTTGGTTGAAATTTATTATTGTGATTAAAAATGATTTTTTTAATTGGAAATTCGTTTCTTTCTAGTTGAACATTATTTTGGTTTAAGAATAATTTGAAGTCTTGAGCTCGGTTCGGAGAAGATCCAAAATTGATTTAAAAAAGGCAAAGATTTCTGAAAATATAAAATTAAATTTAGATTTTTGAAGATTCCGAAGTAAAATTCTTAAGCTTTTCATTGACCTTTAAATTTTCCGAGAAAATAAAAAAAATTGCCTAACTTTGCCGGAAAAATTTAAAATTATTTCTCATTTGGAAAAATTAATTAAAAATGTCAAAGAAGAATCAGGATGATTTCAAGGTAATTTGTTTACTTATCAAGATTTTCCAAAATTCTTGGGGAAACTTCGAGTTCCAAGATAATAAAATTGTTATCAGACTCCTGGAAGATTTTGAAAGGTATCATTTTTCAAACCAATATTTGAAACGATTTCAAAAAGAATTTCAATGAATAAATTAATGTTTCTAACTGAAATTGCTAAAAATGACATAATTTGGAAAAATGACACATTTTTTGTATTATTCCTCAGATTGTGTAACATTGTATAAAATAACGAAATTTTTTAAAATTTTTTGGATTCATATTCAATATATATGAAATCTTCACATATCTTTTTAAATTTTTTGCGAAATCGAAGGAAAACTAGGTTCGCACTTTAAAATCAAAATCATAATACTGATTATTCTGGTTCTCATATCTCAGAATCTCTTTCTTAGCTCGAATTTGAGTGCTCAATAAATTGTAGCAAATAAATTGTTATTCGAATTGTGTATTCTGAATGACAAATTATTTTCCCCCACAAATTGAACAACTTTCTCTTTTCAGGAAGTGGTAAGTCCTTTCTTTGATAAATACGTTTTTGCCATTACTATATTGTACTATAGACAAATTCAATCGAAAAATTGTCAATGTTCTAATTATCAAAATAAAAAAAAGAAATTGACATTTTACGGAGAAAATCAATCAAAGCTTCACATCGCAAGTTACTCATAATTCACTCTCTTAGAAAAGCATAACTTGAAAGTAGCAGCAGAAAACTGTGTAACCACCATTTTCATCAAAAATGTATTTATCGCATAAAAAATGCATGAAAATGAATTACGTATTGTGGTGAAAGGATTGTTTTGAGATATATCTATAATTATATATAATTTCATTATCATGCACAATTTTTAATAAGATTTTAGTTTCTCAATATTTCCTCAAATTATTATAATTTCTTCACAAAAGAAATAATATATATTTTCTTATTTGTAGGACGTTTAACAAAAACATGTCTGTCACACAGTAATATCGCTATCTTCAACTTTGATTTTATTGGAAAGGAATGATTCTTCTGGAGGAAACTGTTTTGTTATTATCATTCAGCTTATACCCATATCTCGAGAATAAGTTTTCATTGTTTTAGAAAATTGAAAATTTCATTTTGAATCGCTAACCAATGCCGATTTTGAAAACCCGTGAAATTTTAATCTCCAAATTCTCGGTCATTTTTCCCGGACATAGCTTCACTTTTCAAAGTAAAATTTGTTTAATAAAGAAGAATGTGTTCTCTTTCATTACACACAATCGATATTATGAAACCATTCCTTGAAATTGCAGGAAGTTCCATTCCCCAGAGATCTGATTGTTGGCATGACAAATCCATTAGGCGTGTTGACCTCGTAACCACCGATATGAGATTGTTTGATTCGTATGAGAAAAGCGTGAGTGCGAGTGAGACGCCAGTTGATAAGAGTGTCTTTGGCACAAATGAATATGACTACTATGAACTTGGCCTTTCTCTGAACATATATAAACTAGGGCATATCTGAGAAATCGTCAGTTGCCTTCTGCAATAATGAGGTTCCTTTTCGGCTCTTCTGCCATCATGTTGATGGTCTTCAGCTTTATTGGTAAGTGTAATAATAATTATTATTAATATTTCACTACGTGGCAAATGTCGATCCTTCGTTCAATAACTCTTCGAAACGTTAAATTTATTAATTTTATTTGTCTTCTCACAGGAACATCATCATGTATGTACCCATGGGATAGAAAGGGAAAGAGTGCAAGCCATTCCAGTCAGGATGATATGTCATTATACGGAATTCCAGATTCTTCTAATCTTAGAATTGGAGGAGACGAAGAAAATGTGCACAATCAAATGGAACCATTCCAGTCGACAACAACAGCTTATCAACATCATGCATTTTTACCTCCACTGGCTCATAATCCGGGAACGCGATTCGACTTTCCTGCTCCAGGTTTAATTCCTTTTGATACACGTCAAACAAATAACCAAGAATTTGGCCTGTTTCCTGCCATTCCCCTCCAAGGAGGACATCAAGGTAACATTCCGCATCAGGTACAGCACAGCCCACATATTAGCACTTCACATCTGAGACCACAGAGTGAACCAAAAAAAGAAGCTAGTTCATCTGAGGAGAAACATATTGATCCAGTACCCGACTCGGCATTGATTGTAAAAACTGACAATCGTGGCCGTATATATGTTTGTAATTTCAGAAATGGAAACCGCTTAAGTAAGGATACTCCTCTTGTGTTTTACAGTCCGGAATCCTTCGCAGCGTTTAACTCACACTATCTCAATCGAGGAAAGAACAACCCTTTCCATAAAATAGTGCATGCGTATGCTATTGATCAGAATGCAGGACAGGCATCTGTAGTAGGAAATCATCCACACTCTGTCAATCACCTTTTGCAACAACAATGGAATCCATATGCTCCTCCTCAGAATACAGTTGACGTATCTGTAGTAGGGAGAGACCCAAACCATTTGATTGTATTACATGATGGCGAATATTTACACACAAATCACGGAATGCCGCCGAATACTCTTGATGAAGAATATGGATATCGATTTCCTCAGGGTAGACCTGGGCATCATGGACCCGGCCATCACCAATAATATTTTAAATAAACCAAGAAAACCATATTGAAACCAACAATTTTAATGGAAATATCATTCTAATGCGAACACTTATGTTTTCAAATCAATTTTCTTGTGTAATATTTCTTTATGTATAGATTTACAAACGCTATTGTATTTCTGCTGATATCTACTTCTCAAAGAACTCTGTTTATCATCTAATAAAAAACAGGATATAAACAATTATGCTGTACTTTTTTTATTCCCTTTTCATCGTAATTAGTGATGCCAACTCGAAATTTATATAAATATAGTATGTGCGTGTGTGCGTGTCCCAAAGTTAGTTTATTCTTTTACCTGTAAAGTCTTGAAGGAGATAACGTTGGATAAGGAAACAACCTTTTCTATGTTTAGGAATTATAATCGACTTCTTTAGGTGATTTCACTAGAATTTCGAAACAGTGAAAAATGAAAAGATTGACAAAACAACGCGATGGTGTGACATTGTTGACTCTGTTAATACTATAAGAATGTCCCAATGTGAAATCGTAACCATGACCTTGTCTGTTTTCAATTTGAAAACAATGCCTTCTCATTGTTTGAGCAAAGTTAAGAAAGAAAATAATATTTACAATGTTAAAATAATACGAAATCAATGGATTGCAAATTAATAATACCAATTCAGGTTCCTTAACTGCTACTTTGAATACAATTCTTTTTTTTATTTTCAAAATTTGTTTCGGTAGTTGAAAATTCTCCTTTTTCAGTTGAAAATTAATTTCATTGACAGAGAATTTAACTATTCCATTCTCAGTTGAAAATCAATCATCATTCTGGTTGAAAATTTGTCACTTTTTTTGTCGGACTCAACTATTTTTTACTTAAAATTCAAATCATTCCTGATAAGCTATTTCCTATTATATTTTTCGTTGAGAATTCAACTTTTCTGATTGAAAATTCAAGTAATTGGTTGAAAGTTGGACTGAAAATATAACTATTTAATTTTTTGTTAAAAATTAATCTCTTGTAGTAAAAATTAATTTTTTTTAATCGAAGATTTATAATTATAGTTGAGAATTCATCTCTTTGGTTAAAAATTAAACTGTTGTGTTGAGAATTTTTTTTTTAAATTTTCAAAGTAATTCTTTTTGACTGGAAATACAAACATTGCAGTTTTGGTTGGAATTTGATCTTCTTCATCTGAAAATTCAACTGATTTGTTGAGAATTCTTTTTTTTTCTGTAGAAAATAAATGTTCTTCATAAGAAATCCATTTCTCATAAAAAATTTTAATAACCAGTTGAAAGATTTACTTTTTCCAAAAAATGGATTCTTTTCGGTCGAAAATTATTTTATTTTGGTAGAGGGTTCAACTCTTTTGTTGAAAATTCATTTTTTGTTATAGTTTGAACTGTTTCTTCATCAAATTATCAACAATCATATTTTTCGTTGAGAGCTCTTGTTTGTTATTTATTTTTTTTTTTTTAAATTCAACTTTCTTTTTTAAAGATGAACTACATTTTGGGGAAAATGAATTTTTTGTTGAAAATTGAACCATTTAATGAAAATTTTTTTGTTTTTCATTAGAAAATTAATGTACTTTATGGAAAATTAATTTTCTCTATAGGAAATTCAATTGTGAGGTAACAAATGTATATTTTTTGTTATTGAGAATTTATTAACATGGTTCAAAATTGAACAACTCTGTAAAACATTCCTATTTTCTCGTTGGAGATTAACTTATTTGGTTGGTAAATAAACTATTTTGTTGAAAATTCTTATATTTTTAACTGGAAGTTAATTTTTTCAACAGGAAATTCAACTAAATTTTATCTTTTTTGGTTCGACTTGTTTGGTTGAAAATTTAAGTGCTTGATTGTAGTTTTAGCTACATCGTGGAAATTTTTTTCTTTTCTTGAAAATTGATCTTTTTCAGTTGAAAATCTGGTTACTCATCTTTTACAAAAAATTCAACCACAGGGTAAAACATTTATACATTTCTTCTTTTTTTTGCAAATTCAATTACTTGGTTGAACATCAATCCTTTTTTTTTCGAGGATTCAACTATTCTGTTGGAAATGAGACTTTTTTTTATCGGAAATTTGAGTGCTTGGTTAAAAGTTTAGCAAATTTATTAAAAATTAATTTTTTTTGGTTGAAGATTCATGATTTCACGAGAAAATTCAAATCTTTGGTTGAAAATTTAACAATTTTTGTTAAGGATTCAACTATTTCGTTGCAGATTCATTCCTTTCTTATATGTTTGTCCTTTTTTTATTCGAAATAAAAATATTTTTCTATTACATTGTCAGCTGTTACTTTCGTTGTTCAGAACACATTTTCTTCTAGAAGATTTAGCTCCTTGGTTTAAAGTTGAACTATTCTGTGAAAAATTAATTTTTGTATTGAAAATTGATCTTTTTCAGTTCAAAATTAAACTATTTGGTTGAAAAATCTTCTTTTTTCGTAGAAAATTAATGCTCTTCAAGGAAAATTCACGCTTTTTCAGGAAATGCAACTATAAGGTAAAAAAACTATATTTTTTTATTGAAAATTCCATAAGTTGGTTGAAGTGAGGTAATTTTTATTTTGATCCAGCAAAAATAATTGTTTCAACAAATTATTATTGATTATAGCTTTCTTCTGTCAGTTAAGTGCTAGAAGGTTGCGGTTTTTTCTTAAATTTTTCACTTTCTGTCCCTTTTTAAATTATAGTAAAGTAATAATTAATTCAAGTTAACAAAAATAATGAATCAAACAATTTATTTTTTTTTTCAATAATATGAGCCTTTCTTAATGACAGGAATGTACAGTTTGTTTCTGAAATTTTTAAATTTTTGTCCAATTTTTGAAAATTTTCATTTGATTTTAAAGAGATTTCAGGAAATTTCAAGAAAGTTTTGAGGACTTGAAAACTTTTAGATTATTTCAGAAGATTCCAAGGCGGTTTCAATTGATTTCGGTAATTTAATTGATTTTAGAGGATTGGAAATATTTTTGAGTATTTTATAAGAGTCCAAGGCATTTTCGAACACTTTCAAAAGTTTCAACTTTAAAGTAATTTTAAAATATTTAAAATAAATATTTAAGGAATTTGAAAAGATTTCAAGACATTCCCAAGAGATTTCAATAATTCGAAGGAATTTCAAAGAATTGTAAAGGATTTGAGAACTTCTAGAGTATTTTAAAAGATGCCAAGACATTTTCAATTATTATTCCAACACATTATTAAATAATCATTGAAAAAAGTTTTAATTTATTTTCATTAATTCTCATCAGCCCGGGAAGTTCAAAAATTCAAGTTTTGCGGAAACCCTGATAATAGATATGTCTTAGTGAAACCAGGGTGACCGCAAATTAGGGAAGTCTTGGAAATCAAAAGGAATGTCAGGGATTTTGAAAAAATGACAGAAGTCGAGGAATTTCTGTAAGAAGAATAATTAGGGCTGCCAAACAGTCACTTTAAAAATTTTATTGAAATCATTTAGAATATTTCGAAAGATTCCAAGAAATTTTTTAAAATGGATTTCAGTAATTTGAAAGGATTTTAAAGATTTAAGATTTTTTTGTTTGTAATTACAAGGAATTTTCAATAGCCTTGAAAAGTTTCAAAATTTTTTTAAAGATTTCCAAGGGTTAACAATATTTTAAGGTGGTATTAAAGATTTCACTGCACTTTCAAAATATTAATAATTTTTAAAGTAATTTTAAAGACTTTAAATTACTTTGAAAGAAAGAAACAAAAATTTCCTGGGGTCTTAAAGAATTTTATGGAACTTCGGAATATATATATGAAACTATTTCGTAGGACCTGCAAGGTTTCAATATATTTCAAAATGTTCAAATGAATTTAATGAGATTTCCGGAGATTTCAATGATTTTAATGGATTTTAAAAGCTCTTGAGGTATTTCAATAAATTGATGTTAGTTCAAATTTGATTAATTTTCAGTTTATATTTATTCGCTTAGGTTTTTTTTTGCATAAATGGTTGAATTTAAAACCACAAAGATCAATTCTTAACATCGAATGGAGCATTTGAATGTTAAACAACTTAAAAATTTGTAATAATATTTCTTGAAAAATGAAAGATTAGTAATTACTGCCATTGTTCCAGGTATCATTAATTTCCTGCAATTTCATACAACTTATATAAAAATAAAAATTAATATGGGTAATAGTATTTATTCAATTGAAATTTATACACTCATATACACGTTATTATTATTATTATTATAGATTAGCAGTTCGAACTCGAAAGTTCATTGCCTCATCTACTCGAAACCGCCACACATCTCTATCCTGTGCATCCTCCATCCAGTTCAAGCAATTATGTCCTAGTTCTTTTAAATCATCCCTTACATTTTTCTCCCATCTGTTTCTCGGTCTGCCTAAGGGTCTCTTACCAATCAGTCTCCCTTTTAAAACTTGCGCCACTGTTCTTTCATTTTCCATTCTTGCTACATGATCCGCCCATCTTAATTTACGCGCTTTCATTACTCTATTAATATTTGCTGACCCGTAGAGAGCATGCAGCTCATCATTATGCAGTTTTCTCCATTCACCTGTCTCTTCGTCCCTTTTTGGACCATAGATTTTTCTAAGTACTTTATTCTCAAAAACTCGAAACCTATTCTCCTCCCCTTTCGTCAGCGCCCACGTTTCACACCCGTACATGACGACCGGCATTACTATTGTTTTGTAGATTCTTACTTTGATGTTTCTAGATAGCAATCGCGATTTCAATAGTGTGTTTGCTGCATAGTAGCACCCATTTCCAGCGTGCAGTCGCGCGTTGATTTCCGTTTTAATCTTATTTTCGCTAGTTATGATAGACCCGAGGTATTTAAACTCGCTAACCCTTTCAAATTTAATATTTCCAGCCATTACATCCCCGTCTTGATTACTTTGTTCGGATCTGCCGACGGTCATATATTTTGTCTTCGATTCGCTAACTTCCAAGCCAATATCTTTGGCTTTTGTGATCAAGATTTCTGCATTTTTAGCTACCGTTTCTTTATCATCCCCTAGTAAGTCGAGATCATCCGCATATCCAAGAATTTGTATTACCCCACGGATGGTAGCACCGGTCGGATTCGCCTGCACTTGCCTAACCACGTATTCTAAAACTAAGTTAAAAAGGACGCACGAAAGTGCATCGCCCTGTTTCAGACCATCGCGGATCGAAAACTCTTCAGATAACCTTCCATTCACGCGTATTCTTCCCCTACTGCCGCTTAAGCAAATTTCGATAAGTCTAACCAATTTTCTTGGCACACCCAAGAACTCTAGGATCCAGTACATTCGCGCGCGTATAATAGAGTCGTAAGCTTTTTCAAAATCGATAAATAGCTGATGCACTGCTTCATTAAATTCCCATTTTTTTTCTAGCAGTTGTCTAATTGTGAACATTTGATCGCTTGTAGATCGGTTTCGGCGGAATCCACACTGGTAATCCCTATGATTTCCTCGGCAAAAGGAGTCAGTCTACTTAGGATTACATTAGACAGGACCTTGTAGCACGAAGGTACAAGTGAAATTCCCCGATAATTGTTACAGTCAGTTTTATCGCCTTTTTTGAAGATGGGAATAACGATAGAGGTATTCCATTCTTCCGGCATGCGTTCTGTTTTCCAAACTGCGCGTATTAATTTAATAATTTGTCTTGTGAGGCAAGGGCCTCCATTTTTTATCAGTTCTGACGGTAGGTCGTCGATGCCCGCGGCTTTGTTATTTTTCAACTTCTTTATAGCCATTTTTATTTCTATATCAGCAGGATCATCAATTAATAGATCAGCAGTGTGGATTTCGCCGAGAATACCTTCAACGGGGGCTTCGCGTACATTTAATAGTTTATCGAAATAGTCTTTCCATAAATTCAGTCTCTCTGTCGCATCGGCTACTAGATTGCCATTTTCGTCCCTCATTACTTCCGTTCTACTTTGAAAGCCTTTCCTTATAAAATTGATTCCCCTGTACATATCGCCCGGGTAATTCTGTTTATTATGCGTTTCTATTGCTAGCATTTTATTCTTTTCCCACTCCCTTTTCTTGGATCTATAAAGCCTTCTTGTACTTTAACTAATCTCGAAATACTTCTTATGCGTTTGATCGCACTTATTTTGTAAACTACTTAGTCTGGCCTTCCGACGTTTTTCAAACAAGATTTTGCACTCTCCGTCAAACCATGGTTTGCTTTTTGTTACTTTCTTTAAACCTATCGTTAGCTTCGCGGCTGTCTTTACCGCCTTTTTTATATTGCTCCACAGGGTTTCCGGATCCTCTTCGTAATTATTGTTATCGTCTCCCTGTTCTTGGAGAGCGTCAAATCTATTAGAAATTTCAACTTGATAATTTAATGTTTCTGTTGCTGTTTTGAACTTATCTATATTGAAACGAACTGTTGGCTCTGTGCGGCTTGTTTTCTTAGTTATCGCCAGCCTAGATCTTTGTTTTACTATCACGAGAAAATGGTCTGAATTTAAATCCGCTCCCCTATACGATCTCATATCGAGGATGTTTGTATGACGTCTTCTGTCAATTAGAACGTGATCAATCTGATTGTGAGTGTTACCATCTGGTGATCTCCAGGTGGCCTTATGTATATTTTTATGCTTGAAATATGTGCTTTTGACAACCAGGTTCTTTGAAGCTGCAAAGCTTATTACTCTAGTTCCATTGTCGTTACTGACGTCATGCAAACTTTCTGATCCTATTGTAGGCCTATACATCGGTTCTTTTCCAATTTTCGCGTTGAAATCTCCCAATACTATTTCTGCGTCAAAAGTTGAGAACTTGTCAAAAACCTGCTCGATTGTTCCGTAAAAGAGATCCTTAGTGTCTTCGTATTTGTCCTCGGTGGGGCAGTGCACATTGATTAATACATGTTTGTTGAAAACACCCTTCAGTACAATGTATGATAACCGATCGTTAATGAATTGCATCTCGATAACCGCTTGCGAGATTCGTTTATTAATAAGAAAACCGGTCCCCAGTGTGCGCCCCTTACCTCCCCCAAAGTGAAAAGTATAGTTATCCTTAGAAATTGACCCGAAATCTCCAGGCCAGCATGTTTCTTGGAGTGCTATTAAGTCAGTATTGTAATCATTTGCTATCTCAATGAGTTCGCTAAATCCGCCAGTATATAGACTACGCGCGTTCAGAGTTCCCACCCTTAGATCTTTAACTGTGGTTTTTTGTTTTTGCAAGTTAACCATGGTAGTTTCAAGATAATCCGCACGTTAGGATCCTATTCCGATCGTAGGTGAGTCCACTGTCCCAGGAGTGATAACCCCCATACCTCCCTAGGTCTAAGTATGGGAGCTTTCCGACTCTGACAAGGACTATGTCAACTTGTCGTCAGACACATTACAGTTTCATCCTCGTATCCTAACGTCTTCCTGCAAGGCAGCGCGCCTACTGGCATCAATACCCCTTTGGCCCTATACAGGCGAATCATTCCACACATCCCTTGCGGGCAGTGTCATCGCTGCGGTGTCCAATAGGCAGCAGGATTTTTCCCTCAGAAGATCTTTAGTTTTGGTTCGGGTAGTGTTTCTAGGATGATACACGCTGCACCTCGGCCTGCGTATTACCTTGCCTGCGTAGATTGCATATGAACGTGAATGGGTGGGTCCTCCCAAGCCATGGTCATCGTGTTTTCTACCAGTGCTAGGCAGTGCTAGGCCAACATCTTAGGCTGGGCTCACCACACCCACGACTGGTTCCTATCGGCTGTCCGCGGCTGTTTATTCTTGTATTCGCAGCTAACCTGAGGGGCTGTTCAGCCTACCGGGCCGTTCCTCTATCCGCAACCCGAGGACGCGATGCGTAGTGGTGACAGGAACCCACCGAGCAGGGATCCCAGACTATACAAAAAAAAATGAATTTTTTGGGCAATCGTTCATATTTAGGGGTGGAAATCACCCTTCTATATTTTTGATACTTTTACTGTTTTAAGAGGTATCATTGTTTTTTCTTTCTTGTTTTTGCACAAAATTGTTCCAATTGATTCTATACTATAATATCATCTTGAGTTTTAAAAATACTTACCCCCTAGTGTATCATAATTCAAAAAATCTACCCTCATAGGATGCTTCGCCATATGACACATAGTTTAAAATTTTTGAATTTTGTTGCTGCAAACATCTAGTTTTGATAATTGATTCTATTAAGAATTATCGATATTATTCGAAATAACACCTAAATTAATAATGAATAAGGCTGATAATTCTTAAGAGAGTAGACCTGGGCATCATGGACCCGGTTATCACCAATAATATTTTAAATAAACCAAGAAAACCATATTGAAACCAACAATTTTAATGGAAATATCATTCTAATGTCAACACTTATGTTTTCAAATTAATTTGCTTATGTATCATTTCTTTATGTACAGACAGTTTTTACAAACACTATTGTATTTCTGCTGATATCTGCTTGTCACAGAACTTTGTTTATCATCTAATAAAAAACAGGCTATCAAGAATTATGCTGTACTTTTTTCATTCCTTTTTCATCGTAATTAGTGACGTCAACTCGAAATTGATATAAATATAGTAAGTGTGTGTGTCAAAGTTAGTTAATTCTTCTATCAGTAAAGTATTGGAGGAGATAACGTTGGAGAAGGAAACAAACTTTTATATGTTCATGAATTATAATATATTTTTTAGGTGATTTTATTATAATTTCAAAACCGTAAAGAATAAAATAGTTTAATAAAATAAAGCGATGATGTGGAATTGTTGACTCTGTTAATACAATAAGAATATCATATCGTGAAATCGTGACCATGAGGTCTGTTTTCAACTTCAAAACTTTATCTTCTCATTTTTTGAGCAAAGTTAAGAAAGAAAAGAATATTTACAATGTTGAAATAATAAAAAATAAATGGGTTGCAAATTAATAATACCAATTCACGGTCCTCAAGCACTACCTCTCAACAAAATTATGTTTTTGATTTTTGAAATTTGTTTCGGTAGTTGAGAATTCTCATTTTTCAGTTGAAAATTAATTTCATCAACAGAGAATTTAACTATTCCATTTTTAGTTGAAAATCAATCTTTATTAGTTGAAGCTTGAATCATCCACTCGAAAACTAATGCATTTTGTTGAAAATTTGTCTTTCTTGGTAGAAAATCAAACTTCTTGGTAAAAATTCAATTTGCAAGGTTGAAAGGGCAACTGTTTTGTTGAAAATTAATCTGGTTTTATTAAGGATTCAACTATTTTGTTCAAAATTCAACTTTTTTGTTGAAAATTAATGATAACGATAATAATATTAAATAAAAAAAAATAATAAGTGTGTAAGCAGAAGATATTGATAGAAGGAGCACTCTATAATTTTGGTTGAAAATTTGTCAATTTTTTTTGTTGGACTTAACTTTTTTCAAATTAAATTTCAAATCGTACTAAACAACTATTAACTTTTACATTTTGTGTTGAGAATTTAACTTTTTTTATTGAAAATGCAAGTACTTGGTTGAAAGTTGAACTATTTTGTTGACAAAAATTTTCTTTTCCTAGATTCATGATTTTAAATAAAAAATTAATATTTTCAGTTAAAACTGTAACAGTATTATTGAAAGATTGTTTTTTTGTTGTTGTTGAATGGCAGTTTTCCAACTAAGAATATAATCATTCTATTTTTGGTTAAAAATTGATCTCTTTCAGTAAAAATGCATTTTTTTTCATTGTAGATTCATAATTTCAGTTAAAAATTAATCTCTTTGGTTTGAAATTAAACTACATATTGTATTGAGAATTTTTTGTTGTTTATAGTTTCAAAATTAATCTTTTCGACTGAAAATTCAAGCATTGCAGTTTTGGTTGAAAATTGATCTTTCTTTTCTAAAAATTTAACTATTTTGTCGATAATTATTATTTTTTTTTTTTTTGAAAATTAATGTTTTTTATGGAAAACTCATTTTTTATAAGATATTTAACTATTAGTTGGAAAATTTACTTTTTCCACATTACTTACAAAATTCACTTTGACTGTACTGGTTAAAAATTTGACTTTTTTTGGCTAAAAATTCAAGTCATTGATTGAATTTAGAGTTGAAGACTCATGATTTCACGAAAAAATTCATCCCTCTTGTTGAAACTTTAATTATTTTGGTTGACGATTTAACTATGTTGATGTAGATTCGTTTCTTCTTGATAAGTTCGTCTGTTTTTTTATTTAAAATAAAAATATTTTTTTATTCAATTATCATCTGTTACTTTTTTTGTTAAGAACACATTTTCTTCTAGATTCTTCTAGATTCTTCTAAATGAAACTATTTCGTTGAAAGTTTAAAATGATTTTATCTAGAACCAATTTTTTTTACTAAAAATTTAACTATTCTATTTTTAGTTAAAAACTTATCAGTTTCCGTTGAAAATTGGTTGGAATTCCGCTTTTCTTTTGTTGAAAGAATACTCTCATTAGTTGAAATTTCAACTTTTTGGGTAAAAATTAATTTCATTAGTGGAAAATTTACCTGTTTTGTTGAAAATTCCTTTCGTTTTTGGTTGCAAATTTATTTTACTAACCGAAAAATATCCGGCTGTATTTTTGATAGTAAATTTATCATTTTAGTTTAAAACACATGTATGGAATTCAAAATTGAATTTTTTTCAGTGGAAGATTCATAATTTCAGTTAGAAATTACCTTCAGCTATTTCATTTTTTGTAAAAAATTTACCCATTCTGTGGCTAATTGTGAAAAGAAATGTTGAGTTTCAACTCGATTCAGCTAATATTGAGGATTCTGAATGAAATTGACAAAAACGCATTACTTTCTTATGAGCAATACGTCGTTAAACTAATCGAATTATTCATAACAATTCGAGAGAAAAAAATTTCCAATGCCTTATTGTACCACCCTACTGTGCTGTCTTCAATTTTCAAAGTAAAATTTGGTTGATAAAAAAGAATATTTTCTCTTCCATTAAAAACGATGAATATTGTATCGTCATTTCTTAAAACTATAGAGAATTTTATTCTCCTGAGATCTAATTGTTGTCATGACAAATACTCTAAGCGTGTTTGAAATTGTTACCAAATACATGAGAATGTCTGATTCGTGTGAGAAACGCGTGAGTGCGAGGGAGACACCAGATGATAAGCGTCTCTTTGCCACGCATGAACATGACTACTATGAAAACTGCCTTTTTCTGAACATATATATATATATATATATATATATATATATATATATATAAAAACGCCTATCTAAAAATTCGTCAGTTGCCTTCTGCGACAATGAGGTTCCTTTTCGGCTCTTCTGCCATCATGTTGATGGTCTTCAGCAATATTGGTAAGTGTAATAATAATCATTATTATTATTTCAGTACGTGGCAAATTTCGATCCTTCGTTTATTATCTCTCTAAAATTTTAAATTCATGAATTTCAATTGTCTTTTCACAGCAATATCATCAGGTATGGACCCATCAGATAGGAAGGGAAAGAGTGTGAGTCATTCTGGTCAGGACGATTCATCATTATACGGAATGTCACAATGGGAACCGCAGTGGACAATGAATGAGGACGATGCGAGACGGCTTCAATTTTCTAATCTTGGAATTGGAGAAGCCGAAGGACATGTGCCCCATCAAATGGAGCCATTCCAGTCGACAACAACAGCTTATCAACATCATGCATTTTTACCTCCAATGGCTCATAATCCGGAAACGCGATTTGACTTGCCTGCTCCAGGTTTAATTCCTTTTGATACACGTCAAAGAAATGACCAAGAATATGGTCTGTTTCCTGCAATTCCCCCCCAAGGAGGACATGAAGACAACATTCCGCATCAGGTACAGCACAGCCCACATATTAGCACTCCACGTCTAAGACCACAGAGTAAACCAAAACAAAAACCTAGTTCATCTGAGGACAAACAACAGGATGAAGTTCCCGACTGGGCACTGCAAGTAAAGGATGACGTGAAGAGCCGTACATATGTTAAAGATGGCAGATATGGGAATCGCTTAAGTAAGGATACTACTCTTGTGTTTTACAGTCCGGAATCCTTCGCAGCGTTTAACTCACACTATCTCAATCGACGAAAGAAGAACCCTTTCCATAAAATAGTGCATAGATATGAAAATGCTCCGAATGTAGGACAGGCATCTGTAGTAGGAAATCATCCACACTCTGTCAATCACGAAGAGCATAACCTTTTGCAACAACATTGGAATCCATATGCTAATGCACAGAGTCCAGATCCGGCATCTCTAGCAGAGCTTGAACCACGCCACCTCATTCGAGGACAGGTTCGCGATTATCAACACCCAACTGACGGAATGCCGGAGAATATTCTATTTACTGAAGGATATGGATTTCCATTTCATCAGGGTGGTCATGGGCATCATGGACCCGGCCATCACCAATAATATTTTTGATAAACCAAGAAAACCGTATTGAAATCAACAATTATAATGGAAATATCATTCTAATGTCAACACTTATATTTTCAAATTAATTTGCTTATGTAATATTCCTTCATGTACATACAGTTTTTGCAAACACTATTGTATTTCTGCTGATATCTGCTTCTCAAAGAATTTTGTTTATCGTATAATAAAAATCAGGCTAAAAAAAATTATGCTGTACTTTTTTCACTTCCTTTTTATCGTAATTAGTGTTGTCAACTCGAAATTGATATAAATATAGTATGTGTGTGTATGTGTGTGTGTGTCTCAAAGTTAGTTTATTCTTCTATCAATAAAGCCTTGACCGAGATAGCGTTGGATAAGGGAACAACCTTTTGTATGTTTAGGAATTACAATCGACTTCCTTAGGTGATTTCATTAGAATTTCGAAACCGTGAAGAATAGAAAAGTTTGATAAAATAAAGAGATAATGTGATATTGTGGACTCTATTAATACAATAAGAATGCCATATTGTGCAATCGTAACCATGACGATGTCTGTTTTCAATTTGAAAACAATGCCTTCTCATTGTTTCAGCAATGTTCAGAAAGAAAAAAGTATTTACAATGTTAAAATAATAAGAAATCAATGAGTTGCAGATTATTAATACCAATTCAGGTTCCTTAACTGCTACTTTTAAATATAATTCTATTTTTTATTTTCAAAATTTGTTTCGGTATTGGAAAATTCTTATTTTTCAGTAGAAAGTTGAATTTATCAACAGAAAATTAAACTTCTTCGTAAAAATTTAATTTGTTCGGTTGAAAGGGCAACTGTTTTGTTGAAAATTAATCTGGTTTTATATTGGATAAACGTTTATTTTTCAGCCTGCTGGCCTTAAAAATTGACTTGCTTACACTTCCATTATTACAGAATTCTCTTAAAACTAACCCTTAAAGACTGACATCCATCCATTCCTTATCTCTAAGTCGCACGCTTTTATCGCCTTGCTTTCCTCGCACCGCCTCGCCTCGCACGCATGTCCCTACTTTTTCGCATTGCCTCGCTTGCCAACCTCTGTTTTTGCTCTAATACCTACCACTTATCTACTATTTACAATATTTACATGTTACCTAGATCTGCTTTCTCTCCTATTTACAATCTTTCCTTCCCCATTCCTCTTCCTCCTTCCTTCTCTTCATCTCCATCTTACCCAACACTCCCTTCACCCATGCTACTGCCTTTTTTCCCCCCTTTCATGCAACAATACCTCCATGCTTATCTCACTTCTTTCCACCTCCACGCACTCCTCCAACCAGTGCTCCACTCTTGCATCCCACTTTCCAAACAGTTCACACATCCTCTTCTCCCGTGAGAGCCAGAACCTATTGAAACCCTCCATGCACCCACACCTCATCCTCGCTATAAGCTCCTGACTTCCTTTCTCTCCTTTCTCACATAAATATTGCGCTCTTGTCCTTGGCATAATCCACACATAGTTCCTGTTAAACCTTGACTCTCTTATTCTCTCTTTCCCCTCTGTCTTCTCTCTCTCCATGCCATTTTGCTTAAACAAGTCATAAACCTTCCTTCCTTCCTCGTGCATCCTTCTCACTTCATCCATTTGCAGTCCATGCATTCTGAAATACCTTTCCCTCTCAGGCTCCATCTACCCACCCCCTCTCCTGTTCTCCTTCTCCCACCAACACTCCCTAACCAGCCTACTTCCCGCCTCTTTCCAAAAATTTCTCCTCATATTTACACGCCCTGCTCCCTGCTAGAATCCCTACACTCGTTCTCCCCGTCTTCCCCCTGACAATATTCTTAGGCGTGTTCCTTGCCAACCCCAGGGTCCACTTTACATACCTCTCCTGCGTTCTATTTACCTCTTCACTTTCCTTCCACCCCCACACCTCCACTCCATACAATAGCACACTCATCACTAGCGAATCAAACAGCTTCATTATCCGTCTAAAATCATCTGCGAATAGCTTCTTTCCCAACCCCCATACCTGCCTCATCACCACATTTGCTGTCCTCACTCTCTCTTTCATGTGACCATTCGCTCCCCCATTCCTCCGAAACACGAAGCCCAAGTACACAATCTCTTTCACCTCCTGCACCTCCTTTCCCTTCCACTCCCACCCTTCTCCCTTCTCCCTTCCCCCTCCTTTTCTGAACACCATAACCTTGGACTTTTCCGCATTCAACTCTAACCACTTCTTATCCAGGTATCTTCTCAACCTCTTCATCATCTCCTTTAAGGCCTCCTCGCTATTTGCCAGCAACACTATGTCATCTGCATACGCTAGTGACCAAATTCTAACCCCTCCTATCCTGACTCCTCCTACCACCCTAGCCTCCAGCTTACATTCCATATCCGCAATTAAAATCGCAAACAGCGTTTGGGCTCAGAGTACACCCCTGCCTTAACACCCTATCCATCCAGAATCCCTCCGAAATCCCCGCCCCTTCTTTGACCTTGTCTTTGGTCTCTTCATATATCTCCCTTACCCTTTCATTTAGGAGTTTTTCTACTCCCTTATCCTCCATCGCCTCCTCACACACTCACATACACTCTCTTTCACTTTTTCGCTAATTCTCTATCCACCACGTGCTGCAGAACGTAGATATTGTCGATAGTACTCCTACCCGCCCTAAATCCCGCCTGCGTCTCCGGCAATATTCCCTTCCCCTCGACATCCTTCCGCGGTCTCTCTGCCACCCCCATCGAGTATACTTTATACGCCGTATTCATTAGCGTGATCCCCCTATAATTTTCCTGCCTATCTCTATCTCCTTTCTTATACAGTGGCACTATTAACCCTTCTCTCCACCCTCCTGTGAATCCCTCGCCCCTCCATACTTTCTCCACTACCTCCTTCAGCCTCTCCCTAACCTCTTGTGTACTAAACAGCCATGCTTCGTTCTCCACTCCATCCAACCCTGCTGCTTTTGACCTTTTCAACTTCCTTATCTGCTTCTCTATCTCTTCGTCATTCAGCTCCTCCATCTCTGCCTCCCTCGTTCTTTTACTTCCCCCGTACGTCTTCCTTGAATCTGAGCCCTGGAATAATTCTTTAAAAAATTCCCTCCATTCCTCACTTCCTATCTTCTCGCTGCCCCCCACCCTCCGCTTCCTAAACCTATTTATTATCTTCCAGACGTCCCCCTCTGTCTTAACATTTGCTAACTCCTCTTCCAGCTCTTTCTCCTTTTCCTGTCCTTTCTTCTTACACATCACTCTAAACCCCTTCCTCATTTCTACGTACTCCTCCCTCCTCGCATTACCCTCTTTCCACTTCTTGTACTTCCTCTTCACCATCCTTTTCATCTTTCCACATTCCCTATCCCACCACGGCTTCACCATTCTTTTCTTCTTCTTTCTAAATACCTTCTTTTGCACACACCCTTTCACCTTCTCTTTCAGATCCTCCCATACCTCTTTCACCGACTCCTTTCCAAAGCGTACCGTTCCTAGCTCCTCTTGATACTTCTCCACCGCCTCCCTTGTCCAGGTCACCCTCTCCCCTATCGAGACTCTTCCCCGCCTTGCCTTCCGCCACCCTCACCTCTTATCCATAGACTCAATGGCTGATGGTCTGATTCCACCCTCCCATCTACTGCGAATTTTTCCGTCTCCTCCCATCCTTGCATATTTATAACCACATAATCTATCACCGATACCCCCACCTCACTTACGTATGTGTATTCTTCTTCTTCGTCCCCGGTTGTCATACCATTCGCCACTGCCCAGCCTCTATCCTCCATCCAGTCTCTCAGAATCTCCCCCTCCTCATTTATTATCATATTCTTTGATTTCCTTTCGAAGCTCTCCCCTCCCGTGTAAAGTCCCCCTTCGCTCCCCATCCTCACATTAAAATCCCCACCCACTATCACCATACTCTCCTCTCTTTCGCCCAGCAGGTCTTCCACCCTTTCTTTAATTCTTTCCATCCCCTACTTATTGCACACTATCACAAACTTACAGGTTATGCCTCCTATTTTTATTTCCCGGATTTGCACTCCCTCCCCCTCTTCCTCTCCATGAACTTTTTCCTCCAATCCATCTCTAACCTTGGTTATAATTCCCCCACTGGCCCTTTCTTTCTTCTTCACTCTGACCGCCTCCTGAAGTCTCCACCTATACCCCCTTGGCAGCTTTGGCTCTATCCTACCCATTCCTTTCCTACTACCCATGTCTGTACCAGTCCCGCAACGTCGAATTCCTGGATATAACACCAGAACTCCTCGTCCTTCTCCTTTACCCCTGCTACATTCCAATACAGCACCTTCACCGCTCCTCTACCCTGCCTTACCCCACCCCCCACTGTCTACGAAACAAATTACCCTGCACTTCCTTCAACACATCTTTCTCCTCATCCCACACCCACATTTTCTCCTCTATTTTTATTTTCCGATATCCTACGTTCGCCGATCTCCCTTCACTCTTCTCCCTTCTAGCCCTGTAGTTCAGCATTCTCTGCACATCCCTTTCCTTTCTCGTTAAATCGTGATCGATAAAAACTGCCTTATCCTTCATCCTATTTTTATTTCGCATTACCCCCAACTTTTCTTCCCAGCTCTCCATCTCCACAACCGCCACTTCCTTGTATTTTCTCCCCGCCAACTTAACTCTCCCTACCCTGCCTTTAGCCCACCCTATGCTCTGTAGCAGCGCTTCCACACCCTCTCTTTCTTTCCCGCTCTTGAGCTTCAACCCTTCTACCACAATAATATTCCTCCTGTCTGCCTTCTCTTTTCTCTCCATTCTCAGCTCCATTGACCTTAACCTTTCCCTATCTGCCCTCTCTTCATTCTCACTTCTACGCTCTCCCACTTTCTCTTCTATCATCTTTTCTACATTCGCCCAAATACCTTTAATCTCGCTCCCCCACCTCCGTCTCCTACTTCCATTTGCGTCCTGCCCTCCATCTTCTCAAGCCTTTTTTCCGTCCTTTCCTTCCACACCCTATTTTCCTCTTGCATCTGCTTCATTTTAGCATCTTTTCCTTTCCTTTCCCTCTCTAACCCCTCTACTCTCTCCCTCATCTCTTTCATCTCCATTTCCCATTTCTCAACTCTAATTCTTAATTCCTCCCTCAACCCCCTGATCTCGCCTATCAGCATACCAAGCGCCTCCTTCTCCACATTTCCCTCCATTTTGCGGGGAAGGGGGTATCCTACTAGTTCTCCCGCTGTTCTTAAACAGGCTCTCTACCACGCTTTTGCTCGGGCTCTCTTGGCTGTCTCTTTTCCTCTTCAAGAGATCCTCCCCGTCACTTGCGCTCAAAGTTCTCTCCCTCACCTTCTCTCTTTCTTCGTTCTCACCGTCCCGCTCTCTCCCTCTCCCTGACGCGCCACTAGACACCGATCCACGGGCTGTTGGCCGTCGTGGCACGTGGAAAATTTCCTCCCCGTCAACTTCCCTACCCGTACACTCACTACCCACCTCCCGCTCTGCTGCCGGTAACTGAGACCACTCCATGCCCGTACCTTTCTCAACCGCCAGATGTCTCTGCAGAATGCTGTCTCTATTGCCGCCAAATTCTCCCTTTATTTCCCTTTTTCTCAATTCCTCACAGCCCTTGCAGACACCCCTTTCTCTCACTTAACACCCTCACAAATTTTCGAAGGCCCAATACTCCTGACCACAAATTCCCCCGATTCCTTGCTAACCTAACCTCACTTTCCCATTTTACTTAAATCCCACCTCACCCCTACGCTCAAGATTACTTTTTTTCTCCCCAATTCACCCCACACAACCCTACTCACCTCCTCGGCTTCCACCCTCACACTCCACTCACACCTACCACACAAATTCCATACATCCTCTCACCACTTAACACTAACCACGTTCTCACTTCCGCCACCAACATGCAAGTCCTTATCTGGATTTATGAACGATTCAACTATTTTGTTCAAAATTCAACTTTTTTGTTGAAAATGGATGATAACGATAATAATATTGGATAAAAAATAATAATAAATGAGTATGCACAAGATATTAATAGGAGGGGCACTTTATCATTTTGGTAGAAAATTTGTCCATTTTTTTTGTTGTACTCAACTATTTTTTATTTAAAATTCAAATCCTTCTTGATCAGCTATTTACTATTACATTTCTCGTTGAGAATTCAACTTTTCTGATTGAAAATTCAAGTACTTGGTTGAAAGTTGAACTGAAAATATAACTATTCCATTTTTTGTTGAAAATTGATCTCTTTCAGTAAAAATTCATTTTTTTTTCATTGAACATTCATGATTCTAGTTGGGAATTCATCTCTTTGGTTTGGAATTGAACTATTGTGTTCAGAGTTAAAAATTCGACTTTTTTTGTTGAAAATTCAAGTGCCTGATTGAAAGTTTAGCTATCTTGTGAGAAACTAATTTTTTTGGTTAAAGATTCATGATTTCAGGATAAAATTCATCTGTTTGTTTCGAAATTCAAATATTTCGCTGAAAATGCATGTAATTTGTTAAATATTCGTCTTCTTCGGCTGACAATTGATATCGAGTAAGAAAGTAACCTATGAGCGTGATCGCATGACAGTTGCTTAAAAATTCACATTTTTCTGGTAGAGACTTAATTTTCTTGGTTGAAAATTCAACGATTTTGGTAAAAAATGTATGCATTTTGTTGAAAATTCGTATTTTTCATAGAAAATAATTTGAATTTAACTTGAACTGTTTGAAGTCTTATGAGATGGTAATGGTCTCCTATTCTTTTATGTTCCTTGCAATTTTTACAATTGCTGTCAACAAATAATTTCGTCCAGGGCATGGGAAATTGTTGGAATTATCAGGTCAGGCATCTAGTCTCCAAAGCACACATTTAACGAACCCCTTCTTAGGTTGTCTCGACGAAAATCCGCAGAGAATTTTGAAGCAAATGGTAATCAATAAAATCACCATTTTTTGGTTACTTCAATAACTAATTTATTCATTTTTAATCAAAAACAGTCGGATTGATCCGAAAAAGACAAATTTTTCACAAAATACTTCAATCCTCAACAAAGAAAGCTTCTTCACTCTATGAAAAAAAAATTGAAATAAACAATTTTCACGTCAAAATAGGTAAATTCTCAACCAAGAAAATTAATTCTCTACCAGAAAAGGGTGAATTTGTAAGCAACTGTGATAGGGTCACGCTCATGGGGTACTTTGTTACTCAAAGCGGGTTCTATTACAATAAATATATATACAACAATTATACAAATATTCTAACATTTTATGGTGAGCCGTCTGTGCATGCTGATACAACATCCTCCCTTTATTCTTTTATTGAAAGATCTGTTCCATGGTACATAGTCTTTCATCCACGTAGGTCGCTTACTTTCTCTTATAGGTCTTCTATTGACATTTATATCAAGTGCAACATCGTTTTGAATACAATCTTCTTGCTCACGCTCGTTTAAATTATTCTCACACTCGTTTACATCATATTGATAACCGTCGGTCAGCTCTGTTTCATTACGTTCTCGCCCACCGTCTGTAGGAACATCCATTACAGAAGAAGCATCTATATCGTTGGCTATGTTCCTTGATTTCCGGTATGGAACAGGGATTAAATGCCATCTGTTTCTACGGGCACAACTCTTCTCTGTCTGCACCCAATAAGAATTAGGTAATTTGTCTATCTTTGATATGGTTCCATACTCTCTCAAATCCGTGATCCATACCGAATCATCTATCTTCAACGGAGATAGGTTCCTAGACCTTTGTCTTTTATTATAGTTACTCGCCTGCTTTTCTTTTCTTATTTTCTCTATCCCCTGAACAAAATCGTGATCGGGAAAAGTGCCTAACTTACTTGGAATAACCGGCAATGTAGAACGAGTTCTTCTAGCGAACATTAACTCAGCAGGTGAATAACCATTTTCAAGAGGTGTTGTACGGTATGCCAGCAATCCGACATTCCATCTCAATCTCCATAAATCGTGAGCAGTAGTCGGTAGCAATTAAATACCAGTGCTTATGTTTAAATAAATCTAGTGATATTTTCTGCCAAGGTCTATTGGGAAATGTATCTGATACAAAGATGCCCTTATGATTTATTCTCTCTTCTATACATTTTTGACAATTTGTAATTATATTTTGCAATTGCGTACTCAAGCCAATCCACCAGACCGATTGCTTAGCTCTTTCCCTACATTTACTGATGCCTAAGTGGCCTTCATGCAGTCTGTTTACAATTTCCAACTGTAAAGAAGGTGGAATAATCAAACAAGTATTATAAAGGAGAAATTGTTCGGAGCAAGAAATGTTGTCTTTCAATGCATAATACTGAACCAACTTATCAGATAAGCGATCTCTATCTGGCCAACCTCTAAGGGAAAAACCTTTCAGCTTCTGACAAATAAAATCATTTTCTTGTTCAGTTCTTATTTTTCCCAACAGGCCTCCTGTAGCAGGCAAAGAATCAATAATAAGTCTTACATAATTACGAGTTTCGGCTTCAAGGTCATCACATAAGTCGTCGTGGCTACGTCTCGGATTTCTAGACAAAGAGTCTGCTAAAACCAGCTGTTTGCCAGGTACATATACTACCCTATAGCTAAACCGCATTAGACGGATCCAAATTCTCTGCAATCTACGAGTGAGATCATCTAAGAGTTTCGTCTGTAAAATTTGTAACAAAGGTTTGTGGTCCGTTTCTAACGTAATGTCGATTCCTGTTACATATTCCTTAAACTTGTCCGTTCCGTACGCTAAGCTAAGAGCCTTTTTTTCAATTTGACTGTAGCGTTGCTCTGTTTGCGCCAGTGTGCGAGATCCGTAAGCTACCACCCTCCTATCACAATCGCTTTCTTGCATAAGCACGCATCCAATCCCAAAGCTAGAAGCATCAGCCTGAATAATTGTTTGCTCATCAGGATCAAAAAGAGCTAAAGTCGGAGCTTTTAAAAGATGACTTTTTAGGGCCTCAAAGAATTTTTGTTGTGCATTTGACCATATATATTGAACACCGTCTTTAGTAGGGAATTCAAAGGTTCTAATAACTGCGATTTATTTGGAATATATTTTTCCGCCAAATTGACAATAACCAAAAACTGCCTCAAAGATTGAAGACTATCTAGTATTGGGAATTCAAGAATTGCAGAAACTCTTTCAGGACTGATGACAATTCCATTTCCAGAAATAACGTGTCCCAAATACTCAATCTTAGTTACCCCGAAGATGCATTTACTTTTATTTCAAGTTATACCCTTTTTTGTAAGTCTCTCACATACTAGTCGTAAAGTTTGATCGTGCTTTTCTACAGTATCCGCAAAAATTAAAACGTCGACATGAATGATTATATTTGTAACATCATGAAGAAGTTCATTGAACATTTTAAAAAAATAGTCCGAAGCACAATTAACGCCGAAAGGTAAACGCGTGAATTTAAAACGACCAAATGGAGTTATGGTTGTGGTTAAAGATCGACTTTCTTCTGTCAATTTAATCTGATGAAATCCAGCATTAGCATCAAGGCGGGAAAAATATTTAGCATTTTTCAACCTTGCAAGTGATATATCTACCTTTGGGATCGGATAATTTGCTCTTAATACGTTTTTATTTAGCTGAGTGAAATCTCCACAAATACGAATTTTGCCATTAGATTTAGGCACGCAAACGATCTGACTACACCATTCTGTTGGATGATCTACTGACACTAAAACTTTGTCTCTCTTCAATTTATCCAATTCTTTTTTAAGAGAATCTAAAATAGGAATCGGTGTACATCTTGGGACGGATTGCGCGAAGGGCTTAGTATCTTTTCTTAATGGAATCTTCAGTTCGCTTTTAAAATTGCCTAATCCTGCAAACATTTTTGGAAATTCACGCTGTACATCAACTTTTTAAAATTTATTTGAGCTTTCTTCAACAGATTGAAGAATAGATTGTTTGGTAGGTTCGACGTTGATTTCATTAACTCTTACAAAAAACTGATAGAAGTCTATTGTTTCTCGCCCTCGAAGACCATTGTTTAAATTCTTTACTACGTAAACTCTATCTGTAACCGATTTATTATTGCAGGTCATTTCTAAATCTAAATAACCCAATAGACGTAACAATTTGTTATCTGGGCCCTAAATGGGGTTATCTGGCCTTTTTAGTTTTTTTAAGATACTTCTCTGGTACGCAATAAGAAGGTATACATGAAACGTCAGCACTCGAGTCTAGGAAAAATTTTAACTCTTTTTCAAATTGTTTGATATAAAATTTTGCATAATATTTTTCAGAGCTTTTCTTTTTCGCACCGATCGAACCTAAAAAATACGAATCAACGGCCTCTGATTTGGAGTCACTATTCGGTTCCTCTTCAACGCAACGAACTGTCCCTGTCCTACAAACGCGATCCCAATGACCTACCTTTTTGCACATTCGACAGGCTGAGTTCATCGCTGGACATCTTCTTCCTTCTTGATGCTGAGGGAGTCCACATCTATAACATTTCTTCTCGCCAGGTCTCGATTTTGAATTATTCGTTGATGTGCCTTTATTCTCTTTCTTGAAGCGACGATATTGCTGTTGCTCATTCGGTTGATTTGAGGCATTTCGTCCGAATCCAAACGCATCATTTTTCCCTCTTTAGCTTGAGTCTCAGCTTGACGAGCAATAGTGACAGTTTGGACTAAAGTTAAATCCGGCATTAGCTGTAAGCGCTCTGAGACTTTACGATCGGATAAACCGATGACGATACGATCTCGAATTAAACTTTCTTTTAAAGCAGCGTATTCACAGTTTTCAGCCGAAGTATATAAGGCAGTTATAAACGTGTCTACCGATTCACCAGGTCGTTGTGTGCGAGCGTTAAATTTGTAGCGCTCAAAAACAACGTTTTTCTTTGGTGCAAAGTACTCGTCGAATTTTGTCTTAACAGTAGCGTAGACTGCACGATCTGCTTGTTCTGGAACCATTCGTAGGAGAATTTCTTCTGCCTGCTCCCCCAGAGTGTAACACAATAGGTCCACTCTCTCTGAATCCGGTCTCGTATTTAAATTTGCCACTGACATATATCTTCCGAAGCGTACAATCCATGATTTCCATTCTTCCGGTTTGAGAAAATCGAAAGAATTAGGAGGCTGCATAGTTAGAGATGGCGCCGGGGCTGCCATGCTAGAAATATCCGGAGAAATTGATAAAGATAATGGTGTGACTGTCCGTGAATTTGATTCCGAATCACTCAAAACGCCTAAACTATTGATTTCCTCAGAATTGATCGAGTCACCCAAATCACTGTCGAGATTCGCGTGTTTGGCCATGAACGTTCACACTGCCCTTTTTTCTCGAATCATGACTGCACTGTACCGGTCGACACGTGCTCGCTATTTCACGAAACTACACGTTAACTGATTTCTTGCACATAATTTAACGTTATTTTTCAACCCCACAATTAGCACCATGTTTCGTTATTAAATATTTGCTGCGGTTTCTATTACAATAAATATATATACAACTTTATCGTTATAAGTAACCGAGTAGACGTGTACGTGCTAGTACAGGCGACGCCATCTTGACCTCCGTTCCCCCATATTCTACCATAGTATGGTGAGCCGTCTGTGCATGCTGATACAACAAAAACCATTTTTAAAAACAAATTTTTAAAATAGGATCTTGAAACTAAATTGTTGAAAATTATTATTTTGAAATAGTGCATCACAATTTTATAAATTCAAATTCCAAACTTATAAAAAACAAAAATATACTTATCTAGCAATACCAAGTTGATATCTTGAAGGCGAACATTTCAAACATCGAAAAGTATTATTGTGGGGTACACATTTTCATTAATATCAGGTATAAATAAACCTTCAGCTATAATCTGACAGCTTTTGATTTTTCGTAAATTTTTGACTTCTTCGAGAATATGCAGTACACCTTTCATTCTCGACTGTACACGAACCATTTCAGGCTCGAATTATGCACGTTTTATTTTATTTTTCGCATCAAATAAGAGCGCGTTGAGGGCGATTTATTTTCGAAGTTTTTATTCTATCTGGTATGGTAATCTGAATAATTTCCTTCGGCTCTTTTATGTTATTTAAAGTGATTTTGCTGAAAGTTTGAACCCGTTGAGCAGCAGCCAAAGCAAGCAAGGTAACAAGTTTTATTGTAATTTGTTTTAAACTATGATTTTCATTGTGCCCTAGAGAAGTTAAAAATTCCAAAACAGAGGTTGGTTCCCAAACATAATCGTATTTTGCTTTTTGAGGTTTCAGAGTTGCAACGCCTTAAAAAAATCTTTTCAAACAAGGATTGTTGCCTATTTCTGTTAAAACAATGAGCGATATGGCAGATCTATAGGTATTCAAGGTTCCGTGTGAGTTAACAGGTTTAAATTGTTCGGTTACAAATTCAATTATTTTAGAGATTGAAGCTTCGAAAGGTGAGATATCCTCTCGTTTGCAAAACTCCGACTATAGGCGTATTGGTTTTTCTTACTGTTCGTTTTTATTAGAGGTTGAAGATGCAAAAACCATCGAAGATGCTTCCTGGTTCATTCCTTTCAGTTCGAACGATTGCCGGATAATTTCCCGGCAACCAGGGTAAGGTTCATCGGATGTTGTTTCCTGAAAGGAGATGTCAATAAATTTTTTCGTTCTTTGAGTATAATTGCTTTAGTTGTGAGCAGGCTATTAAACACGGGAAAACATGGTTGTGTGGACCAGTTTGGAACCACAACTACTCCTACTGCTTTGTCCATGATTATTTTCTGTAAGGCCCTTGAAATAATCGAGAACGGGGGAAAGGCGTAGGAATAGTAATTTGTCCAACAAACAGTAAATGCATCTACCGCCATAGCTTCTGGATCTTTGTGCCAAGAAATAAATTGTGAACATTTGGCATTTATATTTGTTGCGAACAAATCTACCTCCAAATTACCAAATTTATCCGTTATATCTTTGAATGCTTTCCCATTTAATTCCCATTCTGTATCTGGCAAAATCGTGCGCGATTCTGTATCCGCGAAAATCCAAATATCTCTTGCCTCGCACCACTGCCATATTTCCCTACACAAGTTAGTTAATTTAGGGAACCTAACACTGCCCATTCTATTAATATACAAAATAGCAGTGGTGTTATCTATTCTGAGTAATACTTCCCGAGATTGCAGATTTTTTGCAAAGCACTTTAGGCCATAAAATGCAGCTTTCAGTTCCAAAAAATTTATATGCTCTTTTTTCTCTTTATGATTCCGCCATCCATGTGATTTTTCTATATCGCAGGATATCCCCCAACCAGATAATGAAGCATCAGAGAAAATCTCAAGTTGAAAATTATTCTCTCTTATAGGATTTACGACTTTTCGAATTTTTTCAATCTACCAATTGAGATCTGAGGTGGCATTTTTAGGCAAATTCACGGTTTTCTCAAAGTTCCCATCTGCGGTTTCGAGTGCTAAGTAATTTTCTCTCTCTAATCTTTTATTGTACAATGGACCATAATTTACTGCAGGGCAAGCTGCCACTAATATATCTAAAAACTGTGCCAACTCCCTAATTTTACACTTTTCCTTGTTTCTAAACTTTTGAGCTAGATTTACAATATTTTCTCATTTCTTATCAGTTAATTCAAGTTGAAAATTTTTTGAATTTAGGATGAAACCTAAAAACTTACACATTACAGATGGCTGTAACTGACATTTTTCAGAATTCAGAATAAATCCTAACGATTCTCATAATGATCTGGTTTCATGAACATTTAATAAACATTCCCTTTCTGATTTGGCAATCAAAAGTACATCATCTAGATAGATAACAGATATGAGACCTCTGGATCTCAAATTGTGCACAACTGGTTTTGTTAATTTAGTAAACACAAAAGGTGCAGTGCACAGGCCGAAAGGTGGAAACGTAAACTTATACAAAATTCCGTTAATGTATAACGTAAAAATTTTCTATACTTTTGATGTACTGGAATCAGAAAATAGGCGTCTTTCATATCAATAGAGGCCATTGAACAATTTTTATACATTAAAGTTGTAGCCAGTTTCCTATCCTCCATTTCAAAATGAGGAGGATCTATAAACTCGTTAAGTTTTTTCAAATTGAGAATGAACCTTTCATCTCCATTCGGTTTAGATACCAGGAAATAAGATGATGAAAATTGTCCACTGACTGACTTACATACAGAAATTGCCCCTTTCTTAAGAAGTTCATTAATTGATTTTGAACAATCCTTAAATTCTTCCGTAGAGAAAATTGGATCTGGGGGTGGTAAAAGTTGGTTAACTCTTCGAATAAATGGAATTTTATACCCCTGTACCCAGCCTAATATAATGGGATCTGACGTTATGCATTTCCATACACCAGGAAAATACCTTAACTATTCATACTTTACTACTGCGACCAGGGACTTCACTTGGTCCGAGAAATTTGTACCAAAGAGTTACGAGTCAACGTCACTCTCAGCGGCAATACTTTTAGCAGAAGAAGTTAAACCAGGCTCAATAAAGTATCTTCTCGATACTGACACAGAATGGTGTAAGTCTGCCAGAATCCTGCCTGCATCTCCGAGAGTTTCAATCAACTTTTGTCTGTCCAGTCTATTTTTCCGTTTATCGCCTTTCTCCACTTCTAAAACATGCGATAAAGCCGTCCCCATCGCTGAGATGCCCATTCCCAGTTGATTCTGAGTGAGCATCTGGTATGCGTCCTTTTTCATAGACGTAGCACTCATACCAGGTTTGACTTCAGGGTTCAGTTTTGGAGCTTCAAGTAAAGAACAATTTTCGCTCGGAGGGTACTTACTCAGGAGCTCCTTTTTTACACCTTTGGAGAAACCCTTCTTCAAAATTGAAGTCCACCTCTCAATCAAAACGAAGTTAAGCGATGGATCCTCACCAAGAAGATCAAGCACACATTTCTGGGCAACCTCTGGAATCTGCTTTTCTCCAGCAACCTTAGTTTGATCTAAGAACTGACTTGGAGTCGGACTTCGCTCTCTGCTCAGCTCACGTGAAACTTTGCTCCGAACTGGAACTTGACTCTTGGTCAGAGTAGGACGGCTCTCTATCGATACGCACTCTACTCTCTCTACCAGAGCGGTTATGGAGCTTTTTCTTTCTAGAAACTTGTGGAGATCTGGATGAGCTTCGGCCACGATGTGACGAACGTCGATGCCTTCGCACAGCACCGTCTCTACCGGAGGCATGCTTTCCGTCCTTTCTTCCTCGAGTGGACAAATTACGTCATCGTTTTTCTCGATACGTCGTCAGTGAATCTCGATGAGACGAGTGTCGCCTTTTCATTTTCTTCTCAAGTCGCTTTATTTCGCGCCACAATTTGTCGTTTTCGTTTCCGACACTACGAGTTCTTGTCCCACTAAATCGTTCTGAGTCTTCAGAACGGGAACTCATCTTCAATAAAACTTTTAAATGACAATTTTTTACGTGATGAAATTTGCGTGTGTGTCATGAACCGCACAGACAAACATAATGAAATCAGCAGCGAGTGGAAAGTGGCATGCTTTAAAAACTGTGGATTGGACCGAGCAACTAACTTTACGACAATGTTTGACCTAGAGGACGAGACGACGTAGTATATTTGTTACATTTTCAACTAAGAGCATAAATTGTCTAAAATCATGAATCTTTGATCAAAGAATAAATTTTTTGACAAGATAGTTCCACTTTTAAGCAAGAACATGAATTTTCAATGAAAAAATATGAATCCTTAACGAAAAATGTAATTGTTAATATTTAATCAGAAAACTGTTAATCATGTTGATTAAGTGCCGCTTCTTTTATAATCTTCTGAATAGTTGCACTTTTAACCAAAATAAAATGAAATTTCTACCAAGAAGCTTCATTTTTGGCAAAAAAAAAAAAAATATTAATTTCAAACAAAATACATTAATTTTCAAATAAAGAATTGGAGTTTCAACTAATGAAGATGAATTTTCATCTGAAAATGCAATAGTTCAATTTTTTGTTGAGAAAATTAATTTTTATCTGATAAATAAGATTTTTTCACTACCGACACGCGTAATTAATTTAGAAACCATAAATTCCGTATAATTTTAACATGTAAAAAAATTATTTTTTTTCCTAACTTTGTTCAAACAATGAGAAGGCGATGTTCTCGAATTGCAAACAGACAACGTCATGATTATTATTTCACAGTATAGCATTATTATTGTGTAACAGAGTCAACAATACCACATCATCGCTTTATTTGATTAAACTTTTCTAATTATCACGTTTTTGATTTTAATAATTTAAACCATTTTCCATTAAGTAATTATCTGATTACTTTTTGTTTACAGCAAATAGTTCACAAAGAAGAATTTGAAATGAGCCAAAATATTGTTTAAAGCAATACTCTATTACAATAGTTAGAAATCCGCGGTTTTTTCCAAAATTTTCCAATTTTTGTTCAATTTTTATTTTAGGTGATGTAATACTTAATGAATTCTAACAAGAGTAACTGTTTAAACAATTTATTATTATTTTCATTAATATTCTTTCTGAATAATACTAGAAATTGCGCTTTTTTCTGTAAATTGCAACTTTATGTCCACTTTCCACTTGGAGTGAGTTAATGTTTATTTCAATTCAGCAAAAATAATTGTTTCAACAAATTATTATTGATTATAGCTATCATCTTCTTTCAGATAATTCTAGAAAGTTGCGGTTTTTCCTGAAATTTATGACTTTTTGTCCCATTTTCAAATATAGTAGAGTAATAATCAATCCAAGTTGACAAAAATAACTTTCTCAACAATTTATTATTAGTGTTGATAATGTTATCTTTTCTCAATGGTAGAAATTTGCAGTTTTTTCTGAAATTTTTAACTATTTGTCTATTTTTCACATGGAGTGACTTAATAATTAATTAAATTTCGCAAAAGTAATTGTTCAAACAAATTATTGTTGGTCTTAACTGTCTTCACCTATATTAATGCCGGATATTTGAAAAATTTATGATTGTTTATAACTATCTCCTCTTAGAGTAATGCTATAAAGTTGTTTTTTTCTGAAATCTTTAGTTTTGCTTTGACTGTTTAGTTATGAACAAGTAATTAGTAAACCTCAAGGAGAATATTTGTTTAAATAGTAGTTTACTTTTTTATGTGAATTACTTTTGCTTCTTTCCCAATGTTTTTAAAAATTAATCTGAACAGAAAAGCTATTTCACACAAGAGACAAAAACGAAGAATGGAACAATTAGGAGTAGTTGGGACGCAATAGTGCGATATTGTTGACCCTATTTACACAGTAACAATGTCATGTCGTGAAATCGAAACTACGACGTTCTCTGTTTTCAATTTAAAAACATTGCATTCTCATTGCTTGAACGAATTCAAGAAACAAAAAATATTCACGATGTTAAAATAATAAGGAATCAATGGGTTACAAATTAATAATATATATATAATAATAATAATATGTATATTAGGGTGGTCCAAAAATGCATTGGATTTTTTTGTTAAATCTCATCGGGACACCCCCCAAATTTCTTCGAATCCACCCAAAAATAAATCCATTTTTTTGTTTTGAAATAAAATGATATTTAGGGGTGCCGCAAGCACCATGAAGTTTAACATGTATTTCCTATAAGAAAAAAAAAACGTTTTCGTAAATCTTATTCAGAATCCTCAATATTATCTTAATCTAGTTGAAACTCAACATTTTCGTTCACCATTAGTCACAGAATACGGATAAAATATCACTTTCCAAATATCACCCCCACAAGTCTGTTTTATAGGGTCTCAAGGAAACCCCATAAGTGAAAAAATGGGTTTCGCGAGTTTTTGGCACTAATTATGATTTTTTTGTGGTTTCTTCAATGCGAATTGTTTCTAATACATAAAATATTACTTTGTACTGAAAATTAGATATTTTCATTAATTTTTTAAACAATTTATTATTGTTTTTAGCAATTTTCTCATAGAATGGAGTTAGAAAGACGCGATTTTTTCACAAATTTTCCATTGGTTGTCCAATTTTCAATCAGAGGAAAGTGATAATTTATCAATGTTAATAATAGTCATTGTTTGAACAATTTGTTATCATTATCAATAATATTATATTTGAATAATGCTAGAAAGATGTGGTTTTTTTAAATTTCTGGCTTTTTGTACAATTTTCATTTGGAGTAAAGTAATAATGAATTTAAGTCAACAAAATAATTGTTCAAACAATTTATTATAATTATTAATAATATAATATTTGAATAATGCTAGAAAGATGCAATTTTTTTTAATTTCTGGCTTTTCGTCCAATTTTCATTTGGAGTGAAGTAATAATGAACTCAAGTTAACAAAATAATTGTTTGAACAATTCATTATTGTTTATTACTATCTTCATCTGTATCGATTGCGCCTGATAGTTGTGGTTTTTCGGCAATTTTTAACTTTCTGTCCTTTTTCACTCAGTGAGGTAATAATTAATTAAAGTTGAGAAAGAAGTTGTTTAAACAATTTAATATTGATTTCTGCCTCTTGTGTAAAATAGCTTTTTTTCTTTAAATTAATTTGTTTAAGCATGGGAAAAGAGCAAAAATAATTCACTTAAAACAAAAATACCATTCGAAAAATAATTTTTATTGTGGTTGACTTATCATTTGTTCATAAATGAAAAAGCGATGCAAATTGAACGATTTTAGAAAAAACAGCCACTTTCTAGCACTTATATGAAGGAAGAAAAGTAAAGACTATTTACAATGTTAAAATAATAAGGAATACATAAATTACAAATTAATTTTTTTTTTTTGAAAATTCAACTCGTTGGTTTAAGGTTGAACAACATTGTGAAAAATTCATTTTTTTTATTGAAAATTGATCTTTGAGAGTTGAAATTTTGACTATTCATTTTTTATAGGAAATCCAACTATTCGGTAAAACAATGATATTTTTTTATCTTCTTGTTGGAGATTTACTTCCTTAGCCAAAGAACAAAATATACTATTGTGTTGAAAATTTTTATCCTTTTGATTAAAAATTAATTTTCACAATTGAAAATTTATCTTAATTTCATCTTTTTTGTTGCAGCTGCAATCTGGTTAAACATTAATCTGTTTTTGTTGAGGAACCAATAGGGCAGACTAAAATTGTAAAACGAAACCGATTTCACTAAAATTTGCTACAAGGTGGGTTTTCGGGTCGCTGATTACAAATCCAAGGTCAAAATTTAAAAATTCAAAATGGCGGATCCAATATGGCGGACACAAATTGTAAAAGGAAACCGATTTGAGTAAACTTTGCTACAAGGGGTTTTTTCGGCTCGCTGATTTCAACTGCAGGGTCAAAATAGACAATTAAAAATGGCGGGTCCAATATGGTGGACAAAAATTGTGAAAGAAACCGATTTGACTAAAATTTGCTGCAAGGGTTTTTTTCGGGTCGCTGACTTGAAAACCGGGGTCAAAATTAGAAAATTCTCAATGGCGGATCCAATATGGTGGCCAAAATTATATATCAAAATTTATTAGACTTAAAATTGCCTATCGGAGGGTTTGTAGGTGGCTGATTTGAAATCCCAGGTGAAAATTCCAAAATTCAAAAAAGCGGTCAAATCTGTTTTTTTGCACAATTTTGGTCCATCATTTAGAATTTTTCTATTTTGACCCCGGATTTGAAATCAGCGACCCGTATATACCCATTGTAGCCAATTTTAGTCAAATCGGTTTCCTTTTATAATTTTGGACCAATATATTGGATCCGCCATTGCGAATTTTTCAATTTTGACCCCGGATTTGAAGTCAGCGACCCGAAAAACCCCATTGTAGCAAATTTTAGTCGAATGGTTTCATTTACAATTTTGGTCCACCATATTGGATCCGCCATTTTTAATTTTCTATTTTGACCCTGGATTTAAAATCAGCGACCCGAAAAACCCCCTTGTCGCAAATTTTAGTCACATCGGTTTCTTTTCACAATTTTTGTCCGCCATATTGGAACCGCCATTTTGGATTTTGTCTTACAACAATTCAAATGTCAAATTCGGATTGGGCATGCAAAAACCGATATAAAAACATGTACGACACATAAAATGTAAAATCTAATCTAAAAATCTAAATAATTTTTCTATGTTCGGAAAGGCTTTTTCTGTAATTTAAACAAAAAAATATCCCTCTAGGTCATTCCGATCCAAAGTTCTACGATTTTGAGACAGAATTTCAAAAAGGGTCCACTGTGCGTCGTGTCTTTCAAAATACGTGTGTTTGTCATGGAAAAACAAAAGAAAATTTAACCGATATTTGTGTAAAGTTCATCCTGCGAAGTTGATTTTTGTTGCTGAGAATCTTCCGTCGGAAATCGATGTTTATCTTCCGTTTTTTCTGTGAATCGTATTTGTTAACATCAATGAAGTACCTCTCTCTGATTGAAAATTGGACAAAATGTGGAAAATTTTTCAAAAAGTCGCGACTTTCTATTTCTATTCTAAGGTAAAATTGCAAAAACAATAATAAATTGTTTGAATATTTATTTATTTATATCTGCTTTGAAACGTCTTATCTATTGGCAAAGAATTTTATTTTATTCGTATTCAGTGGCTAATTGTGAAAAGAAATATTGAGTTTCATCTCGATTCAGCTAATATCGAGGATTCTGAATCAAATTTCCAGAAGCGTATTTCCAATTCATTCTTGGATCACCCTACTGTACTGTCTTAAATTTTCAGAGTAAAATTTGTCTGATAAAAAAGAATATTTTTTCTTTCATTAAATACGATTGATATTGTAACATCAATTCTTAAAATCATGGAAAATTTTCTTCTTCGCATTTCTGATTGTTGACATGAAAACCAATTTGCGCGTGTTCGACCTTCTAACGACCGATACGTAATTGTATGGTTCGTGTGAGAAACGCGTGAGTGCGAGTGAGACGCCAGTTGATTGTTGCCTCTCTGGCACTTATGAATATGACTACTATGAGCTTGGCCTTACTCTAAACATATATAAACTAGCGCATATCTGAGAATTCGCCAGTTGCCTTCTTTAAAAATGAGGTTACTTTTCGGCTCTTCTGCCATCATGTTGATGGTCTTCAGCTATATTGGTAAGTGTAATAATAATCATTATTATCATTCCAGTACGTGGCAAATGTCGATCCTTAGTTCATTATGTCTTTAAAATTTGAAATTCATGAATTTCAATTGTCTTTTCACAGGAATATCATCAAGTATGGAACCAGGAGATAGGAAGGGAAAGGCTACAATGAATGAGGACGATGAGAGACGGCTCCGATTTCCTAATCTTAGAATTGGAGGAGATGAAGAAAATGTGCACCATCAAATGGAACCATTCCAGTCGACAGAAACAGCTTATCACCATCATGCATTGCTTCATCCAATGGCCCATAATCAAGATCCGCGATCTGACTTGCCTGCTTCAGCTTTAATTCCTTTTGATACACGTCATCAAGATAACGTTCAGCAGCAGATTAAGAGCCGCCCAAATATTAGCACTCCACATGTAAGAAAACCGCCTGAACCAAGAAGAAGACCTAGTTCATCTAAGGACAAACAAAGAGATCCAGTACCTGACACCGAATTGACTATAGTAACTGACGTGATGTTCCGTACATATGTTCGTGATAGCAGAACTGGGCGTATCATAGGTAAGAATACTCCTGTTCATTATACAAGTCCGGAATCCGCAGCGTTTTGGGTTCCACTCATACAAAATAACGGAAAGCTGGACCTTTGGGCTCAAGAATCGTTTGCACAAGCTTATGCTCAGAATACAGGACAGGCATATGTAGTAGGAAATCACCCACACTCTGTCAATCACGGAGAGCAGAACCTTCTGCAACAACAATGGAATCCATCTGCTACTCCTCAGAATCCAGTTGACGTATATGTAGTAGGGAGAGACCCAGACCATTTGATGGTATTACAAGATGGCCAATATTTACCCACAAATCACGGAATGCCGCCGAATACTCTTGATGAAGAATATGGATATCGATTTCCTCAGGGTAGGCCTGGGCATCATGGACCCGGCCATCACCAATAAGATTTTAAATAAACCATGAAAACCATATTGAAACCAACAATTTTAATGGAAATATCATTCTAATGCCAACACTTATGTTTTCAAATCAATTTTCTTATGTAACATGTTTTTATGTACAGATAGTTTTTACAAACACCACTGTATTTCTGCTTATATCTGCTTCTCAAAGAACTTTGTTTATCATCTAATAAAAAACAGGCTTTAAAAAATTATGCTGTACTTTTTTCATTCCTTTTTCATCGTAATTAGTTATGTCAACTCGTAATTAATATGAATATTGTGTGTGTGTGTGTGTGTGTAGTGTGTGTCAAAGTTAGTTCATTTTTCTATCCATAAAACTGTGGTGGAGATAACGTTGGACCAGGAAACAAACTTTTGTATGTTCTTCAATTATCATCGACTTTTTCAGGTGATTTTATCAGAATTTTAAAACCGAGAAGAATGGAAGACTCTAATAAAAGAACGCAATAGCATGATATTGTTGACTATATCAACACAATAAGAATGTCATATTGTGAAATCGTAACCACGACGTCTGTCTTCAATTTCAAAACTATATCTTCTCATTGTTTCAACAAAGTTAAGAAAGAAAACAATATTTACAATGTTGAAATAATAAGGAATCAATGTGTTGTAAATTAATAATACCAATTCAGGTTCCTTAACTGCTACTTTTCAACAAAATTCTGTTTTTTATTTCCAAAATTTGTCCCAGTACTTGAGAGTTTCTATTTTTCAGTTGAAAGTTAAATTTATCAGCAGAAAATTTAACTGATCCATTCATAGTTGAAAATCAATCTTTATTCCTCAAAACTTCAACCGTTTAGTGGAAAATTAATGTATTTTGTTGAAAATTTGTCTTTTGTGGTAAAAAATTAAACTTTTTGGTAAATATTTCATTTGCTCGATTAAAAGGGTTACTATTTTGTTGGAGTTTTTTCATTGAAGATTCATAATTTTAGTTGAAAATTCATTCCTTTGGTTTAAAATGAAACTATTTTGTTGAGAATCAGTTTTTTCTTCTTAGTTTCAAAATTAATCTTTTTGACTGAAAATTCAACCATTACAGTTTATTTGGAAATTGACCTTTTTTATCTGAAAATTTAACTATTTTGATGAGAATTCTTTTTTTCTCTGTAGAAAATCAATGCTCTTTATAAAAAATTCATTTTTGATAAGAAATTTAACTATTAGTTGGAAAATTTACTTTTTTGGTTAAAAATTCAAGTCCTTGGATGAAAGATCAGCTACCTCGTTAAAAATGAACTTTTTTGGTTAAAGATTCATGATTTCCGAAACAAATTAATCTCTTTCTTTGGAAATTTATTTTTTTTTGGCTTAAAATCCATGTAATTCGTGAGAAATTCGCCGTTTTTCACAGAAAATTATTCATTTTCGTTGAAAATTGATCTTTTTTAGTCGAAAATTTAACTATTCATTCTTTTGCAAATCTAACTATTTGGTGAAACATTTGTATGTTTTTTTAAGTTAATTACTTGGATAAAAATTGATCTACTTTATTGAAAATTCCGTTTTTCTTGTTAGAGATTCGCTCCATTGGTCGGAAAATATACTATTTTATTGAAAAGTCTTACCTTTTCAGACAAAAATTAATTTTTTTCAAATGGAAATTCAACTAAATTTCATATTTTTTGGTGAAAAGTGCAACTATTTATTCAGTGAAATTTTTTAATTGTTCAGTTGAAAATTCCACTATTTTGTTGGAAATTGATGAATTTGATTGGAAATTCCTCTTTTTTGCTAATAATTCTGGTTGCTTGAAAAATTATCTTTCTAGTTTTTCCTTATTTAAAATTATTTTTTTTAACTGGAAACGTAACCGTTCGATTTTTTGTTGAAAATTTCTATTTAGTTGAAAATTTGTTTTTTTATTGATAGAAAATTCATCTTTTGGATGGAAACACCACTATTTGGTCAAAATTTCATATTTTGGGTTCAAGTTCATTATTGTGATTGAAATGATTTTTTTCTTTTGAAAATTTGCTTCTTTTTAGTTGAAAATTATTTTGGCTAAAAACAAGTTTTTTTCCAAACTTACTTTCTATGTGAAAATTGAAATATTATATTTTTCGTTTGTCAATTTATCTTTTTCACTTTAAAATTGAATTATTTTGTTCAGAATCAATTTTTTTTTGTTGAAGTTTGATTGTCTGAACCAAAAACTCAATTCTTCTATTTTGGCGATGCGATGTTACATTTCATGTGCCATACATGTTGTTATATAGATTTTTGCATGCCCAATCCGAATCTGACATTTAAATCGTTGTATGACAAAATCCAAAATGGCGGATCCAATGTGGCAGACTAAAATTGTAAAACGAAACCTATTTGACTAAAACTTGCTACAAGGTGGTTTTTCAGGCCTCTGATTACAAATCTAAGGTCAAAATTTAAAAATTCAAAATGGCGGATCCAATATGTCGGACCAACATTGTAAAAAGAAACGCATGTGACTAAAATTTGCTACAAGGGGGTTTTCCGGGTAGCTGATTTCAAATCTAAGGTCAAAATAAAAAAAATTCAAAATGGAGGATCCAATATGTTGGGTAGACATTGTAAAAGGAAACCGATTTGACTAAAATGTGCTACAAGGGCGTTTTTCGGGTCGCTGATTTCAAATCCGGGGTCGAAATAGATAAATTCAAAATAATGGACCAAAATTGTGCAAAAAAAACAACAGATTTGACCGCTTTTTTTGAATTCTGGAATTTTGACTTTGGAATTAAAATCAGCCACCTACAAACCCTCCGATAGGCAATTTTAAGTCGAATAAATTTTGATATATAGCTTTGGCTACCATATTGGATCCGCCATTGCGAATTTTGCAATTTTGACCTCGGATTTGAATTCAGCGACCCGAAGACCCGCCTTGTAGCAAATTTTAGTCGAATCGGTTCCTTTTACAATTTTGGTCCGCCATATTGGATACGCCATTTCGAATTCTTCAATTTTGACCCTCCATTTGAAATCAGCGACTCGAAATTTGAAAGCGACTGTTTGTGGTTTCCAAATTAATCTTTTCGACTGAAAATTCAACCATTGCAGTATTGGTTGAAAATTGATCTTTCTTATCTAAAAATTTAACTATTCTGTTGAGAATTCTTTTTTTTTGTAGAAAATTAATGTTCTTAATGAAAGATTCAATTTCTATAAGAAATTTAACTATTAGTTGAGAAAATTACTTTTTCCACATTAGTTAAAAAATTGACTTTGACTGTTTTGGTTAAAAATTTGACTTTTTATGGTTAAAAATTAAAGTCATTGATTGAAATTAGAGTTGACGGCTCATGATTTCACGGAAAAATTCATCCCATTGGTTGGAAATTTAATTATTTTGGTTGAGGATTCAACTGTTTTGTTGTAGATTCATTTCTTTTTGATAAGTTCATCTGTTTTTTTATTCAAAATAAGAATATTTTTTTATTCAATTATCAACTGTTAATTTTTTTGTTAAGAACACATTTTTTTCTAGAAAATTCAACTCCTTGGTTTAAAGCTGAACTATTTTGAAAAAAAATAATTTTGTTGTTGGAAATTGATCTTTTTCAGTTGAAAATTAAACTATTCAGTTGAAAATTCTTCTTTTTGGTATAAAATTAATGCTCTTCAAGGAAAATTCACTTTTTTATAAGAAATTCAACTCTAAGGTGAAGAAATTATATTTTTTTGTTGAAAATTCAATTAGTTGCTTAAAAATTAAACTATTTTCTTAGAAATTAATTTTTTTGGTTGAAGATTCATGATGAACTTTTGGCAAAGTTAAGAAAGAAAAGAATATTTACAATGTTAAAATAATGAGGAATAAATGAATTACAAATCAATAATATATTGTGTGTATATATATATATATATATATATAAATTTTTTTTTAATTTTGTCCTGCCCCCCCCCCCCCTCCTGTGTAAAGCTTTTCCCAAATTTTCCCTGTAGTTTTTCACCATTATGTAACACTAAGCTAGACCCCCCCCTCCATAAAAAGTATTACGTAATTTATGCACGACCCATTCATGAATCTTAACGGATATAACTGTTTGAACAATTTATTATTATTCAAGTAAAAAGTGAACAAAAAATCGAAAATTGAAAAACAAACACTATCAGCATTGTTGAAAGATAATATTATCAACAATAATGATGAATTGTTTAAACAATTATGTTTGTTAATATGAATAAAGCATACCTCTCTCTGATTGAAAATCGGACAAAAAGTGGGAAATTTTTTCAATTGTCGCTACTATCTGTCTCCATTCTAAGGTAAAATTGCAAAAACAATAAGTATAAAGTAGTATTTCATATGTATCAGAAGCAATTAACATTGAAAAAAATACAAAAAAGTCATAATTAGGCCAAAAACTCGCCAAACGTATTAGAGTTTGTATAATGAAGCATGAAATTAATGTTAACCTAATTCATGGTAATTTTAGATGTGATTTATGGTAACTTAGCATGAATTGCCCAAAATACCATTTAAAAATATCTATAAATTTGCGGAAATTTATGGAAATTTTCGGTCATTGATGGTAATTTTAAGGTAAACTGACCATAAATTACACAAAAATAATTTATTTTCATTTCCATAAATTTCCATGAATTTATGGAAAAGTTCGGTCATTTATGGTAATTCTACAGCTCGATATGGTAACTTACCATAGATTACCCAAAATTCATTGAAAAATTTTTCCATACATTTCCGGAAATTTATGAAAAATTTCGGTCATTTTTGGTAATTGTACAGGTAAATATGGTAACTTACCCAAAATTCATTTCAAAAAATTTTCATAAATTTCCGGAAATTTATGAAATGTTCGGTAATTTATGGTAATTTTACAGGTGTATATGGTAACTTTCCATAAATGACCGCTAAATTCTATTATCTATAACCAAAATGTCCTCACAGTTTTCACAGTGAGTGGGCTGATAATCATAAAATGCGAGCTCATAGATGCATAATTTTCATTATTCATTTCTGACGTCGCTTTTCAATCCCTACGGAGTAAAAAGTACTTTTTGCTTCCAAGGGAGTAAAAAGTACTTTTTACTTCCTAGGAAGTAAAAACTAGAGCTTTAGCCCCGCTTAATATACGTCATATTTTGTGACTAATTGTGAAAAGAAATGTTGAGTTTCAACTCGATTCAGCTAATATTGAGGATTCTGAATAAAATTTACAAAAGCTCATTTCTTTCTTATGGGAAATACGTCGTCAAACTACGGGAATTATTCATAAGAATTCGAGAGAAAAAAATTTCCAATGCCTTATTGGACCACCCTACTGTTCTGTCTTCAATTTTCAAAGTAAAATTTGGTTGATAAAAAAGAATATTTTTTCTCCCATTAAGAACGATGAATATTGTAACATCATTTCTTAAAATCGAAGAAAATTTTATTTTCGAGAGATCTAATTGGTGGCATGACAAATCCTTTGAGCGTGTTGGCCTCGTAACCACAGATATGGAATTGTCTGATTCGTGTGAGAAACGATGAGTGCGAGTGAGACGCCAGATGATTCGAGTCTCTGTGGCACTCATAAATATGACTACTATGATCTTGGCCTTTCTCTGAACATATATATACAAGTGCTTATCTGAGAATTCGTCAGTTGCCTCCTGCAGAAATGAGGTCCCTTTTTGGTGTTTCGCCATCATATTTATGGTCTTGAGCTATATTTGTAAGTATAATAATAATCATTATTATTATTCCAGTACGTGGCAAATTTCGATCCTTCTTTCATTATCTCTTAAAAATTTCAAATTCATGAATTTAAATTGTCTTTTCACAGAAATATCATCAGGTATGGACCCACCAGATAGGAAGAGAAAGAGTGTAAGTCATTCTGGTCAGGATGATGTATCATTATACGGAATACCACAATTGGAATGGACAATGAATGAGGATGATGCGAGACGGCTTCAATTTTCTGAACTTGGAATTGGAGGAAACGAAGGAAATTTGCCCCATCAAATGGAATCATTCCAGTCTACAACAACAGCTTATCAACATCATGCATTTTTACCTCCAATGGCTCATAATCCGAAAACGCGATTCGACTTGCCTGCTCCAGGTTTAATTCCTTTTGATACACGTCAAAGAAATGACCAGGAATATGGTCTGTTTCCTGCGCTTTCCCTCCAAGGAGGACATCAAGATAACACTCCGCATCAGGTACAGCACAGCCCGCATATTAGCACTCCACGTCTAAGACCACAGAGCAAACCAAAACAAAAACCTAGTTCATCTGAGGACAAACAACAGGATGAAGTTCCCGACTGGGCTTTGCAAGTAAAGGATGACGTGAAGAGCCGTACATATGTTAAATATGGCAGATATGGGAATCGCTTAAATAAGGATACTACTCTTGTGTTTTACAGTCCGGAATCCTTCGCAACGTTTAACTCACACTATCTCAATCGACGAAAGAAGAACCCTTTCCATAAAATAGTGCATAGATATGAAAATTCTTAGAATGCACGACAGGCATCTGTAGTAGGAAATCACCCACACTCTGTCAATCACGAAGAGCATAACCTTTTGCAACAAACAATGGAATCCATATGCTACTGCTCAGAGTCCAGATCCGGCATCTATAGCAGAGCTTGAACCACGCCACCTCATTCGAGGACAGGTTCGCGATTATCAACACCCAACTGACGGAATGCCGGAGAATATTCTATTTACTGAAGGATATGGATTTCCATTTCAGCAGGGTGGCCAAGGGCATCATGGACCCGGCCATCACCAATAATATTTTTGATAAACCAAGAAAACCGTATTGAAATCAACAATTTTAATGGAAATATCATTCTAATGTCAACACGTATATTTTCAAATAAATTTGCTTATGTAATATTCCTTCATGTACAGACAGTTTTTACAAACACTATTGTATTTCTGCTGAATCTGCTTCTCAAAGAACTTTGTTTATCATGTAATAAAAAACAGGCTATCGAAAATGATGCTGTACTTTTTTCACACCTTTTTCATCGTTATTAGTGATGTCAACTCGAAATTGATATGAATATAGTATAAGTGTGTGTGTGTGTGTGTGTGTCAAAGTTAGTTTCTTCTTCTGTCAATAAAGCCTTGACGGAGATAGCGTTGGATAAGGGAACAACCTTTTGTATGTGTAGGAATTATAATCGACTTCTTTAGGTGATTTCATGAGAATTTCGAAGCCGTGAAGAACAGAAAAGTTTAATAAAATAAAGCGATTATGTGATATTGTGGACTCTATTAATACAATAAGAATATCATATTGTGCAATCGTAACCATGACGATGTCTGTTTCCATTTTGAAAACAATGCCTTCTCATTGTTTGAGCAAAGTTAAGAAAGAAAAAAATATTTACAATGTTAAAATAATAAGAAATCAATGGGTTGCAAATTAATGTAATTCAGGTTCCTTAACTGCTAATTTTACATGAAATTCTGTTTTTTATTTTCAAAATTTGTTTCCGTATTTGAAAATTCTTATTTTTCAGTAGAAAGTTGAACTTATCAACAGAAAATTAAACTTCTTGGTAAAAATTTAATTTGTTCGGTTGAAAGGGCAACTGTTTTGTTGAAAATTAATCTGGTTTAATGAAGGATTCAACTATTCTGTTCAAAATTCAACGTTTTTGTTGGAAATTGATGATAACGATAATAATATTAAGTAAAAAATACTAATAAATGTGTATGCAGAAGATAGTAATAGAAGGGGCACTTTATCATTTTGGTTGAAAATTTGTCTATTTTTCTTGTTGGATTCAACTATGTTCTATTCAAAATTCCAATCCTTCTTTATCAATTATTTACTATTACATTTTCCGTTGAGAATTCAACTTTTCTGTTTGAAAATTCAAGTACTTGGTTGAACTGAAAATATAACTATTCCATTTCTTATTGAAAATTGATCTGTTTCAGTAAAAATTCATTATTTTTCATTGAACATTCATAATTCTAGTTGAGAATTCATCTCTTTGGTTTGAAATTGAACTATTGTGTTGAGAGTTTTTTTTTCCTTTAATTTTCAAAATTATTCTTTTTGACTGAAAATTCAACCATTGCAGTTTTGGTTGGAAATTGATCTTCTTTATCCGAAAATTCAACCATTTTCTTGAGAATTCTTTTTTTTTCTGTAGAAAATGAATGTTCTTCATTAAAAATTCAATTACCAGTTGCAAATTTTACTTTTACGGATTAGTTGAAAAATTCACTCTGTTTTGCTTGAAAATTCGACTTTTTTTTTGTTAGAAATTCAAGTCCTAGGTTGAAATTTGTTTGCCTTGTTGAAAATTAATTTTTTGGATTGAAAATTTTTGATTTCAGAACGGAAATTCATATTCTTGTTTGAAAATTTAATTATTTCGCTGAAAATTCATATATCTTGCTGAAAATGTATTCTTTTCGGTCGAAAATTATTCTATTTTGTTACAGGACTCCACCATTTTGTTAAAAATTTATTTTTCTATAAGTTTAACTGTTTCTTCATCAAATATTCAACAATCACATTTTTCGTTAAGAATTCTTGTTGTTTATTTATTAATTTTTTTTTGAAAATTTAACTCTCTTTTTTGAGGATGAACCACATTTTGTAAAAAATTAATTTTTTTGTTGAAAATTGAACTATTTAATTGAAAATTCTTCTTGTGTAGTAGAAAATTAATGGACTTTATGGAAAATTAATTTTCTTTATATCCTTGTTTAAAAAATCATACTTTTTGATTCTTCTGAATTTAACTTGAATTGTTTTGAAGTATTATGAATTTATCCTAAAATTTTGACTTTGAGTAAGAAAGTAACCTATGAGCGTGATCGCATCACATTCGCTTAAAAATTCACATTTTTCTGGTAGAGAATTAATTTTCTTGGTTGAAAATTCAACGATTTTGGTAAAAAATGTATGCATTTTGTTGAAAATTCGTATTTTTGTATAGAAAATAATTTGAATTTAACTTGAACTGTTTGAAGTTTTATGAGATGGTAATGGTCTCCTATTGTTTTATGCTCCTTGCAATTTTTACAATTGACAATTTTTTTTGATAAGTGCAGCTGTATTTTATTGAAAATAAAAATATTTTTTTATTGAATCAACAACTATTACATTTCACGTTAAAAGATTATTTCTGTTTTCTTTAAAAGTTCAACTCGGAAAAAAATCGAACTACTTTATCAAAAATTCCTTTTTCCTGGTTAAAGATTCGCTCGATTGGTCGGAAAATATACTATTTTGTTGAAAATTCTTACCTTTTTAGCCAAAAAATTATTTTTTCAATTGAAAATTGAACTAAATTTCATCTTTTTTAGTTAAAAGTGCAGCTATTTATTCAGTACAAATTTTTTTGTTTTTAATTGAAAATTTCACTATTTGGCTGGAAATTGATGAATTTTATTGAGAATTTGTCTTTTTTTTTCCTGAGAATTCTTCTTGCTTGAAAAATTACCTTTCTAGTTTTTTCTTATTTAGAATCGATTGCTTTAGCTAAAAATGTAACTATTCCAGTTTTGATCGAATGTTTATCCTTTTTGATAGAAATTTCAGTTTTTTCGTTCAAAATTAAACTATTTCGTTGAAAATTAATTTCAATTTTATTTTAAATCAATTTTCTTTTCTAAAAATTTAACAATTCTATTTTCAGTTAAAAACTTATCAGTTTTCGGTAAACATTGGTGAAAATCCGCCTTTTTTTGTAGAAAAGGTACTTTCATCAGATGAATTTTTTTTTTATTTGGTCAAAAATTAATTTCTTTGGTTGAAAATTTAACTGTTTTGTTCAAAACTCGATTGTTTTTGCTTGAAATTTTATTATACTAACTGAAAATGACCCTACTGTATTTTTGGTGAAGAATGTATGTTTTTAGTTTAAAATTCATGTATTTGATTCAAAATTAATTTCTGTTAGCTGAAAGTTCAAATTTTAGTTGGAAATTAACTTCAGCTATTCCATTTTTTGTGATAAATTTACTTTTTATGATAAAAATCTAATCTTTCTCATTAAAAACTATCTGTTAAATAAGTAATTTATCTATTCGCCTTTTTGTTAAGAATTCATTTCTTTGATTGAAAAAAACTATTTGGTTGAAAATTCGTTTTTTTTGTTGATTGAAAATTCATCCTTTGGATCAAAAAATACACCATTTGGTCAAAATTTCATATTTTTGGTTGAAAATTCATCATTGTGATTAAAAATTAATTTCTTTGGTTGAAAAATCGTTTCTTTTTAGTTGAAAATTAATTTTTCCATCTGAAGACATGACTCTTCCATTCTCGCACGAAAATTTATATTTTCACTTAAAAATTAATTTTGCTGAAAACTCGTTTTCTTTACATTAATTTTCGGACTGCAAATTGGAATATTATATTTTTGGTTTGTGAATTCATTTTTTTCAGTTTGAAATTGAAGCATTTTGCTCAGAATTAATTTTTTTGCTTGAAATTTGATTATCCTAACTGAAAATTCAATTCTTCTATTTCTGTTTAAAACCTCATTTTTTTATGAAACAATATATCTTGTTGACAAAATTTGTTTTCTTTGGTTGATCATTTATTCTTCTGACATTTTAACTATTCTTATTTTGGTTAGGAATTAATTGTTTTTCAGATGACAATTTATGTCCATTGTTGAAAATGAGTCTTTTTATGGCCGAAAATTAATTTTTTCAAATTAGTAATAATACGATTATTTATAAGATATCCAAAATTTGCAGAAAAGAATCGAGATGACTTCAAAGGAATTCGTTTACTTTCGCAAGAATTTCAAAATTTTTTTGAGAATGTTCAAGTTCCACGATAATAAAATCATTATTGGATTCCTGAAAGAATTTAAAGTTATTATTTTTTCTTAAACCGATATCTGAAAAGGTTTCAAAACAAATTTTAATGTATAAATTGATGTTTCTAACTTAGAATTGATTAAAATGACATGATTCGGAAAAATTATACATTTTTTCATTCATTCTTCAATTCATAGCATTGAAAATGATAGTGTGGATTTCTTGTTTTTTTTTTTGTTTTTTTTCAATATTTTAAAACTGTCTTGCATTTTGACTTGGAGAGTTTTTGGAATGTTTTCGTTACAACAACGACGGATAAATTTTTAGGTTTCTTGAATATTATTGTTGGTGTTTCGTGCACTTTCACTTGCACTGACCATCTGGCATCTATTCTAAGAGAAAATTGCTGAAACAAAAATAAATTGTTTGAACAATTTATTTAAAATCTAATTGTCAGCATCAAGTAGTATTCTACATGTATCAGAAAAAATTAGCATTAAAAACCACCAGAAAAATCATAATTAGCGCCAAAAACTAGCAAATCCCATTTTTTCACTTGTGAACAATTTTCAAAGTGAAATTTGTTTGCTAAAAAATGATATTTTTTCTGTCATTAAACACAATCTATATTGTAACATCGTTCCTTGAAATCATAGAAAACTTTCTTTTGCGGATTTCTAAATGTGTACATAACAAATAATGTAAGCCTGTTGACATCATTAACACAGATATGAGGTTGTATGATTCGTGTGAGAATCACGTGAGTGCTAGTGAGACGCTAGTTGATAAGAGCACATCGAAATGTCACTAACACAAAGTCATTGAGATTACATTTCCTCGTCTAAACATATATACACCAGCACATATCTGAGAATTCGTCAGATGCCTTCTGAAAAAATGAGGTCCCTTTTCGCTGCTTCTGCCACCATGTTGATGGTCTTCAGTTATATTGGTAAGTATAATAATAATAATTATTATTATTCCAGTACGTAACAAATGTCGATCCTTTGTTCATTATATCTTTGAAATTTTTAATTCGTGAATTTTATTTGTCTTTTCACAGGAATTTCATCAGGTATGGACCCACCAGATAGGAAGGGAAAGGCTGTGTCATTCTGGTCAGTTTGATTTATCATTATACAGAATGCTACAATCGGAACAGCAGCTCAGAATTGGAGGATTGGAAGGAAATGTGCCCCGTCAAATGGAACCATTCCAGTCGAGAACGACAGCTTATCAGCATCATGCATTTTTACCTCCAATGGCTCATAATCCGGAAACGCGATTTAATCCTGCTTCAGCTTCAACTTCGATTAGGACACTTGAATGAAATAACCAAGTTGATCTTCAGTATACTCTAGCGAACAGCCAATATGTTTCAACATCAAGTGTAAGAGGACAAGGTGAACCTATGAAACAAACTAGTTCATCTGAAGACGGAGAAAGGGCTCCAGTAAGAGCTATGGAATTGTAGATAAAAACTGACAAGCTTGGCCGTAAAACTATTCGTGATAAAGACAC